>BPLQ01008571.1:79696-245216 GCA_021605075.1 Caerostris darwini
AACCCTATTTATCATACATTGCTAACAGTATAACCCTATTTATCATACATTGCTAACAGTATAAACATATTTATTATATATTGCTAACAGTATGTGTGTTAAAATAACCTCCTGAGATAAGACCTGCAGATGTCTTTGACTTGCTGGAAATACACACGGCACAAACTGCATCTAACCGGATATTGTAGTATCACTTCTTTACACTCTGCACGAAATTGCATCTATCCAGATATTGTAGTATCACTACTTCTGTACACTCTACAAGAAATTGCATCTATCCAGATATTGTAGTATCACTACTTCTGTACACTCTGCAAGAAATTGCATCTATCCAGATATTGTAGTATCAATACTTCTGTACACTCTGCAAGAAATTGCATCTATCCAGATATTGTAGTATCACTACTTCTGTACTGCGCAGGTTCCGATGCTGGTGCGCAAGATCGAGGCCATCCACATCGCCGTGTCCAACGACGACCTGACCGAGCTGCAGAACCAGCTGCACGACACCGACCACATGGTGCTGGCCAAGGACCACTTCGGCATGGCGCCCATCCACAGGGCGGTGCTCATGAACAAGCCCGAGACACTCGCATTCCTCATAGACAGGTTTCCCGAGACGGTCAACGCCAGGGATAAGGTAATCCTATTTTAGTCCTATTTTTGTACCATCTTCTGGAGCGTTGGGTTTCTGAACTACAGGAAGGTCAGTTTGAAACCTGACAAGAGATTCCGATTTTAAAATTCCCATGTCAATGAGAACGGGAATAATAAATGAAACTGAGGAAATTCTTTATAAAACAGAGGAAATTCTTTACACATGAAACAGAGGAAATTCTTTACACATGAAACACATGAAATAGGGGAAATTCTTTACACATGAAACAGGAAATTTTTCTTTTTTTTTCACATGAAACGGAGAAAATTCATTACACTTGAAACAGAGGAAATTCTTTACGTCTGAAATTTCCTCTGTGTCACACACAAATATAAACACGACGTGGACTATATCTCTCCTTTATTAATCCAGCCATCACACTTGAGGATGGACTCGCCACCCAACTTCTCTCTGTACATACACTTACTCAACTCACTGTATTACATTCTTTTTTCTTTCTCTCGTCATCTCATCCCTCCCAGACACCTCGCGCAGAGAGGATGTTTAAGGCTACTTCACACCGAGACGAGAGTCGTTGAAGATTCACGCGGCAGGCGTGCAACTTTTTTCGACCCCTTCACAGCGAAACGTCAGAAATAGCATTGCGCCCAGTGAAGTTCCGCTTCGAGTTGAAAGTGGGTCCACTCGAAGCGGTGGATTTCAAACCGGTTTCAGGCGAACGCGGTGAGGCTAGTGATGGGTCAACACTTCAAGCTTAAACGCTTCTCGCCTCGGTGGGAACGAGTCTTTACATTATAGGGCGTTGACTTCCCCTATTCAAGGGAACCTGGATTCTGAGGCAACAGCATTCATAGTTCTATTTTTGTACCATATTCCGGAGTGTTGGGTTTCAGAACAGCAGGAATGTCAGTTTGAAACCTGACGAAAAGATTCCCGATTTCAAAACTCCCATGTCAATGAAAATGGGGACAATAAATCTTTAAGTTTAAAATTTATTCTGTTTCATGTGAATATTTTCCTCGAATTCCACCCCGGCAGAGCATTTGTTTCAATTTGAAGTAGCACCAAAGAGTTGAGGCCATAGGCAGTTTCAAGTGCGCACGTAGTTGTTCAGATTCCAAGCACTGCTTCTTCTTTTGTGTTTTCTTAGAACCTTTATTAAATACTTGATACATTAAACTGTAAATCATTGGGTTTGTGGAGAAGGTTGTAACTCCTTAGATACCGCCTCTGTATGAATAAACATACCCAATTCCAGTGAGGTAAAAAAGGTACAGCTTTCTAGAACAACACTCACCCTTTCTAACACACTGGCTCAATTGTTGTAGTCGCACTACCGAAAAATCTCCAAGTTAACGCCAGAGCAAAGAAAAATGAACCTTATGAAAAAAGCAGGGAGAAAAAACGCATTTCATAATAATAATTCAATAAATAATTTGTTACTTAGTTAATATTATCTGTTATTACCTAATTTTCTCTGTTTTTTTCTGAGAATTATAAAGAAAATTATAATTCTGTATTCTTAATGGTTCTTTATTAATTTTATAAAGATAGGATTTATTTATTTAATCTAGCTCATTTTCTGACTAATTTAGCTACTATATTATACTTACACTATGTCTTGTCTTGTTTTAATTTGAAAATTAAATCCTTTCAACACATACCTTAGTTGTTTATATTTTTACTGTACTTCTTTCTGATTGTCAACAGGAGGGTCGAACTGCCCTGCACTACGCAGCAGCCATGTCAAGAGAACCCGGTGCTTCAAACTACTTCAAGATGCTTCTCGAAGCAGGGGCCGATGCCAGGATACGAGACAACGTAAGACAATTTTCCATGCATTTGCAAACATGATTTTTAATGTGAAAAGTACCAGGTTTGATGTGGGATAAAAAAAATCTTATCAATTGTTTCAGCAATTGTGTTATTCGTTATAAAATGATGATAAACAAAACTAAAGAGAAAAGTTTTAGGAACGCTCATGTACAGAATCAAATTAAAATGCAGAGTTTAACTGTTATTTAAATTTCCCTCCAGGTTGTCAGCAAACGACCGGAACCTTCAAATGATGCCAATAAGCAACCCAATAAGTTTGCGGCATCAGCATGCCGAAATCTCAATTTCGAAGTAGCCGTGCTGAAGGATATAGGATCTAACTCGTTGAAATGTTGTTGTAATGTCATGTCACACAAACAAGTTCGTTTTTTTAGTACATTGAATGTTATGTTTGTTTCTTATCCCACTTGACTGGCCAAGCTCACACGTACTCGTGATTGAAGGGGAAGGAAGCAGCTTCTGTTGTGATGGAGCACCCGTAGGTAGAAGTCTGACTTTGGCCACTTGACGCTCTTACAGTCATAGGAGACCGGGACCTACATTAAAGTGGAGTCCGAACCACTACAAACATCCATAGCACCGCCGCGATTCGAACCCGAAACCTGTGGTACCGAGCGCCAGAGCGCTAGATACTCGGCCATTCAGGTCCCAAATTTGTGAATGCCAACGGCACGCGGTGTTCCCAGCTGGTCACCCACCCAAGTACTGACCGCGCCCAATGATGCTTGACTTCAGTGATCTAACGAGAACCGGTATATTCAGCATGGTATGGCCGTTGGCCCTTTGAATGTTATAAAGATAGGATTGACATGCAAGAGATTTTGCTTTTCCATTGGAAGTTATTCTGTGTACTTACTATATCCTAGACCCTGTGTCCAGTGAATTTCATCTTTTCTGAGCTTTGAAGAATCATCTGCGAAATAGGCTATTCATAAAAGATATGGACTAGAAAAATTGTTGCTCTAAAATTGTATGTATTAGGAGGTTAACTTCAAGTTAAATAAAATGGTTCAAAAGTACATGTATCAGAAGTTTTGGTTCACAAATTCAATAAAATAGTTTAAAATCAGTAGCATAACCAAACAGATTTGTTCTACACCAGAATGGATGCTCCGGGGAACTTACAATTGGTATAAACCCTTTGGTAAAAAAAATCGGTTCACTCTTTGGAGAAGGTTGCTATAATTACTGCTACGTTGCTATAATTACTGTTATGAATGTAGAGGAAGTCAATTGGAGAAAGATGGTGGGGAATGTCTGTTCCAAGTTTGAATTTTTGTAAAGTTAAATAACTTTTTGTGGTGGTTTCTAAATAATCGTGCTGATTATTTATGAAGAAGAAAACACTGTACAAAATTCTTAGACAAACATGGAGACAATTTTGAAATTTAATGTTTCTTTCTTTCATTTTTCTTTCATTTATTTATATCCTGTATGTCTCTAAACTCCTCTATCTTATTTTTAATATAATTCGCATCCTTTTTAATTCTCTCTATATTTTCCTGTTACTTATACTGTTATGGCGGGTAAATAACTGAAATAGTATTCCATGAGTACTATGTAGAATTACTCGGAACAAAATAAGTACCTGATTATTATATTAATGATGATTGTAATGTATTTTATAATGAATATATTGTTACTGATTGATTTTGGTCTTGATTTCGGTTGCAGCAAGGTCGATCTCCGAAGTACTACCGCAATAATTCGCATCGTTTTTAATGGTGTATATATTTTCCTGTAACTTACACTATTATGGCGGGTAATAGCTGAAATATTATTCAATGAGTACTATGAAGAGTTACTAAGTATTATATTAATGATAACTGCATTTCATAATGAGCAGATTGTTATTGATTGACCTTCGTCTCGATCTCGGTTGCAGCAAGGTCGATCTCCGGAGTACTACCGCACCCACCACGTGCCAATTCCACATAAGCTGAACCAGCACCAGAAGTTCGCCAAGAAGCAGAGGAGCAAATCGGAGCCTCCGCCGCAGCAGAGGATCAAGAAACTGCCGGGTAGAACCAGATTTTCTCAATTTGATCTCACTGTGCAATGTGCATCAGGAAGTTTGGTTCACAAATTCAATGAAATAGTTCAAAATTGTGTGGATTAGAAGGTTAACTTCAAATTAAATAAAATAGTTTAAAATCATATGTATCAGGAGATTTGATTCACAAATTTAACGAAATGGTTTAAAATTGTACATATCGGGAGGTTAACTTCAAATTCAATAAAATAGTTGAAAATCGTGTGTATTATAATGTTAACTTCAAATTAAATAAAATAGCACAAAATTATATGTATCAGGAGATTTGATTCCAAATTCAATAAAGCAGTTCAAAATTATATGTATGAGGAAATTTGGTTCAAAATTCAATAAAATAGTTATTATATGTATCGGGAGATTTTTTTGACAAATTCAACAAAATAGTTCAAAATTGTTTGCATCCAGAGATATTTGGAACACGAGGGGTGTATTGAGATTTAGAGACTTTTTAGTTTTGATATTTTTCTTTTGGTTTTTCTGAGCTGAAATGATAACATCTCTCAATATATTGGCACAGTAATTTGTTGCTTACATAAAAGATTTCCGATGGAATTATACGACACCTCTACTTTCAATTCTTCAATGGTGTTCAATGTGTCTTGAGTTCTCTGAAAGCAAGTTAGTAGCTGTTGACCAGGATGGTATTTTTTTCCAGTGAGATCTACTGGACCACTACTAAACTGGACAAGTAGTTTGATTGAAAGGGTAGATAATAATGGAAATTTATTTAATTCTGCATCCATAACTTAAGCCTTTGATTTTATTCAACCTTTAAAATATGTTTGTCTTGAAATAAGATGAAAAATGCCATTAATCAGCCAACTGGATGATAACAGTTACATGGTTTGATAATTAGTCAATTGAAAAGAATTAAAAAAACAGCTAATCCCTCTGATTTAATATTCTAGATACGCCATTTGTCATACCGTCTTGTGAAAAATCTGAAAAACTTCAACCAGACAATCTAGTTCGAATTGCAACTGAAAACTATATCTTAGTGCAAGACTTTCTAAATAAAATTCACCAAATCTATTCTATTTTCACAACAATGACTTTAAAGCATCCCGCCTTCAGAATTTTCCTTTTGAACACTAGCAAGCTTTAATGATTTGTGCACGTCAAATGAAAAATCTCCAATAACTAAAAATATTTTTTACAGATTATAATCGTCTTTTAACAATAATTATTTTGTCCAAACATTGTTAGAAGCATGAATATTTTAATTACATGCATAACGCTATACTTCAAAAAAAAAAGAAAATTCCGACAGCAATTATTGCCCTCTATCTACCAAAAGTTTACCTAATATCACAGCCAAGCAACCGAACACCAACAATAAATCCTTAAACTGATTGGTATAATTATTTAAAATAAATGTTGAGAATAATTTAAAAAATTAAATAAATCATAATAAGAAACCTTGTTGTCCAAAAATTAAGTATGTATCGAGTATAAACATGTTAAAAACGTTATTATCTTTGTTGCTAAAATTCAAATTCCATTTCTTATCCAGGTAGATCTTCCATAACTTAAAATATTTGTTTTAGTTAATTTTATTCTGTTTTAGTAATATTTTTAAATATTTCGTGGTGCAAGCAAATGTACATTTCAGAGAATTAAATTTCAATTTACTTCATATTAAAATACAGTTTTATTGACTACACTCTTTGATTTGAAATTCGTAGGTATTAATGGCGGAGGCGGTTCTTTACCCCAAGTGACAATGGACAAAATCAACAACTGGCTGCAAAATGGCGACCTTGACAGCATTAAGGATTTCGTACAAGATGGCTACGGGCAGCATCTGGTTGGGAAAACCTCTTGGAACGAAGACGTGAGGCAATACCTGAAATCTCTCCCTTCCTATCTGGTGAGTGAAGAACACTTCTCGACTGTACGGGGCTCCAGAAAGTTCTGAAGACCATTCCTCTATTCCAGAACTGCAGTAAACAATTGGACACCATCGATTTTTCACTTGATATTACTAAAATAAAACTTATTATTACATAAAGGTGCCAATATATGGCGCTATAATATGAAGTTACACAAGTTAACCAAATGAAACCCTAGTCCTAGTGCAGTGCATCTGCAATCTCCTTATTCGTTGGATAAAAAGAGTTTTTGTATAGTATTAAGTGTGCCCTAAAAAGTAATCATGAATTTCAAATAGGAATAAGAAAAAACCGTCATGTCAAAGAAAAACAATTCATAAGAAATTGATGTGCTAGAGCTTAAAATTTAATATATTGAACGAAATTAAAACTTAATAAAATTATTACTTAAGAAATTGTTATAATATTTATAATTTAAAAAATCACGTGTTTATTACATTTTACTAAATAATTTAATATATTTAAATTTAAATCTTACCACGGAAATTATCTACAAGAATTACTTTTTAACGTTAATTTTTTTTTTCTTCAATAATTTTATTTTAGGTTCTCTACTACTACATGATGAATGTCGTTTCCACACAGTCCAGATTCCGCAGCGAGAATTGTAGTCAGCTCACATGCTCGAACTTGAATTGCCTGTCATATTTCTTTGCTCTCTAAAAACTGTTTTTTCATGAATGCTCAGGAAATCTTCGTATGGAGATATGCTTTGAGTGACAATCAGTTCAATATCCCACTCCTGCCCTGAACTTCTTCAGACATGATTTATTGGTCATCGAGGTTCAGTTTAAAGTGGGAGCCGTAACTTATAACAATACTACTTCATCAAAGGAGATTCATGGTCAAACGATCCTGGCATCTCTGCAAACACTGTTGTTAATATTCACAGATGAAATGTAGTAGACGTGACTTTAACATGTCCTCCAATTACCTTTTTTGGAACTTCCTATCCATGGTCTTTGCAATCCCTGACATCCAAGTTACCTTCCGAGTCGTTGATAATGCAGAATCATTTGCTGTTTGAGATGCTCCGGGACAGCTCTTTCTTCACATTTAATCATATTTTTAGGTAAACCGTTTTTGTCTTAACTTTGCGTACTGCCATGGTGTAATTATTCCACTATTCCTGTCCCATCTTTGACTGGCTGCATCACTGTAACTTTAACCGGGTTGGGGTAATTTCGACACAATTCAGTTTCATCAGTTTGTTTCTTTTAGATGAATTGCATGTCTTCTCAAATGGTTGCCTGTACTTAACATTCTAAGCTAATGCATTACACTGGTATAGATGTCCTTGACATGATGATGAACATGAGGACATCCCTATGTTATGATATTGGTGTAGATATAGATATTGGTAGTGAATTGCTGAATTGTGATCTAACATGATACCACAAATTTTTGTGGCATGTTTAAGAATTGAAATTAGTCCTTTTTTACACTCTTTTTTGGATGCTCAGTGGCGATTTCTGAAGATTCATCTATACATTCATTGGCTGCACAAATTTAATTGTTTGATTGTAAAATCGAAATGCATAAGAAATTCTGTTACTGCTATTTTGTTATTGTTTGGCTACCTTTGACTGACTTGAAACATTGGAACTTTGTCTTTGGCGAGATATACCATAAATATTGTTATGAATGTAGAAGAATTAAGTTGGAGAGTGAAAGTTTTGCACTGATAGATGCGATGTCTTCTCTGAGTTTGAATTTCGATAAAGTGAATTAAATAATTTTTTATTATTTAAAATAATAATTGAGGAAGGAAAATAACACATTTACCATAGATAAATCCTTCTTGGTACATTGGATCTCCCCATTTTCTTTTACATTATATTTTTAATATTTTTGTCTGATATGGAACTAAACTCAGTGGTTGTTTCGTTTTCATGACTGAATACTGTTGCGCATTCAGCTTGGATTAGAAGCAATCAAAATATATAACATCCAACCTGAAAATTTATTATACTTTCAAATTATAATTTTTTTCTAGATTATGCCACTTTCTATCCATTTTTTTCCTCGAATGAATCAACTAGACTTGTATTTTAAACCCAAACTGTAAATTTTGCAAGAAATCGTACAGTTTCAATCGTCCGCACAACCTTACAATTCCTTTAAATCCGCACGTTCTGCTGCTAAATCTCACTAGCTGGTACTTAAATGTAATCCTACATGTGACATCCAAAACACCAATCTGAAAATGTATTATAGTTTTAAATTATAATTTTTTCAAGATTATACCACTTTCCATTAGTCCCCAGAGTTAAAAATTAAAAATTGTTTTCTGAATGTTTAATTCCATTGTTTTCTCGAATGTTTCGACTGGACTCATATTCTTGTAAATTTTGCGAGAAATCATAGAGTTTCGATTGTCCATACAACCTTACAATTCTCTTAAGGCTCGTTCCTACCGAGGCGTGAAGCGTTGAAGATTCACGCGGCAGGAAAGAAAATTTTTTCGACCCCTTCACAGCGAAACGTCAGAAATTGCATTGCGCCTAGTGAAGTTCCGCTTCGAGATGAAAGTGGGTCAACTCGAAGCGGTGCAAACCGGTTTCAGGCGAAAGCGGCGAGGCTAGTGATGGGTCAACACTTCAGCTTAAAGCCTCACGCCTCGGTGGGAACGAGACTTTAAATTCGTACGTTGTACTTCTAAATCTCACCTCTCCATGGTACTTCAGAATTAATGACATTCGTCACAGTCTTGACCTCCCGTCTATTCAAAATTTTATGTTCAAGCTTGCCAGCAAGTCTTGAATATATTCCGAATGATGAAATGCTTAATCTTCCGAGATACGATTTCACTCTGCCGGAAAATGCTAAACGCCCTCGGGCCGTTCATATGTCCTGGACGAACTGGCTCAGTTGTGTGTTGTTCTTGCTGCCTTTAGGTAGTGAGTTCGCCCTTCTTTAGTCATCATTTCTAGCAGCGGTTCCTTCATTTCGTAGTGTTTAATTTTTTTTTAATTTTTCAGTATAGTTTTTTAATTCTTTGTGTAATTTTTCTTCACTTTTTTAACTTTTTTGTATAATTTTTTAATTTTTAACTTTGGGGACTTAAAGTTTTGCTCACTACCTGTAATGCTCATATTCTATTGTTTGCCTTTTTATCAATGCCTTCATCCCAGTAAGCCAGGTGTTTTCGGCCCTATAGGGGAGAAACAAGGACTGACTAAATCTCACCAGTCGGCACCTAAATACACTCATATCCATAAATTAAGGATAATGAAGTTCAAGCAAAGAAAGAGACAGAAGCAAAACAAATTTGACTTATTTGTAAAGTCTATTTATTAAACAAAAGGCAAAGAGCAAAAAAGATGCTATATGTTTGACATAATTAATAAAAATTGCGATTTTTACTCCCTGGAGCACATTTTAGAAAAGAACCTATTTACAAAAAACAGTATAACATGGTTAGTATGATGGTTAATATGGAGTATGTCTCACGGACGATGCAATACAGGCCTTACAATGCCTAGGCATGCTGAGTGTCAAATTATCAATCTGATCTTGGGGAATATTACACCACTCATCAAGCACTGCCCTCCGAAGTTCCGGTTGACAGGTGGGAGGGGGTTGACGGGCTGCAATTCTTCGGACAAGCATACCCCACACATGCTCTATTGGATTCAAGTCCGGTACCTGGCGCTCTCCATATGAAAGTCCGGCGAGAATCAGACTGCAAACTAAACCTGGACTCGTCGGAAAACATCACACCAGACCACTGTTACGGTGTCCACAATGCATGCTGTCTGCTCCAGGTTTATCGCAGGCGACAGTGAGTTGCGGTAAGTGGAACACATCTGACAGGCCTACGAGCATATAGACCAATGTGCCCTAAGCGTATGTACGCGGTCTGCCTTGAAACTGTCATACCGGTAGCTGAAGAGAACTAACGGGACAGGTCTGATGTTGTGCTCCGTCTGTTTCTTTTGGCAGTAACTTCTAAATACCGGTCCTCATTCGGCGTTGTAACTCGGGGGAGACCTGTGCTGTAACATCTACTCCCATTACCATCATCTTGGAATCGTTGCCAAAGCCTGGAGATGACACTCTGGGCGATTCCAAGTTCCTCGGATACTTCCAGATGGGTACGTCCACATTCCAGTCGTCCGATAATTCTACCACGTAAAAAATCATTCAAATGCTTACTTTGTGCCATAACTATGCGGTCATTGCACTGAAAGGCTTTTAAAGCGCTTGTGAGCAATTTTACTTCTTTTCCACCATTCCTTATATACCCCTCTCTTACACTCTCGTCATTGTGACGCACTATCCGCGCCATCTGGTGGTTTCCTGTAATTTGCATATTCTTTTTCATGATGTGTGTGATAATTCTACAGGTGAAATTTTTATTTTAGAATTCAATTTCTGTGTGATTCTGAATTATCCTTAATTTATGGACATGAGTGTATAATCCTAAACGTGACATTAAACTGCAATGTTTACAGAGCATCATTCTTAAAGAGTTTGATTGTGATTTCAGATGAATCTGGGTTCCGTGTTCCATGCCGTGGAGAGGGGGGACCTGCAGTCCCTGGACAAGCAGATCGGCATAGACGACGGCCTACTGAAGGCGAGGAACGCGGACGGTTCCACGGCCATGCACCACGCGGTGCTGCACGACAAACTCAACGTCGTCAACTACTTCCTCGACAAGTATCCCACCCTGCTCAACGCCAAAGACAGGGTAAGTTCCACAGAGTAGAACTCGGGGTTGCTAGTTTGGGAACCAGCATAACCATCACGTGATCATGTACCTCACGTGACTTTTCCAATCGGCACTGTCTACAGTCATGAGTGAAGTGATGGCTAGACGCTTTTTTTGCGTGCGTTACAGAAGAACAAGTAATATAAAAAAAATTTTAAGTCAATTCCTACTTCTTTTTCACTATATTGCAGGAAAGTCCTTTAGAAATTAAGTTGAGATTTCCCTCTTACATCTGGCGCCATCTATTATTAGATACATGCAACTTAAATCTAAAAAAAACTAAATTTAATTACACAGTCCATTCACATTAATGTGACCACCACCTACTTTCGACATCAACGTGAAATAACCAGTCACAAAAGCCAGGTGGCAACACATTGCCTTGGAGTGTATATAAAGAATTCCACTTAATACCACTTAATACCATATTCCACTCCACTTAAAGCCAGAATATACAAAAGTGTATATTCTGGCTTTTGACAGGTGGTCACATTAATGTGACTAGACTGTGTAATTAAATTTAATTAATGAATTAATGTTTGAAAAAACTGTATTCACATCCAGTGTCATCCACTGTAAGTTGTATGGATGCATTTGAACTTGAGTGGATGAATAACAAGTGTTTTATGAACGATTGAAAATGTGAACAAGATATATATAGGGAGAGTGTGAACTAATAGTAGGAATTGAAAAAAAGGAGCATATATTGCACTGTGGATTTTAGTGTGTACTGTACTCGTTTATAATTAGTTTTTAGTTCAGGATTTGTACTTTAACATATGCGATGATAGATTGGCGACTTTTGGTATTAATCAAATTATTTTTACATTTTTTTGTTATTACTATTAATTTTTTCGAAGACGATCTAAAATCTGTTTAAAAATAATTCAAACGTAACAAAATGTCTTTTAAAAGTAACATTTCATTCGAAAATTTTCATTCAATTTTTATAAAAATAAAAAAAAATTAATAATATCACTTATTTCTAAAAATCAATAATTACATGATATTTTACTCCAAATAGGAAAACAGCGAAAATTATAATATATTGAATACTCCAAGCAGAAAAGAAATTTGAATTTTTAAAAAAAAAAATTAAGATTTCTCACGCAAATTTAATCTGTGTGTAGACAACTCAATGGTAATTTACCAGCTCATGTGAAAAATATTAAACAAAATCCTGTTGGCTCTTGGTGATTTGTCCAATTTGCTAGAGATATGTTTATATATCATAAATTCTTTTTTTTCATGAAATTTCTCCTAATCATCATAGTTTACCGTAGGAATGCAATGTAATAGAAAACTTTGTTCAATTCTAGGATCATATTTAAATAAAAACTATCGAAACGTTATTTTTCGGGGTGATTTTCCCTAATTGTTGAATCTTTTTGAGTGAAACCATGCGATAGAAATTATATTATCTATTATTTATCTACATTTTTATGATTTACTTATTTATTATTTTTATCTATATGTTTATGATTTATTTAGTGATAACAGTTCATCAAAATCGTAGATTTTTATGGAAAGATTTTTATTTTATTTAGATCCTTATTTTATTTTTTAATTGCTTTTTTGTGATATTAATATATAATTGATGTTTGTTCAGAATGGCCGAACTCCTCTTCACGTTGCAGGGCAGCAGAAGAACCAGTACTTGTACACGGTATTGGCGACATCTGGAGCTGATCCCATGATCCTTGATCAGGTATGCACTGCTACCAAAAATTTTGCCTTGTTTAACATCTTGCATTCATCCCCAATTAATCTGAACATTTGATATTTTTGATAAGAAATCGATGGAGCTTGTGTTTCTTGTTAGTTCTTCTGACAATTATTATTAGATAAATGGATATCATCAATTGAACTCCACTGATAATGTAAATTTTGAATACTGTTGATTTAATAGGCATCGATTAAAAAGGCCAAAATAAAGTGCCAATACTTTTCTACCATTTGTCCACTAATGTGCAAGTGACTGTTTTCTTGAAATGGAAATCAAATGTCAACTTTTAAGAATTGTAGAAAGTCTTTTTCTAGACTAACTCATTCAAGGATGAAGAAACATTTTTTTTAAATTTTATATTTTGATATCAACAAATATAAATTTTTTATATTGAATTAATCCAGTGTTTGGTAATTAAGATTCTAATTGTCTCTTTATAATAACTATATGTAATAATTTATAATTTACACTGTTACATTTTTTTTAAAGTTTTATTTTAACATGTGAATGTAATATCGTATAGTGATCCACGAAGGACATTCTTTATCTAGTGAAATATTGATCAAATATAGCCTGTGACCAATAAAAATATTTGTATAAAAGTACAGCACATTTTATCATAATTGTTGAGTTTTTTACAAAATTCATTTTGAATGGTAATAATGCTTTTAAAATCTGAGCAAAGAAAATCTATTAATTTTAATGAATGATGTTAGCCGTTAGTGTTAAAATAAATTTACGGTTAAATTTAACGTTCCTTAATTCTGTAATGTGTGGGTAATTTATGTACATGAATACTAAACAACTAACAGCATTAATCTGATTTTTAAAACAGAATACATTTATCGAAATGACAAATGTTGCATTTTTGTGTTGAATTTTTTTTGTATCCAATATCGCACTATTTTTTTTTTTTTTTTATATAATTTGCAGAAAATGAACTTTTCTAATTCAATAAAATGGAGTAAACATATTTAAAAAGTAGATGCATTTTTGATTAAGAATTATTAAGTTTCTTTTTTAAAATTTTTATATTAAAAATATTATTTTTATAAAAGATTTGTTAGAAATTTTTAGCCACAATAAATATGATGATTCCATAAATAAAACAAAAGAATTATTTATAATTAATAAAAAGCTTATTGAAAAAACATTGATAAAAAAAGGGTTCTGGAATATATGGATTTTCCATATTTTACTTAAATATTAATAACTTTTTCTTAGATGCATTTTTGAAGATGCCAATCATAAATTTACACATAAAAAATCGATCTGTCTAAAATATATTCTCGGTTTAAAATAGAGAAGATTTTTTTTACGATTACGAACAAAGTAGATTCCGCATTGCTCGGTTTAATTGACATTCTTTACTTCAACAAGTTATGTTGATAGAAAATATTAATGAAATTCACAAATTAGAATTAAGGAAAAAAATATGTGTATTGTATAACATAATATCTTATATATATGTTATATCATCGTAAGCTGTGATATCCTTAAACTATAAGAGAAATTTCATTTGCAAAATAGCCACTGCAATATGTATATAGAGTTTAATCATGCAAAAGAACTTAAAAAATAGTACAACACAAAAAAACCCAAACAATGAATAAATAAATAATAACTATGAAACAAAAGAAATGTTCAATAAAGATGGTTTAAGTTTTTAGAATTCTAAACTTATGTGGAATTCAAAACTGGAGTTAAATTTTACGCAATTCTGGGAATAAATAATAAATAATATTTCCCTGTCAAATAATTAAATTTTTTTATCAAGCGTTAAAATCATTTGCTAACATCAAATCCCTGCTATCCGAATAGTTGAATCGACTTAAGCTAAACTCCACCTAGCGTCATGACTGTGAAGCACTGTTGAAATAAATAGTTAAAAAAATCTTCCCTATCCAGACAGTCGAGCAAAAAGACAGCCGATTCCTATCGCCATCTAGCGCCGATGTCGAGTACCACTGCTAAAAGTAATTGTTCATTTTTAGTTTCGTCGACTGGAATTGATTTCAAATTATCGTCAACATAGTTAAGGTAACGGTTTTGTTAATATTTGCACCAGCCTATTTTAAATCTCTATGTTCTCTATTGTGTTCCCAAATTTAGGAATAAATGAAATTTAACGATGAATCAATTTAACTATGAACCAATAACGATGAATCATTGTTTTCATTAAATTAATAATAATTCTATTAAATTCGATTTGTGAAAAGTAATTATTAACATTTATTCATACGGTCAATAAATAATTTCAATTCATTTCATTGATAGAATGAGAATGTAGTTCAGCAGACCTTCCTTCCTTCCTTTCTTCCTTCCCTGGGTAATGTTGAATCTGTTACACATCTGACGTACCAGCGAATGACCTCAGGTTAAAATATCTTTCGTTGTAAAACCGCAACAGCAAGACTTTGAGGATAAAGATAATTAATAATAATAATAATTAATCTCTTTTTAATCAGGTCTAAGCCTGTTAAAATAGACGAGAAAACCTTAAAACTCATTTTGTTTAAAATCTACTAAAGTTTTCTTTAAAGAAAAGTGTTTTAACTTAGTCAAAAGTTGTAACAAGATCCTTCGAAGCTTTTTTCACTTCTTCCTCATAAGACAAAGCTCATTTTGTTGTTGTTGTTGCAAATGTAAGGAAAGGATACCTTCATCACGGCTTCTTTTGTCTTTGTTAAGCGAAACTTGAAACTAGATGAACCGCTTTTCTTAAAAAACTTCGTTTGCATGCGAAATTTTAGAAGGAGGATTAAAAATGATGGAAAACAGTTAAAACTTTCTCTTCACTAATTAGTTTTTCTAAAAAAGTATAGGCATGAGTAAAAATGTTTTTAACATAGAATCTTATGCGTATACTTTTCTTTACTTATGTAGGAACTGGGTGGGCCTGAATGGCCGAGTGGCTAGCGCTCTGGCGCTTGGTACCACGGGTTTTGGGTTCGAGTCCCGGCGGTGCCATGGATGTCTGTAGGGGTTCGGAATCCACTTTAAACCGTAGGTCTCGGTCTAATGGGATCGTAGAGCTTTGCGGGGGCAGTGTTACTCCACGTCTGTGACTTACCTTCAAGATACACGCACCTCCTAGATAGTGTTAAGTGAGTAAAGTCTGTGCAGTGCTTGCCTTAAGGCATCCAAGACAACTGTCTAATTGTTTGCCAGCTGCATTAGAACAAAAAGAAATGTATGAACTGGTGAAGTATACTTACTTCAGTTTCTTAACCTCGTGTTTGTGTGTCATAGGATAGCAAACCGAGAAAACTCCCATCGACTGTCGAAGCGAAAAACTTATATACACTCTTATAAACCCCTTCGAATTGAATCGTTCATGAAAGCGATGACTGCAACGCTCTACTCAAATGGATTCGAACCAGTCCTAGAATTCGACCTCCAAATTTTGCGGAAGGTTGACAGTCACCCAATCGAACGGATACAAACAGTGTGGCGTAACAGGAGAAGAAAACATTTTCGGAAGTCACTTCCTAAAGTTTTTCAATCCACTTTTCAAGTCAATTCCTAATTTTTTTTCATTCTATTGCAGAAAAGTCCTTTACAAATAAAGGTGAAATTTTCCTCTCACATCTGGCGTCATCTATGGGTAGATACATGCAACTTAAATCTAAAAAAAAAACTAAAATGAATGAATTAAATTAAATGAATGAATTGATATTAGAAAAAAGTGTATTCACATCCAGTGTCATCCACCACAAGTTCAAATAAACGTATTTGTAGTTGAGTGGATGAATAAAAAGTATGTTATGAACGATTGAAAAATGTGAACTAGAACAGAGTAGGAATTAAAAGGATTTTAATTTTTAATTATTAAAATGTTAAATGGCATAATATCAAAAGAAAGATAGATGAAGAAAAATTCCACACTAACTATTGACCTATTTCTTTCAAGAATTGTTTTCCGCCCCTTGCACTTTACTCTAGGGCAGGGGTCGGCAACCTTTTGAGTCGGAAGAGTCAAAAATTACGATTTACAAAATTTCAAAGTTTTTAAAGAGCCACAAAATTTTTTCTTGCCAACAATAAATAGTACTAAAAAAACTAATATATTGATAAAAAAAAAACTAATATATTTATTCATAAGAAAAAATATATATTTGTTCATCTATAAGTAGTGTTTTTCACAACAAATAATATAATAATATGTATATGGCATTATTAGATAATTACTAATTATTTAAGTAAAAAATTAAAACAATTAAACATTTACTTACAACACTAACTTGTACTTCAATAACAAACAACTGAACAAACAAATTCAATGGGAGCGATGGCTTTGCATGGTTATTCAAGTAGAAAATTTAAACTTTACTAAACAATGTAACTTGTACTTAAAATAAAAAACAATAACATACATTTGAGCAAACAAATTCAATGGGAGCGTCGGCTTTGTATGGTTTTAGAAAGTTTGGATAAATTTGGCTCATAACTTGTTGTTTTAAATTTCAAACACGACTCTAAATTTTCATTTTTTAGTTGGCTTCTTACTTTACTTTTAATTATATTCATGCAAGAGAACGCTTGCTCGCACGAATATGTCGATCCGAAGATAGTCAGCACTTCAAATGCCAATTTCTTCACCCCACTGTAGCAATCTGGAAGACTATTCCATGTGTCTCAATAAGTGCCTCAACTCGCGGCATTTCTTTTAAAGCTGATCACTTTTGTTGCGTTACGTATATACATTTCTGGACCTCCAACTCTTCCAACTTGCTTTTCAACACTGTAAATTTTCCACTCCACAAAACTTTACTTTTTAAATCGATCAATTGCATTTCTAGAGATCCAGTATCAATTCCAAATGGCTCAATGTGGATTTCGTTACTATTTGTGTTGAGAGGATTTACTATGAATGCTAGAGTGGTTTTTTTTTTTTTGGTTTTGAATTGCTCAAATCTGACAGCAAATTCATCTTTAATTTTTTTTATAACTGTGCTGAAGTACATCGTGTCAACAGTTGCACTGGTTTTATCGCGATATTGCTTTAGAAATTTAAAATGAAGTAATTTACCGCTCTTAATATCTTCTGCAAAAAGAGTTAATTTTTCTTCAAAACAAATCAATTCTTCAACCAAAACATAGGCTGGGTTTCCCTTTCCTGGCAGTTTTAGATTCAGCTCATTTAATTTCGCTGTGATATCCACCATAAAGTAAAATTTTTGCAACCATTTGTCGTTCTCTAATTCAGGGTGATTAATGCCTTTTTCAGTTAGGAATGTATTTATTTCATTCAAGTACAAAGCAAAACGTTTCAACTCCTTACCTTTGGAAAGCCATCGCACTTTATTGTGAAGAAGGAGGTCGGAATACTGAGTCTCCATTTCATTTAAGAATTCTGTAAACTGACTATGGTAGAGTGCTTTTGACAAGATGCTGTTAACAACCTTGATTACCAAATTCATGACCTCAACTATTTCCGGAAATGTTTGGGCACAAAGCGCTTCTTGGTGTATTATGCAGTGAAACGTAAGAATTTCATGGTTTATTTTGCTCTGAAGAATCATTGTTGCCCCCTTTTTTTTTCTGTCATACTTCTGGCTCCATCAGTTGCTACTGAAACGATTTTATTTAAATCGATCTTATTGTATTCATTTTTGCACGGCATTCGCTATATCTTTCCCTCTAGTTTGTCCTGAGAGCGGTAGCAATCCTAGAAGTTCTTTTTTTGGACCTTGGGAGTACATATACCTGACAAAAAGGTCAACTTGTGGCATGGTTTTTATGTCGCAAGACTCATCTATAGCCAGTGATAAGGCAGAAGAAAGTTAAATATCTTCCACCTGCAAATATGTTACATTTGAAGACATTTTAGCTATTTTATCTTGTACTGTTTTAGCTGATAGGGGCAAATCTTTGATTTTTTTTCAAGATTTCTGGTTTGTTTTTGAAATCACGAAACAGTTCTTCAGATGCACGTATGAAGCAATCTTTGACATACTCATCATCTGTGAATGGTTTGCCTTTTTTTGCAATTTCTAGTGATACCTCGAAGCTTGCCAGATTAACATTACTTGTAGATTGCGTCCAGTTTTTAACATGGAACTTGATCGCTGTTTTTGTTTTTGGAGCTCATCGACAGCTTTTTTCGTTCTTCGCCGGCTGAATATTTACTAGCAAACTGAGTATGTCTTTTAGTAAAGTGTCTCTCTAAATTTGATTTCTTATTGTGTGTGAGTTTTTCGTGGCAAATATGACAAGTCGGAAGGCCAACTGAGTTGCATATGAAAGCGAATGACACCGTTCAATCCCGATTGAATTCACTGTGCTCTTCTTCAATTCTTCTCTCTTTTTTTGTACATGCCATGCTTCAGGTGAAGCGGTAGTCGCAGGTAGCCGACCCCTGCTCTAGGGCATGCCACGATTCTCGACTCAAAAAGTGTCATTTTTCGAAGGGTTAGGGAAAGGTCATTCCCCTCTTTTCTTCTCTATAAAGACGTGACAGTGAAGAAGATAATTAGAAGTAGATGCCGACTGAGATGAAGGTCCAATAAGCATCAGAAAGAGATGAGAACGTTAATAAATTTAATGGGAATGATAATTGCGCATAGGTCAGTTGAATATAAATTTGAATAAATTAAGCAAAATCCACAGAATAACTAGCTAATCTGCGAAATAGCTAGGTAAAATATGAAATTATTAATCTATTATTAACAGACTTGGTTCGTTATTTCATAAAATACCTAGGGCCTGATAGGGCTACCTAATGGCTGAGTGTCTAACTCTCTGGCGCTCGGTGCCACAGGTTTCGGATTCGAGTCCCGGCGGTGCCATTGGTGTTTGTAGTGGCTCGGAATCCACTTTAAGCAGTAGGTTCCGATCTAATATGACTGTAAAGCGTTGGGAATACGGCTGACAACTCAACCCCATAAAAAACAGTCAGCATCACAGAACCAAGTCAGACTTCTACCTATGGGTGCTCCATCACAACAGAATCTGCGTCTTTCCTCCATCCATGAGACCATGGGTTCGTGTGTTTGGTCTAAATGTTGCAGTCTACCAAACGAGATAAGAAACAACAACAACATGAAATACCTAGTTATTTTATGAAATAAACAAATTATACGCCTTAATGGTGAGATATAATCACCAATCATTATTTATATGCTTACATTCTACATTTTTGTATAATTCGAACTGTAGATGGAGCCTGAATGGTCGAGTGGCTAGCGCTCTGGCGCTTGGTACCACAAGTTTCGGGTTTGGATGGTGGAACCCGAAACCTGCTTTTTCCTCAGGTTTCAGGTTCCCGGCGGTGCCATGGATGTTAGTGGTGGTTCGGAATCCACTTTAAGCCGTAGGTCCCGGTCTCCTCTGACTGTCAGAGCGTCACGGAGCCAAAGTCAGGCTTCTACCTATGGGTGCTCCTTCACAACAGAAGCTGCTTCCTTCCCCTTCAACCATGAGTCCATACGGGTTCGTGAGCTTGGTCTAGATTAGATATCTACCAAGTGGGATAAGTATCAACAGAACTGTAGAAAGAAAAATTAGATTTAAAAAAAAAAAAGAAAAAAAGCATAATGCACCCTGCTTCATAACAATTCTTGGCGACAGGGTGAACCTTACGCTTTTCCTTTTTTGTTTGCAGAAAGGCAGAACTGCCGAATTCTACATGAACTCTTCGACAAAACTGAATGCTCGTCCTCAGATCTCCCCCCAGACGTCCTCTCCCGAAAACGATTCTTCGGGGGACAAGTCTTCCCTCACTCCGGACGACAACCCCAAGGAGGAAGAGCCTGCCACGGAAGAACCCACCCCAACTCCCAAAGAAGACACTCCGAAAACGGAAGAGAACGCCGACGACAAACCAGAGGTATAAAGTTTTCATTAGTTAGCTCATAATAGTGAGATTTTATTGCTTTGATTCAGAAACAAGTAATATAAAAAAAAAATTTAAAGACAATTCCTACTTTTTTTCATTATATTGTAGAAAGTCCTTTATAAATCATTTTCATTCACTTTTTTTAAGTTTATCTGCCGCCATCTATTGGTAGATATATGCAACTTAAGTCTAAAAAAAACTAAAATGAATTAATTAAATTTAATGAATGAATTAATATTTGAAACAACTGTATTAACATCAGGTGTCATCCACTACTAGTTCAAAAAAAAATGCATTTGAACTTGAGTGGATGAATAAAAAGCATTTTATGAACGATTAAAAATTTGAACAAGATATACATAGGGAGAGTGTGAGCGAATAGAAGGAATTGAATAAGCATGATTTATAAAGTTATAACTGGAGATTCTCAGCGATTTGCAGTTCTTTAAACTCGTTCTGCTACTCTGATTCATTCCTCAATCTAACATCAGAGTATTCATGTCAAAACTGCCATGTCCTATTTTTCCAAGCGTAATTCTAATGTAAGTTAAATAGCTTTTTTATTAGTTTTCATTACTTTTAAGAAAACACCTCACCAAGGATGGAGAAACGGCTAAAGAATTCCAAAAATGAGTTTTTTTATAGAATCTTCAGATTCCTCAATCTTTACCTTAATTTTATGTACTATGTTTTGTATTAATTGATTTAAAAAAAATTCAGTGAAATAAATTTAGTTGCCTTTTATTGAACTCATATCTCTATGAAAACAGTACAGTTTTTAAGTTAACAACGTATTTTTTACTACTATAAATTCTATTATACTATTTGCCCTAGCATAAAAGATATCTTTGTACTCTAAATTTTCTTACAATATTTCCTATAAAAATAATAGTACGTAACGAACAGGAATCAAAGTATTTATTATTTCATAATTGCCATAATAATTTTCTGTCTAATGAGATTTTAAATCTGTTTTGAATGATACTATACTGAAAAGTTTTACGTATAGTCATTGAGAGATGAGATATTGGCGTTTTTGTTAAAAATATTGCTTTTTTTACTTATTATACTTTAGAACAATATCATTCTTTAGTCAATTGGAGATATATGTTTACATTTATGCAAGTATTTATTATTTCACTTTGAAGTGTTTACGTATTGTCAAAAATACTCTTTTTTTATTAAATTTTTTTATTAAGTTTTAATAAAAAATATTTACTACTTGAAGAATTTCTGGAAGACACTTAGTGGTATATCAGGTAGGTGTGACTGTCTTTTGTCCCTCCAGCTTGATGGCTTTGACCAGGCCGTACTTCTGAAGAAAACGGCATGCATTATTTTTTTCATTGCTCGCTTTTTTTTTCACCATTGGTGGTTTGGGGTCATCTTCAAAGACCCATAATTTATTTTCTTGTCGTGTTGGAACGTCAAACGGCGGTATGTAAGTTTCATCACCAGTTATGATTTTAGAAATAAGGCGGTGTCCACAATCGTTAAGTAATTTTACGGTTTCTTTGCAGATTCTGACACACTCCGTTTTTTGTTATTCTGTTAAATTATGGGGGACCCAACGAGAAACTAATTTTTTGATATGCAGTATAGATTTTAATTTTCATGTTTATCACTTTTTGTACCCTAATTTAATAACAGCATGGAAAAAATTACCATGACACATTATTTAAAAATGTTCACTCTGAACATGGTTCGATTGTAATAAGTGGTCTGCATTAAAAATATCTAATCTAACTTAATATTTTTTAATTTTTTCTACAGTAACTTTGCTTATGCTAATTCTTTAGGAAACGGAGACTCCTGAAGACACGGAACCCGAAAATTCTGCCAAACCTGCAACCGGCTCAGACGAGAGTCCAAAGGTAGACGAGGAGAGTGAGGAGAAGACAAACGAGAAGCCTGAGGAGGAGGAGGAGGAGGGAGGAGAGGCGAAGACTGAAGAACCCCAGACAGCAGAGGAGGAGGAGAAGAAGGAGGAAGGAGAGAAGCTCCAGGTGGAGGAGCTGGCGAAGGAAGAGGAGCAGAAGTCAGCCCGATCAGAAAATTCTGAAGCACCAGCTAGTAGTTCAGGTAAACAAGTAATATAAAAAAAAATGTTAAGTCAATTCCTACTTTTTTTTCATTCTATTGCAGAAAGTCCTTTATAAATAATTTTCATTCATTTTTTTAAGCTTATCTGCCGCCATCTATTAGTAGATACATGCAACTTAAATCTAAAAAAAAACTAAAATGAATGAATTAAATTTAATTACTGAATTAATATTTGAAAGAACTGTATTAACATCCAGTCTCATCCACTACAAGTTAAAAATAATGTATTTGAACTCGAGTGGATGAATAAAGAGTATTTTATGAACGATTGAAAATTGGAACAAGATATATATAGGGGGAGTAGGAATTGAAAAAAAGGACTAAAATTACAGATATAATTTTTATACAGGATTTATAGGCCTAACTTTAAGGGGCAGTAGCTCACACCAGAAATAATGTTTTTCGTATAAGATATCTATAGACGCAAATGACACACTGAAATACAGACAAAAAAAATGGAAATAAATTTGGGTACAAATTGTTTACTTTGGTAGCATACAAAGGGTGCAAATTGCTTACTTTGGTAGCATACAAAGGGTATAAATTGTTTACTTTGGTTGCATACAAATGGTACAAATTGCTTACTTTGGTAGCATACAAATGGTACAAATGATACAAATTGTTTACTTTACAGCATTGTTGACTGCAACGAATACAGCAATGATCACGATAATTGCCCAAGTTTTTTTGCACCATTTATGTCACCACATTGTTGTCAGCTTCTATGGAGTTCAGTGTACAGTTTCATTAATGTCAGATATTCTTCGTACACTTTCAGCCACAATGGATATTTGAACGACAGGGCTCTCGACAGAGTCCACTGGATCCTCGTAAAATCTGGTATTCAAACATAACCATGCGGCCATATAAATCATAAAAATTGCAAAAGGACTAATCATCTGCCACACAAGGCATATTGCAAAGACAAACCACGCTTGAAACTGTCTGCAATGACCATATCAGCACTGCCAGATATAGTATTTTGGTTGGCCAGGGAGAAGTTATTGTAAATTCTGCTATAAAAAAGTTTTGAGAAGCACTTTGTTTAATTGTGATTCAATACATTACCTGCCTCCGTACACTTTTATAAAAAAATATTTATTGTCTTGTTCTCTACCATGCTCTGAAATGTATCTCATGCATTCTAAATTTCCCATTTAAAAAACTTTTTTCATGTAAGTCACTACTGAAATCTTCCTTTATTTCCAGTTTATTAATTTTATAAGGTTGTTCAACTTCTCTGCCTTCTTTACGATTTTCTCTACAATGTGTTCTCAATACAAGATTGCTCAGTTTCCATTGCGACGAGCAAAAGAAATCACCACACAAATGAGCTCAATTTGAACACAATTGCACCTTTGAGAACACTACTACTGGTCAACTTGCCACTGTACAATAGGAGTTATAATAGATTCATTTATAAGCACCATTTGTCCTTGACAATATAGCAGTTTAATACGCAACTTCTTAGAGGCACATTTAGGGGCGGTTCTCTAAAATTTTTGCAGTCCTAAGCCCGTCTGTGGCTGTTCAGACATACGACACCGAGTAATATATAGTGTTGTCATTTGTTGAAACAGAATGCCATCAATATCTATTTTGAAAATATTATATTTTTTTAATTTGTTGGAAATTTCACACTCTCCCTATATATATCCTGTTCACATAAAATACTTTTTATTCATCTACTCCAGTTCAAATATATTGTTTTTTGGAACTTGTAGCGGATGACACTTGGTGTTAATACAGTTTTCTCAAATATTAATTCAGTAATTCAATTTTATTCATTCATTTTAGTTTTTTTTAGATTTAAGTTGCATATGTCTACCCATAGATGGCACCAGATAAACTTAAAAAAGTGAGTGAAAATTATTTATAAAGAACTTCCTGCAATATAGAGAAAAAACAGTAGGAATTGACTTAATTTTTTTATTTTTTATTACTTGTTTTAAATTTAGTTACTCGACATTTCGATCACCAGTACCTCCGTTTGTATTTAAAATTGTTCTCGGCCCTTCATCGTTACATTGATTGTCCTTCGTCATAATATGCGAAATGCTGAATGACACACTATTTAATAGAGAGATTACCCGAAGCACAGTTCCGAACTAAATTAAATGGTGTCTGCCTGCTTCGTTGATGATGCTGAATGATGCGTGGAAAGCACACAACTGCCTTGAAAAATTCATTTAATAACTTCGTTTCCCGGGGCCGAGTGGCAAACGTTCTGGCGCTCTGTACCACAGGTATCGGGTTCGAGTCCCAGCGGTGCCATGGATGTTTGTAGGGGTTCGGAATCCACTTTAAACCGTAGGTCCCGGTCTAATAGGATAGTAGAGCGTTGCAGGGGCATTGTTACTCCTTACGTGGCTTATCTTCAAGATACACGCACCTCCTGGGTAGTGCTAAGTGAGTAACGTCTGTGCAGCCCTTATGGCATAAAAGGTCACGGTCTATACTTGCCACCTGCATTAGAAAAAAAAAACTTTGTCTCTCAATTCGTGTGCAGTAGCAATACTTTTCGGAAATACATCCAGGTTCCAAGCCACTGGCTGCTGTCACTGCTTTTATAAAAGAAGAGATTGGGTTGCGAGTAGCACAACGTGTTTAAACACCTTTCATCGATCTGATACGAATTTAAACCATAAGATCAACAAATGGGGAACAATTCCCTTGAAAGTCTTAAGGGTCCTTCCCACCGAGGCGTGAAGCGTTGAAGATTCACGCGGCAGGAAAGAAAATTTTTTCGACACCTTCACAGCGAAACGTCAGAAATAGCATTACGCCCAGTGAAGTTCCGCTTCAAGTTGAAAGTGGGTCGACTCGAAGCGGTGGATGTCAAACCGGTTGCAGGCGAATGCGGTGAGGCTAGTGATTGGTCAACGCCTCACGCTTCAACGCCTCTCGCCTCGGTGGGAACAAGCCTTTACCGGAGAACACCAATTCTTATTATGCCTGCAAGTGAACAATTTGTGACGTACACGAGTTGAGTCACGTGCATTTGAAAAAATTCACATTGATTAATTTTGCCAAACAGGTGACCGCCTGAACGAGCTGATCGACATCTGGATCCGGGACAAGGACCTACTCCGTCTGGAGCACGTGGTGATAGCCGGACAGGGGGAGAGGCTCATCGGCAGGTCTTCCGACGACCGGCAGGTCCAGGAGTTCTTGGACCTCGTGCCCACCTACATGGTAAGTGCGACTTTATTCAGAATTCCTTCAGTTTCCAATGTTATCGTGTAATTATTCGTGTTATTCTAAGTTATTCCTGTATTCAGTCATCATAAATGATAACATGGAAATTGTATATGAAGGTAAGAACTATATAATCATGTTCAAAAAAAAAATATATATATATATACCAACATTTGATGAGAATCAAACCTGTATTATTTTTTTTATGTTTTTGTATAACAATATTTTTTCACCTTTTCAATAAGTTGGTGACTAGGAACGGAAGGAAGCTTTTGGAAAAGGAAAGAAAAGGGAAAGGAAGCTCTTGGATCTAAGAATTTTTGGTTAAAACCCCTTTGCTCTAAACGACCTTTTTTTGTTCGCAGGCCCGCATTCGAGGGGTGCACGATGCTGTGGTGCGGGGCAACCTGGGCGAGGTGGAGTCCGTGCTGACGAGGAAGAGGTTCGCCCTGAGCAGGGACCACCTGGGGGCCAGCCCCCTTCACCTGGCTGTGCTGCACGGACACACGGACATCGTCAAGTACATCATCGACAACTTCCCCGAGGCACTGGACGGTCCGGATAACGTAAGCACTCTTACCTTCATCGCATCATTATCCTCGATATTGATGCAAGATCATGCTTTTCACCTAATATTCTAATGTTACAAAGGCAACTAATATTTTCACCATATATTTCTTCAAGTTGATGATTTCCATCATTGATGATTTCTTCAAGTTGATGATTTCAATCATTTATTTCTTCACGTTGATGATTTCCATCATCAACGTGAAGAAATAGGTGGCTTAGTTAATGTTTTTCTCCAGTAATATCATCTTTGCGGCACGCGCATCTATTCCACAGGAGATAAGAAATTGTCTGCTCCAACATCCGCAAGCAAATGCACCTGTATCTGTTTTCATAAGAATTTTGATATTAAATATATTTCTAAGTTATTTATTGAATTTTTGCAAAACAAGGAAAACATTGTGTAATTTTAGAAAATTCTAAGAATAAAAATAATGAAGTATTTGGCCAACAAATAATAAGTATAAAAATATAAGTATTTTTTCTAACTTTCCAACATTCACTTCATTAATTAAAAAATTTAATAGATCCACATGACACAATTTCTTTTTACATGTAATTTTTTATCATATCTGTAAAATAATTTTTTTTAAAGTAAAATGCAAAAATGGAATTATTTTTTCATTTATATTTTAACTTAAATTAAGATTTTTATATCCTTCCTTGTTTATTAATAATATTGAAGATCGCCAATCCTAACTACCCTTGCTTGCCATCTACTTGTATAGCCGAGTATTATGGAGAGAAGTACTCATACCGATGCTCCAATGAAGGATAAGAGTAAAAGGCGGTCTGTTTCGAAACTTAGTTTTACTCATTGAAAAATGTAATGCAATTTTGAAATCCTCATTATTTTTTAAAAAAAATAATTGATTTGAAGTTTACTGTAAAAGTGACTGTTATTGTTTTTGTGCAGGAAGGTCGCACCCCACTGCATTACGCCGCCGTCATGAGAGATGGAGGGACCTACTACAGAATTCTGCTGATGGCAGGAGCAGACGAGACGGTGAAAGACAAGGTGACATTCTTTCCTCTCCTCTGTAGAATGATGCATAATCGTCATTGCTTTTTAAAAGCAGATAAAAGCGGACAGTTTCTTTTATTGTTGTAGATTTGTATGATTAAATTATGATTATTATTATTAGAACTGTGTCATACAATTCTTTATCAGTCGGCAATGGAAGTAGTTAAAAATAAAAAAGATGATGAAGCTTCTTTAAGTAACAAGAAGTTAAAAGAAATTGTTAGAAAAGACACAGGCGCTTTTAATTATAAGTCTATATAAGTTTGTTTAAATTACACGAGCAACATCAACACACATTTATACAGTAGACAGTTAATTTTTTTCAAAAGCAATTTTTCTGCGACGTAATCTCCACATTTGACGCTATTCCGTGCTTATCTCCGGGAAATAAATGGGTCCATGTTTCATCGCAACTAATATGTCAAGTAAGGAAATTTTCCCACAAGCTGTGTACCACACACACCACCCATTTGAATGACACTTTCCGAAATCGGAGCACATCATTAATATTGTGACGTACTAAGACAATGGGTTAAACCAGTATTTTTAAAATAAATTACTTTTAAGATTAACTACGTTCACATCATCTATATTCATCTTTATGTCCATATCATCTATATTCATCTATATGACCACTTCATTTATATTGTCAGTGATTCACAATCCTCAAAAGTTGTACATCTTTCTCTAAATTATCATTATTTACTTGCATCAAATCCGAGATTTTTTTCAGAACACTCTATCTGAGAATCTATGTGAAGGCAACTCATCTAAAACCTGTTTTAACTTTATCCTAAAAATCCCAGATCAGCCCAGGTTTAAACAAGCTGGAGAGGACATGGATTCATCTCACCTTCCTGTCAGCTCTGCACTTGTTTCCTCAACTGTGTAGGGTCGTGACTGGGAGGCTAGGGGCCTTAAATACATGTCACTATGTGATTTCCTTCGATTCTCGTTGTTGTTTTCATGTCCCTTGTGTTCTTTTTATTTCATTGCTTATTGCAGCCTGCCGTTGGAAATAACAAATCTTAATTTTTATTTTATTTTACTTGCCAATTTCCAGGCAAACCACACACCGGACTACTACCTGACCCACACAGGAGTTTTGAGCATCCGGGAACTACTCGAGGGCTACCGGATCAAAGAACCTCAGAACAGACGACCTTCTCAAGTCAACATATGGCAGCGCCCTCCGACGGACGAAGCTGAAAAACGTGAGTGAAAATGCCGGACGTCAAACTTTTTGATTACAGTTGCGGATGGAACGAAACAAATAATTCATTGCAATATCCGGTTTCCAAAAGTTTCCGGTTTTTTCGTACACAAACTGCCCTCTACTACAAAGGTACAGTGGATGAACTTTTCCTCTACTGTCAACATGAACATTTCAATTTGTGTGAGTGATGTTTTATTTCTAGGGTCACCTGAGGTTTCATTCATGAAAGGGTTCGCAAATTTCTTACCTCTGTCTTAAAAAAAAATGAGTGTTTTATTTTATTTATTTTAGGTTAGCAATGCATTATTTCATTTTTTATTCAAGCTGCAGGTATTTAGAAAAATAGTTTGCGAAAAATCAGTTGTATTACTTGAAATTAACCGATACGTATATTGAAAATATATTAATTAACTGCCCCATATTTAGTTTATCACTCCTAAAATCCTCAAATATTTAAATTGTATGTGAGCACCTGCTTTAAAAATTTTGGTGCTTCCGTATTAACGGTACCTTGGCGACAGTTGCGCCAATAAAGAGCACACGCGCCAACCGCAGCTACAGATTTGGCGCCAATCTACACATAAAATTTTTGTTCCAAATAATAAAATATATATGAAACACTTCATTTAAAATCAAAACGCTTTCAAAATATTTTTATTCCAAATAATAAAGATTGACGACACTTAAAAACCGCCACGTCTGTCACCAAGGTACCGTTAATACTTAAGTACCAAAATTTTTTTTCCAAAATGAGACATATTATTATAAATATTTTTAAGTTATTAATAAATAATAAATATAAGATTAATAATAATAAATAAATAATAAAATAATAATAATAATACATATAAATAAATGAAGTTATCAATAAATATAATAATATATAAAATGTTAAATATTTACACTTTTTTCCTGTTATTGATAGACACCAAATAAAAAAATATATATCTGTGGAAAAGATTCTTGATTTTTAATGTTTTCAGATTTAAAAGTTGGAATTCTTTATGAACCAGATAGCCGTTTTCGGTCAGTTTGGAAATTCATGATGTTTACTAGCTAAACTTTACCAAAAATTTATTTCAGAATTTATGAATCAAACTGACTCGTTCATCGTCCTAAGCAATGTTGTAACCGGTGGCGCTGTTCTGTACCTTAAACGTTCAGAGTGGTCTGGTGGCCAAGTGGCTAGCTCTCTGGACTTTGGCATCACAAGCTTCAGGTTCGAATCCTACTGGTCCCATGGATGTTTGTAGGGGTTCGGAATCCACTTTAAACTGTAGGTCCCGGTCTGTTTAGCCCAAAGTGGGCACAAGATGACCGTAGAGCGACAAACCAAACCAAGCTGACGTTCAGAGAAACAACACTTCCCATCTTACTAGAATTAGCTTGACTGTACGATGTCTGGTTACGATATGGGTGATCTAGCAAAACTATCTTACTAAAATTTTTCTTCATTTTTTTTCTTTCTCCATATCGGAGTAATTAGCATTTTTAGTAGATGTGCTTGTATTTTTAATTATTCCTTTTAGTAAGCTAGATTTTTTTAGCATGATAGAGCTCACAGAAATGAGGCGCGTATCCAAACACACTCCTGACGCTTTCGAGATAGCTATGCGGAAGAAATTCAGACAGTCATTTGAGTCGAGTCATGGAGTAAACATTTGGGCCACGAAGTGGATGAAGGCACAGACGCGGCGCCACCTCATCAAATATTTACATTTTGATTCAAAAAATAAAAGTGACATTTTTTTGCATGATTTTCGGATTTCTACGCAAATTTAAGCCTTCGCGACCGTTTGTTTAATAAAAAAAAATGTTAAATATTTAGAAAAACATTTTACTCGATGTTTTCTAGTTTATTGTATGTCTTTGTCAATATTATACTAGGATATCCATCCACAGATTTTTTTACTTTCATCTTTACGATTATTTACTGCCAAAAGAACTCATTTCGTTTTAAAACATTGGCAATTGGGGCTGAAAAAAAATTCAAATTCAAAAATTTGTTTGGATCAGCATATATTTTAGAACATTTTTAGGCATGACTATTAATGAACAATTAAAGATAAATCCTTTTTAATTAGATTAAATAAAAAGATAGATTACGTGTCAGGGGCTCACATAAGTATAAATGTGTTAGTAAAATGGTTCCTGTTTCTCAAAAACGATATTGGCTTTACTCTTTATTTTTTATTAATAAATAATTTCTGTTAATAATTCTGTTAAGTTAAATAATTTCTGTTAATAATTCTGTTAAGTTAAATAATTTCTGTTAATAATTCTGTTAAGTTAAATAATTCCTGTTAATAATTCTGTTAAGTTAAATAATTCCTGTTAATAATTCTGTTAAGTTAAATAATTTCTGGGTTTTATAACTTCTTGTGCCGCCAGCATATGTCTGTGCAACTATGGATAAGGGTGATTTATTTAAATCCATAAGAATTCCTTTCAACTCATTGGATGGCCATCAGGTTTTTTTTTTAACTCTTTAGTTTAGGAACTACTGCATCAATATAATATACACTTTGGACAAGACTGTTCTAATCCCAAAAGGTAGTTAATGTCCGTGTGACTCCACATAAGACGAATATACATATTTTGCTTATTGATAAGTTAGTTAAATGAGGAATTTCTGGAGAAAAATATTCGACTGTAAGTCTAATTCACAGTGAAAAGATTTAATTATGTAATATTTCTTGCAGTGATATTGATAAGTAATATCTTACAATCGTCGAATCAGTTTTTTTTAACTCTTATATGAATAATAACCTTATAAAAAAAAAGAAGAATTATATAAAAGAAAATTACAGACTAATTATATATTTCTTGTTCCTTGCTGTTTTTAATTAATTCCTTAATGTTACCAAATTATCAAGAATAGGAAAAGTAATTTTAAAGAGCAGCCAGATTTCAATTTTTATTCAAAATTACTGTTATAATTCATGATTATAATAACTGATTATAATCAGACTTTTAATGCATTTTTTCTTCATTTCGTACCAATTTTACATTAATTCATCTCATGTAAGGCCCCACATTTTGGCAAAAGTTTTCTTTTGTTAAAAATCAAGTAACTTTTATTCAATTTGGTAATAATGATGTCAAATGCAAATTTCAAAAATAAAATTATGGTTTAAAAAAATCTTCAAATCATTATCTCTTTAATTTTTGAGGATAATTAGTTTATAAGTTTAAAATGCTAAGCAGATTATTAATTAACTGCTATCGTTCACAGTCACTTGGATTTCAAATAGTTTATAGATATATTTAATTTCACTTTATTTTAAATCATCTGTATAAAATCATTCGAAATGTTTTATATCAGAAGTTTTAGGCATTTCATTATTCAAGTCATTGTTGAATAAGTTATTACAATGAATCAATGATTCTAATATCATCCTATTCACCATTTATAATATTTGTAAGCTTTAGGTAATAAAACTGTACAGTTTTGTATTTTTGCAATAGAACACTGAGTACAATGATAGTATAAACCATAGAGTAGTAATATAATAGAGCAAGCATCGGGGTTATTAGTTGTGGGTAAATAGGGCTTTTACATTGTAGTTTAATATTACAGCTTGGCAGTTTTTGCCAACGCTCTTTATGGCTACTCGTTCCTGTTGGCGAGAGAAAAAAAAATCTATCCTTCAACGATTTTCAAAAGAAATGGTTCGTTTTTCTAATTGTCATTTTACCCCAATATTTGGCATCTATATTTTATTAAGAAATTTTCTTGTGAAATATTTTCCCCAAAAATTTTTTTCAAAAATAACATTTTATTTACATGAACTTTCTATCATGTTTTATTCTATTCCATACAACCATGATCAGAGATGTAAAACAAAATAACAACCAAATAATAAAATATTCATCTTGAGTAAGAACATAGATCAATAAATGCATAACATGTTTACGTTTCTAAATAAAGGGCTCAGGGAAAAGAAGCCAAACGGTGATACACCGCCAACTCTAGTACGAATAGAACTTGCCCTAACTTTCTGTTCTTTTAGATTAGGGGAACGCGCTCTATTTTATGACTACTCTATGGTAAAAATCTATAAAAGTAACAATACTTTTATGCAACTAGCCCTGTATAAAAATTCAGTTTTATATTTGTATAGAAAAAAATGGTAGTTTAGAATAAAAAGGGCACGTAATTGTCATTTATTTCACTGTGTAGTGGCATAAAATAATCTCTGAAATGGTAATGATATTTATTAGAATATAGTGTAGTATGCAGTTTTTCCAATTTTGTAAATTTATACTTTAAAGCTAGTTCTTTAAAATGGTATGGATATTCAATCAACTGATTATAAAAGCTGTCATGATTGTTTTCAACTAATACTCCGATTAAAGAGAAGCTTTCCTTCTTCGAAATCGTAGAATATTCCTGTGTATAGTTTGAAATTTTAATTATAAATGTCATCATTACAATATTAATTAAATGAAGTAATATTGTATTTTTTTAAATTATATAACCAACATCATCCACAATTGTAAAATTCCGTAGTTTTTTTTAGACATTGTTACGAATAATATATCTTTGTTTCCCCTCCCAAAAAAAATATCTGAATGTATGATTATATAATGCAGTTAAAAAATAATATTTAACAAATTGCTTCAAAATAGAATTGCCGACTTCCATCAAGGTATATTATTAAACATGCATTATATTATAAACTGCCTTTAATTAGCTAAATAATGTCAAATTTAGAATTTTCCAAACTCGATGAACAGTCATAAACTACGCTTATTTATAAACTGTAAATAATCATATCAACTGAACAAATGTTGAACAAAATGTAGTTCTTGTTGTAAAAATGGTCAAGTGTCTTTATTGTAAAGTGGACTCTTGTTTTTCAATGCTCATAAACAGAATATTAGAAAATACTTGTATTCAATGTAGGAAAATTTAAAAAAATAATTTTCGGAAATATCGTTTCTTGACAATACGTTATCCAAAATTATTAAAACTACATTTTATGTGTCGAAGTGGGAATGAACCACTTCTTTATTTCTCAATTATTAGGTTATGAACAGATCAACCGGCAAATCAATATCATCCCTTATCTTTTAATTTTTGTTAATATCATTATGCTATTATTATAAACAGGAATGCAGATGTTATTTTAATATAATTATATCTATCACAAATATTATTTTAGAGCAGAAACTATTAAAAGGAACTAAATCATTGTGCTATATTAAATGAGTAATTCGAAAATCATGCAGCTCAATTGTTTAAAATAACGTAACCTTTTTTTTTTTTTAGATTAAATCGATTTTTATGTATTCAAGAACAATTAATTTACGAAATATAAATTAAATTAGTAATTGATATATATTAAAACGTAACGTTTCTTTATTTTTATTATTTTTGTGTTCGTTTGAAGTATAAATATATATTTTAGCAATAATGTTTATTCAATGTTAAATTTAATAACTTTATTTATCAACTAATTATTCTAATCCACAAATAATACGAATTTCAAACCTTTATAAAATATAAATTTGCGGCAATATTGTGATAAAATATTTTTATTCGTGAATCAAAAAGACACTAAAATTCAAAAAGAATTAATTATCAATATTGAAGGCTTTAAATATTAGTTAAAAAAAATTAAGTAATTATGTGTTAAATAAATATTAACAATATTTAACAATATTATTTATAAACAACAATTTGTTAAATTCATTAACGAATAAATATTTTTCAAATGAATCCATTTGAGAAAGAAAGTCATTTTATTTAAAAGAAATAAATGTAGGAAAAGTATTATTAATTTAAATGTATTGTAAAAAGTGTTTTATGCAAATGTCGAAAGCAAGAGTCCACTTGTTAGTGTAGTGCTCTTTTTGTGGTACTTTTCCATTGTGTACATTTCGTGTTGATTAAAGAAAAATAAATGTTTGTTCTTTATCTTGTCTCATTATTTCATCTGTTCTCATTAATCATAAATAAAAGTGATTTGACACATGATTTACAATGATATAATAAAGAATCAAATAAGCAATACACTATAAATTGGACTCTTGTTGACAAACAGAAAAAAAAAATTTGGAATAATTGTAGTTGTGAAGACGATAAAAAAAACAATTTATTTCAACATAAAAATTTCTGAAACACTTTTTGGAATATTTTTACTATTAATAATTTAAGTAATTCTATTTAATAATTTAAGTCCATTTTTAAATTTTAGATGAAAATTGTCGATTTTATTGTCAATAATTTTGCAGAAAAATAACTGAAAATAATGAGACTTCCAAATTTAATTCTTGAATGTTCTTAAATGCTTCCTTAAGATAAATATATAACTGATAAAACAAAAGTGTGCGAAATATTTTTTTAAGATAAAACCAAACAAATTACTTAGATTAATTGTTTCAGATAAAATGTAACGATTTTAATCATTAAACAAAGAACACAGTACACGTTTATACAGCATGATCCTCTATATACGAAGCCCAAAAAGACTAAATGCAAAAGCTATTAGTTTGAAAAACTAAACTATCACTTTAAAAAAAATTAGCTTTAGCTAAATTATTAAATTATAATAATTCATTAATAAAATAATATTTATAATTAAACTATTAAATAACAATTATTAAATTAATAAAATATTGCAAACATATCATTAAATACTTTTGTAAAATTATTTTGTGTTTTTGGACAAAACATATTTGAAAGCAACCAAATAACTGTACTTCTGTCGTTTTTTGTTGGTTTTCAAATATAAGTAGTTTGTAGCAATGCCATCCGCTATTATTGGAATGACTCTATGGCACCATCACGAGTTTGAGAAATGGTGGCATCGGGATGTTCGAACTCTCTTCCATATGCCCAAAGGACGCACATTCCAGCCTTCGGATTTATAATGTTTATTAACGACATAAACGCGAAAATCACTTATCAGGCAAAGAACCCACCAAAAAAGTCATTTAAATAATACATTCCTTTTTTCAATTTTATTTATTCCATTATTTGTTGTACATCCATCCCAAGTCCCATTGCCCATTTTTGAAATGCATTAAGGATTGTTTCTATTTCATATCCTAAACGATATCCTTAAATAGCCTCAATAAGGAAAAATTAGATTCCTCAACTCATTAACATTAAATTTAACTTCATTGTTGCACTTTGTTTTTTGTTTTTATTGATTTGTTAACCTCACTTAGATACCTCGGTTCATCATGAGTAGAAGGGTTGTCAACCCTCGAGAGGTTGGAGTTTTACCTATTGGCCCGCGGGAGGTATTTTATTTCACTCCTACCATCGAACGGAAAAACAGATGGAGACATTCCCCAATCAGCCACCCATGGACGCGCACTGTAGGTGTTATAGTTTCCCCCTAGGGCAAAGAATGCCATAAGTCTGAATCAAACTGCCATTCCTACTTAACTTGCAGATGCAAATGCCTTGGCAAAATCTAAACTTATAATTCCTTCTAAGATTAAAACTAAATACTAAATTATAGAACTAAATGTCGACAGAAGAACAGCTACTACTCTCACAAGATTAACGATGAAAGATTAACGACAACAAAAATATGAAAATTTCTGCTTATAACGTTAAACAATACCGAAACGTTGGCAACTGCCCTGATGTCGAGCTTACTCCTTATCATTTCTTTGATCGCCCAGCTGTTGCAGCCGCCATGCATTGTTTGCACCGTCCCTTGGAAGTGGATTTATACTTCGAGCTGGCAATCAACATAGCCAATATTATTCGGGAGCACCACGATATTTGATTTTCTTGTGCTTTTCAGGGCATACGACAAAAATAACAACGGCCACACTATTGCAGAAAAATAATTGTATAGGATGTTGTAGAGCTAAATATCTTATCTAAAAAAAAGACATTGACGAATGTTTTTTATAATTTACCAAAATACCCGGACAAAAAGAAGTTAAAAAGAAAGTCTCATTTTCGATTTGGTTTGGTTTGGTTTGTCGCTCTACGGTCATCTTCTGCCTCACAAGGGCTTAACAGGCCGGAACCTACAGTTTAAAGTGGATTCCAACCGGGACTCAAACCCGAAACCTGTGGTACCGAGCGCCAGAGCGCTAGCCACTCGGCTAGCCATTCAGGCCCCTCATTTTCGATTTCTTCCGAAAAGGTGGTGTTCAATAATTCCGCTTTAATTTCAAACATTGAGTGTAGAATGTGTCCAGATCATCATTTAAATAGCTACTATCATAGTAGAGTAGCTGGGCGTAACAAGGCAGGGCAAGAAATAAAAATACTGACATAGAAATCGTGTCAAAGTGTTTTATTTTATGATTAAAAAAAGGCCGCTAAAGATATAACTGCTCTACGGACGTATGCTGGAAGCCATGGAATAAACAACACTATGATAACACAAGAATGGATATGTAGTATCCTTAGAAATGAAAGTGAATAAAAATTAGTGAAATAGCCTGCAGCATTTGCAAACGCTACTGGCACGCATACGGGACTACCGATTCGACAATTAAGTCGCATTGAATTATATGGTTTGGTTTGCCGCTCAACGGTCATTTTGTGTACGCTTTTGGCTAAATAGACCGGGACCCACAGTTCAACCCTCATCATTTGTGAGGCTATAAATTTTACAACACGTTTAATGCACAAAAGATCATTCGAATGATAATTAATTTCTGGTTCTTTCCTTTCGTCTTTGTTGCAATTTCCTTTCATTTCAGTCTAATACAGTTGTTGTTCATTCGCAATAACTCAAACAAATAAAAAAATACCCTCAGTTAGAGAAGTGAATTTATGAAGACAAGTATAGTTTATAATACTTCTATTTTTACTCTAAACTGGCCTCTTACATGACTTTGAGAACATTTGTTGACAGCTAAATTTTCTTCACAAGCATCACTACTCTAAGCACTACTCTTGATTTTCGCTTCACTTATCAGATAAACGTAAGACTGGCATCCCAACCTCTTACTCATTTATAACAAGATATGTGTATTGATAAAATGATAACATAAAATGCATTTGTAGCGTGAATTAAAAGTTGAAAAGGTTCCCCAAAGAATCGAGAAAAAATGTTTCCAAAATGCGACAGTAAAAAATATATAAAGAAAACAAAAAATCTCCCATATGTACTCTTTTGACCATGGTATACTGTGGACCTTGTCAGCAGGTCGGTGTCACAACACTTATTGTGACTCTTTTGACCCCGATATATAAAATTCAGTGTGTGGTCCGTACGTTAAGTGAGGAGAGCGGGAGGAATTGGGTTCGAAACTACTGGCAGCAGTCAGTGCTTTCAGAATCGAGGAGAATCAATGTGGATTGCGACAACTTGTGTAAAGCATTGCGCATTTATAATACTGTTTGGTGTGAGCTTTCCGTGTGTTCTCCCATATGCCATGAAAACGCAGGACAATTACCTCTGATAGCCCTTCCCTCACCACCTATTGGCTGGCTGTTTGAAGCATGCATAAGCGGAACTTCAGGTCCACTGATGTTTAACAGCCATAAAATAATTGGATATATTCTTAAAATTCTCTCACAAATTTATTCCTTGAAACATAGTATATAAAATTCCCCATCTCAATGCATGCTTCAAATAAAATAAACATTACCAAAATGAACATTGATTTTCTTCATAGTTTTTTTTTTTTTTTTTTTTTGAGGGGATACAAGGGTGAGTTTATTTTTTTTTACTCAACTTGTATTTAAGAAATAAAAATATACATGTATCATATTTCAAATTATTTTTGTGATGCACTGCCCGTATACCAATGTCATACATTATACTCGTCTATTATGATAAATAAAATTGTATTGATTCTCATGATGCTTGAAAATATCGATACCTTAAAAATCCCCAGACTTTGCGCAAAAAATCGATTCTATGTAATAAAGGATTCTGTCATATCAGAAAGGAAAGCCTGTAATTCGCACCACAAGCAGGAATCGAATTCTGGTTATTCCCTCTACCATTTATTCGCTCTGCCGTTTGACCATCTCTTCCAACAGTAAATACTCGCTTAATGGCCACAACACAGCGAGATAATCAGGGTGATTTTCAGCCCAGGTTCGTGTCCGTTGGCAAATTTAGGTTTGGTTTGTCGCTCTACGGTCATCTTGGGCACACTTTAGGCTACACAGACCGGCACCTACAGTTCCGAACCACTACAAACATCCATGGCACCACCAGGACTCGAACCCGAAACCTATGGTACCGAGCGCCAGAGCTCTAGCCACTCGGCCAACAGTTTGGCTTTCAGAGAGTCTATGGCGACAGGGATAGTTTGTACAAGCAACTAACATCCCATCGCTGGTGGGAGTTTTACTAATTTTCTCTTACATGACGCTCAAATGCAGGGCAGCTATCCCTAAAAGTCTTGTAGGAAGGCACTTTTTCCCTCCTTCTCTCAGATGAAAGTATGTTAGCATACATTAGTTGGACACGACTTACTTTAAAAAGGATAATTTGAAAAAAAAATTATTCATGTTGCACGAATCTTATTTGAAATTCGATTTGCTCTCAGACCAAGAGTTGTTCTTCCCATGCAACAGTCTATCAATTCCCGATTCAATGCTTATTGGTATAAAAGAACCTAGTGAAAAATATGCACTGGATATTTTTTAAATTCCAGCTAACCTTTTTATTAGCAACAAATATTAATCTTCCACAAATAAAACGAAGCTATGAATAGAATCATATATGAGGGAAACAGAAATCCTAGCGTATATGAAAAACCAGTATAAAAGATTCTGCTAATCTAATCACCTCAGGTTCATCTAAAGAAGTGCCTTTTCATTAATCGTAGAATTAAAGTATCTGTGAAAATATCATAGAAATAGAGAAAATTCTAGAAACATAATTCTGCAAGAAATCCTTATATTTATCAACTCCAGAAATCGTCTTGATGAAATTTTAATATATTCAAAATAGAATTCCGAATTCAAATCAACGAGTATTGAATACCCATAATTTTTGTGTACAGAAATCTCTACGTTGATATCCAAAGTACCTCTCTTAAAAAGCATTTCGATACTAAAACATGAATGGATCCAAATCCAGGCCATGGTTTTTATATTGAATTATATAAAGTATTCTCGGTACCAGGTTACAAACTTCTAGAAAAAGTTGAGTAAGCCTAGTAAAAAATCGAGATCCATGCGCTGACTTCATTTCCCTCCAATCATTGGGTTTGAAATGCTTGCCAGATGTGGTAGATACTGATTAGACCACTAATTTAATGCGTTCTTGTAGAATTCCTTTATTTAACGTTTATGCTGTGTTGGAATGCCTGATCATACGAACGCGGAGTTAGTGGATATGCAGCTGGATTACCGGGTGCTTGTGTGCTTGTACGCACAGCAATATTCTATGAGACATATTCTCATTCGAAGCTACTTTAGACATCTCCACCAGAGGTTATATGAGAGGGCTTGTTTTTCTAGAAAGCCGTTTTGAGTCGTGAATAAACGGTGCTGACTCTAAACTGTGTCTAGTACGATACAGGACAATCCACCCTTGAGCTACAATACACCATGCTGAGATGTCCCAATGCAACATCCAGAGGATTATCATTCAACTTACGATGGCAAAATGTGAATGCAGTGTATCAGGTTTCATGATGCACCCGAAGTAACGCTGGATCTGTTGCATGCCTGCCGTTTCCAGTACCGAATCACTTAGGTCAAAGTGCCCAAAATTCCAAAACAACATCATATTAAATTATAATTAAGTAGGGTTTTTTTCCTCTAATGCAGCTGGCAAACACTTAGTCAGCTGTCTTGGATGACTTACGGCAAGCGCTGCACAGACGTTACTCACTTTGCATTACCCAGAGGGCGCGTGTAACTTGAAGATAAGCCACGGACGTAGAGTAACAATGCCCCCGCAACGCTCTACTACCCTATTAGACCGGGACCCACGGTTTAAAGTGGATTCTGAACCACTACAAACATCCATGGCATCGTCGGGACTCGAACCAGAAACATGTAGTATCGAGTGCTAGCCGCTCGGCCATTCAGGCCCATAATTGAGTAGGTAAAGAATCAGAATGAAGAATGCATGTCTCACGAAAAGAGGCGTGGCAATATAAGGGACCTTATTTTTAACCATCATCTTATTTTTTTTTTCAATTCCTTCTATTAGCTCACACTCTCCCTATCTATATCTTGTTCAAATTTTCAATCGTTCATAAAATACTTTTTATTCATCCACTCGACTTCAAATACATTTTTTTTAACTTGTAGCAAGTGACACTCGATGTTAATACAGTTTTTTCAAATATTACTTCATTCATTAAATTTAGTTGTTTTTTAGATTTAAGTTACACATATCTACCAATAGATGGCGTCAGATAAACTTAAAAAAAAGAATGAAAATGATTTATAAAGGACTTTCTGCAATAGAGTGAAAAAAAATAGGAATTGACTTTTCAATTTTTTTTTTTATATTACTTGTTCTTCAATCAGTCGATCTGTTCGACGAAGACGACGAATTCGACCCCTTCGAGGATGTGGAACCTGGAACCACTCCGGACTATTCGGACACCACCACGACTACGACTGCTGAAGCACAGCCCCAGGAAGAAATTCCAACGAAGCCGTCCATCTATCCCATCCTGTTCGACCGACAGAACCGCGACAGCCGGTACCTGGCCAGCGTGCTGGGTGACGCCCTCATCCGGGGACTGACGCAGGTGGCAAATAGGAGGCCCAGAGACCCTATCGGGTACCTGGCCACCTACCTCTACCAGTATGCCGCCAGAAAGACAATATCTAGGGAAAACGACGAAGTAAGTACAGCATTTCATTCGATTACATGTACTATATTGCACATTATTACTTATGCTTGCCCAGTTTGGGGTTCTGCTGCAAGGTACCACATTAATTATGTTAATAGATTAGAAAATAAGCTACTCAGAATGATCGCCAATTCTCCATGGTACTTTAGAAATATTGACATTCGTCACAGTCTTGACCTCCCATTCTATTCAAAATTTTATGTTCAAACTTGGCAGCAATTTTTATGCAAATCTTGAACATATTCCGAATGAGGAAATTCATAATCTTCCGAGATACGATTGCACTCTACCGGAAAATGCTAAACGCCCTAGGGCCGTTATTAACAATCTTCATTTGTCCTAGACCAGAGGTCTCCAAACTTTCCACCTTAGAGCCATACTGTCTACTCCAATAAGTACCAAGGGCCAAAACCGTTTTAATTTTTCTGCCATTGTCTATATAATTACATAAATCCCATTAGTATTTTTTTGCAAGTGGATACCCCGCGGTTTCATTCCCGTTCCTGAGGAATTTTCAGGATAAAAATCATATGTTCGATTCAGGATATATGCATTCCAAACATCGACATACATACATATGCGATACTCTTTACCCCGACATAACTACCGAGTTTAACCGCGGGATGTTCACTAGTTTATGTTAGTGGGATTCATTTCTATTATTTGTTAGTTGTTATGTTTAAATTAAATTTTCTGCGTATTATGCTTGTCATTAAACTTTACCCAGCAAGTCAATAAAACCGAGTTATTATCTACAGTTATTATCTATCTGTGTTTTTTTATCCAACTTAACTATCCAACTTAGCTTTTTATCCAACCAACTGTTTTTTTTTATCCAGCAACAATAAGCTATACGCTGTCGCGGGCCGGATGGATGACACTGGCGGGCCGTAATTTGGAGACCCCTGTCCTAGACGAACTGGCTCAGTAGACATGCGCGTTGTTCTTACTGTCGTTTAGGCAGCGAGTTCGACCCTGACCTGATCCTTTAGTCACCATTTCTAGCAGCGGTTCCTTCATTTCGTAGTGTTTTGTCTTTTATTTTCATTTTTTTTCTACATTTATTTAATTCTTTTTATTATTAATTTCTTGCTTTTTAATTTTGTTTTTTCATAATTTTAAAATTTTTTGTTTTTAACTTTTATAATTTTAACTTTGCGGATTTAAACTTTTGCTCACTTGCTGTAATGCTCTTAACCATATATTTGCTCTCTTTCAATGTATTATATCCTAATAATCTAGGTGTTTTAGAAAGGTGGCTGTATCTAGGTGTCTTAGGTGTCTTTAGGTGTTTTAGGCCCTACTGGGACCGAGAAGCACTGAAAAACAAGGACTGACTGACTTTCATTTGACTGTCAGACAATCCGATTTTAAACGTAGACAAATCGAGTTTAGACTCCTGCTACATCCTATAACTGACCTCAATATCCTTAGTAACTTACCATAATATAATTTATATTATGGCAATTTAGGAGGGGCATATACTTTGATCAATATGCGCTAAAAAAAATTGAGGTGATGTCTATAGGTCATTGCGTACAATCTGTGGACATTTTTTTCTGGTAGTTTCATAAAAATTAATTCCATAAAAGTGTCCCCTAAAAAGGCTTTTTGCGGCACTAAACTTTTGGTTTAATAAAATGAAACAAATAAGAATTTTTCAGATTTTTGGAGCTCACCAGATAAAACTAATATCAAATTTAGTGAAAAAACTGAACTTCTCAATACTGCAGCTTTTAAGCTATGATTGAACATACATACTCATATATGTAATCCATTTTTATATACAGAATTTCAAAAAATCGCACATAGAATTGTTTCTTCTGTACATCAATGTCCCACATTTGCGTGTCATATGGTAGAAAAAAAGATTTAAAGCAGCCTTGATCAGCAGCCTCGCAAAGATTGTAAGATTTAACAAGCAGCCTGTTGTTGAAACGAAACTCTTATGCACGCTGTCGCGATCGCTTTCGATTTTCGTCATTCCAGAAAACAGTGACGGCAACTCACCCACGTACCATTTCACACGTTAGCTGAGTGCGTTGCAACAAGATTATTAACTTGAATGACTTTTAACCTTAACTTTATACTCGTTTACTTTAACTTCTAAACTTATTGCATCAATTCTGAAGTAATGATTTACGTCAGTACTGATTTTACGAACATTATATACATATATATATATATATATATATATACAGAACTCTATTTACAAAAAAGGAAAATGAAGAATATAAATTAGATACACAAGTGCAGTTCATTCCAAGTTCGGAGATTTTCAGAGTTCTCGAATTTACGTCGAATCTCTTTCACCAGGTCTTCGGCAGACCTTAATTATCACGCGTGATACACGAAACCACAAGGGGTTCACTTTGAAAAACAGAAGGAAACTCCTGACTATTTAGTCACTTCAGAGAAAAAAAACACTTCTGGTTCAGAACTCTCTCCCCTCTACATATTCAAATAACATACATTGCTCTCTCCTGGTAATGAAATGCCAAAATTCTTCTCGTTAGAAAACAATGTTGCAGTCTGCTAAATATTTCCCAACCCTCTTGCTCATATTTCTTGTTTTATTTTAAGGGTGATAGTTCCCAGGAGACCGAAGGGAATTCATCTCCGCTGAAACCAGATGCATCGGTGAGGAATGAAGAACCAAAAACAAGGTAAGCTCATTTTTATTCACAAAATAAATCAAAAAGGAATTTTTTTATATACTGTTTATGGATTCCATTGAAGGTGAAGTTTTTAAAATTAAAAACAAAATTATTACTTTTTTTGTTCATTTTATATTCATTTAGTTGTCAGGAAAATTTTTTCAGGTCAACAGAATGGCTTTTAACATAAAATGAATAAATAGCTATCAAAACGATTTATAAAATGAATAAATAACTCAGGTATATGCTGGCCATGACATTTAATTTACTTGTTTGAGTGGTAGAAAATCATGTAACCACAAACAACGTTATCTTCATGGGTTCCAGCGACATTGGTGATAGAAAGTTTCATTCAACAAAAGTTGGGTGTACGCACAGTGTAGACTCATTATTCGAGTGGCAACGATTCATGACTTAGTTTCATGCTGAAGGTAGCCAAATACTTCCGTCTGATAAGGCCTTAAGAAAGTAATACACCTTTTTCTCTACGACGTCTTGCCTTCTTCGTCTTACAACCTGGATATCCTTCAACCTAGGATAATGAAGAGGAGGAGGTTGGTTAAAGCACACGCAGGATATCACAGAAATGCGTACATTCATTCTGTTTCATCTCACCACACCAGCTGTGGCATGCAGTTAAATCATGGCCAACCGACAAATATTCCCGTCGTTACTGTCTTTGTTCACGCTTAATTTGACAAATCTTTGCAGGAGGGGCCTGATAACCAAATGGAATTGGCACTCGGTACCACAGACTTCAGGTTGGTGTCCCAGCGGTGTCATGAATATTTGTAGGGATTCAGAATCCACTTTATAAACTGTAGAACTTTTATAACTGTAGATAAACTTTATAAACCGGTCTAATAAGATCGTAGAGTGTTGCGGGGGTAGTGTGACTCGCGTCCGTAGCATATCTTCAAGCTACACGTGCCCCTTGGTTAGTGCTAAATGTGTAACAGCGGTGCAGCGCAAGCCTTAAGGCATAAAGATTACCTGTCTTTGTATCGCCAGCTGCATTTAGAACAGATCTGTGCAGGACATATAGCGTGTTGAAAGAGATCTAATGCCTGTCAGATTAGAATGAATATATCATTAGTGAAGCGTTGTGATTATATTTTGAATTAATTTTCTCCTTCTTTTACTTTAGTGATGATTCATCCAGAACTCCACTTGAAGTGGTTAGAGAGGACCCTGAATTTGATGAAGAGGATGAAGATGAATTTGCACTAGAATTCGAAGATCACACGAAGATGAAAGTAGGGAAATTATTTCCATTTCAAACTAATACCGATATTTTACATAAATGTTTGCTTGTATTAAATAAAACGCACTTAATTACTATTTTACAAGCCTTATTAGTGACATTAATCATTAAAGAAAAATCGTTAAATAGTATATTTTTTATTAATTTCCATCAAATAAAAAAATTATTAGCTCAAAACCAAAAAAAAAGAAGAGATCTTTGAGTTTTGTGAACAAATGGCAAAAAGAACTAATATATTGCAGTCACTCTAGGTTGTTGTACAATTTGAACAAAGCATGAACAAATACTCGTTTTAAGAATTTAGTATAGAGCCAGCCAAGAGTGTTGGTGGACAGCATGTAGCTCGGTTTGAATTCAACAAGCGAATGGTTGTCGAAACAGCCCATGCTAATGCTGGATGGTGCAAATCAGACGTACACGGTATAAAACATAGAGTAGTAACCCCATATTCTCCCCCTTCACATGCCCTCTATTGTAAAGGAACAGATAGTTGGGCAAACATCTCAACTAGACAACAACTAGAGCGCCGTTGCAGCGCAGCTTAGCTACCGTTGCTTGCGTGTATTTATTTTGAAAACTCTAGTGTTTCTGAAAATTTCAAGACATTCTTCTTCTCAAGTCATACATTTATTGAATTGCTTATTAAAGACAAATAGATACAAGCAATATTATTTTCTCTCTTCGCGCCAACAGCAGAGAGCAGTAATAGCCGATAGTAAAGATTATTGGCCAAAATAGTCGACAATAACTACCCTACTGTGTAACTATGTTACACAAAACCCTGAAATACATGCATCAAACTATTTCTAAATCAATATAGTATATTTCCCAGTTCAATATAAGATAATTTTCCTGTACCCTATTATCATTACATATAATAAGATTATTTTACCATCCCTTGTATTTAAATAAGATTAAGAATTCAAGCATACTAAGAATATATTGGGTAGGCGATGAACTAATTTCGATAAAATTTGAATACATGGTAAAAATTGAAAATATTTTCTTGCAAACCCAATATTAAAACGAGCTGTTTTGGGTATGTCGCTGGTTTCAAATCTTCCTACATTCCTCCTCGAACTCAATGCCTACAAATGTATCATGCACATTCGCGTCACAGCAACTGAGGATCTCGATTCGTCTGCACTTGTTGAGTTTTCAATCAAGCTATCCTAGTATTTACATGGATAAAGAATTACATGTTAGGACATCTATGATCACAAAACTCGCTGCCAAAAGCAATGGAAGGTGTTTTTTGTAAGAGGACTCTAATGCAGTACCATCCCTTATATTTCAGTAAAATACATACTAAGAGTTCAAACATACTAAGAAATTGGATTGACGGCGAAGTAATTTCGGTACATAATACTAATTGAAAATATAAACGAACTCTTCTGGGTATGTCGTTGGTTTCGAAGCTTCCTACATTCTTCCTCGAGCTCAATGCCTATAAATGTATCATTCACATTCGCGTCACAGCAATTGAAGGATCTCGATTCGTCTGCACCTGTTGAGTTTTCAATCATGCTTTTTGTATTAAGGACTACGTGTTCTCCCTGCAGGACGAAGAGGGCCAGACGGTGCTGCACTTCGCGGCCGCGCGGGTGCACCCCGACGGCAGTTTCTACGCCCTGCTGAGCCACGCGGAGGTACTGCTGGGCGAGAGGGACTCCCTCTACCGCACGTGCCGGGACGTGGCAGAGGACTCGGGGCAGGAGGAGAACGCCGCCGCCGTCGACAGGTTCGTGTTCGACGCCTTCCTGCAGCAGCGCTCCTCCCTTGTGCGCATGCTCCTGCACGAAGGGTACGACCACCTCATACACCTCACCGACGGGTCCAGGAGGGAGCTCACCGACGTGCTCCAGCAGCAGAAGCTCACCTCCTCGCTCACGCTCATCAGGGAGGTGGCGGATTTCGTGGTGAGCCTTTGTTACAGACTCTATATATATCCATATAAACCCCCCATATACACAGTCCAGTCACATGAATGTGACCCCCACCTACTTTCGACGTCAACGTGAAATAACCCATCACAAAAGTGCAGCACATTGCAGTGGAGTGTATATAAAGGATGTCCTAGAGCATCGGAAAGTATTTCAATCGTTAGCGTCATGCAGAAACGTAGCGATTCCTCCGACGTCCAAAAGGGCATGATTATTGGCTTTCGGGCCAAGGGTAGAAGCATTTCGGAAACGGCTAATTTTGGGAACTGTTCTCGTGCCTCCGTGGTAAAAGTATACCGTGCATGGCAAAATGGCACTATCCAAAATCAGCGGGGTGGCACATGTGGTGCACCACGGACTATAGATGACAGAGGCGAACGAAGGCTACGGAGATGCGTTCGGGCGAATAGACGTGCAATCGTTGAGCAAGAGGCCTGAGCCCTGATGAACCAAGAGGCTACAAAGAGTGTATCCTCAACAACGGTTCAGCGAACGTTGCTGCCCAGTGAATACCTTCAGAAACCCAATTGACTCTCTTCCTGCACGTCTCGCAGCGGTACGCTCTGCCAAAGGTGGTTATTCTGGCTTCTGACAAGTGGCCACCTTAATGTGACTGGACTGTGTAGATTCCTGGAACAAGCCAGCTAACCGGTGGATCCGCTTTAAAAGTGGAAAAGGACAAATTTATTACTTGTTAGATGTGCTAATTATATACACAGTCCAGTCACATTAATGTGACCACCACCTACTTTCGACGTCAACGTGAAATAACCCATCACAAAAGGCAGAACATTGCAGTGCAGTGTATATAAAGAATTCCACTTATACCTTCATGACAGTAAACCCCAATATAGATTTTTGTGACAATCTTCTACCAGCTATTCGGTGGAAGTCTAAACATCTGGTTTAAAAGCGGAAAAGGTCAAATTTACTATTTGTTAGTTTGCTAATTATATACTACTGTTCCCAACAAGTAAGACACGTTCTCTGCCTTTTTTTAACTGTTTATACCACTTGTAAACATTTCTTTCCGCTCATCAGGGAGGTGGCAGATTTCATGGGGAGCCTTTTTTTTACAGACTCTAAATCTCCATATAACCCCCCTCTACACAGTCCAGTCACATTAATGGGACCACCTGTCAAAAGCCAGAACAGACACTCTTGTGTATTCTGGCTTTAAGTGGAGTGTGGTATTAAGTTGTATTAAGTGGAATTCTTCATATACACTCCACTGCAATGTGCTGCCACCTGCCTTTTGTGATGGGTTATTTCACGTTGACGTCGAAAGTAGGTGGTGGCCACATTAATGTGACTGGACCCCCTTGATAGTAAACCCCATTATTTATATGTTTTTTATATTTCCTTTTTAGTGCTATATATTTCTTTACAATGTGCGCTTAGTATCATTATCTACACAGTCCAGTCACATTAATGTGACCACCACCCACTTTCGACGTCAAAGTGAAATAACCAATCGCAAATGGCAGGTGGCAGCACACTGCAGTGGAGTGAATATAAAGGATGTCCTAGGGCATCCTTTATATACTTATGCTAATCCTTACTATTCCTAAACCCTTTATATACTTATGGAGTAATAAAAGCTTATACCTTTTGACAGGTGGTCCCATTAATGTGACTGGACTGTGTATAATATGTATGTATATACATATATATCATCATAACTGGATTGACAGCCCGTTGTGGGCCTTGGCATTCTTTAAAAGATCCAGCCAGGCTGTTCTCCTCTTGGCCATGGACCTCCAGTTTTTGATCTTAATAACATTAAAATCAGAGCCTAAACAGTCGATCTATCACTTTGTCTGTCTTCCCATTACTTTGTGGTGTATAAAATTAGCACACCTAACAAGTAATAAATTGTTAAATATAGAAATTGTTAAATAAGACACACATCAATTTCTTCATCTTAATTTCTGTATGGCCTTTAAAGTAGGCCTCATCGAATGCGATTTAGCTGTAACAGCGCTTGATCCAATTCTCCAGTTTTTTCACGGGCTAATTGAAGTATGGCCTTCAATTCCTTCAGATAATTTTCTTTTATGCGAAGGTGATAATTTTAACTTTGGTAACAGAAAAAAGTCACAAGGGACCACAACAGGTGAATAACGTCCTTGGTCGATGACATCCGTTGCATTTCATGATGGTGGAGTCAGTAGGATCTCGGGAAAATCATATCTACAGTGAACTGCTTTCAATTATCTTTTACTTAAAGCTAAAATATGAATGAACAGATTTAAAAGGTACGTTCATCTCTTGAGCCAACTCTCTGAGATTCATATGGAAAATTTTGGCCGCCCACTTCTTGATTCTGTCGATCTTAGCAGTTGAAGGTCGACCAGAACAAGACTCGGTCTTTGAATGCTTTATGCCAGTGGTCTTCAAACTACTGGCAGCGAGTACCATCAATCCGCCTTGCCACAGTTTATTTTGACTACATTATAAAATGTACAGTGTACAATACAATGTGCAATGCTCTGCTACTAGCTACAAAATGGAGCTGTATACTTCGACTAATCAAGCATAGTTGACTTTTTTGAGAAATTCAGTCACTTCTCAGAATATGGTAGCGCAAGATTGCATTTCCACCACAAGGACATATCCTGGAGACTTGCTCTTAAATACCAACCAAAATTGATACTGAGATAAATAGAGTGGAATTCACCCCCTGCGTCAAAGATACCTCTCTCGCCAGGCTAGTTCTGAAACGAGTTAATTAGATCTTGGCCCTTAGGGACTTAGTGGAGGCCTTTAAGCTAAAAAGTTTAGAGATTCCTACTGCAAACCATTTATAGGCTTGTATTTTTGACATTATTTCTATACAGAAGAAATATATGTATAAAAATTCCATACAAATGAATACGTTCAAAATCTTGATAGATATTTTTTTTTAATTTATCACTTTAGTAACTTAAATTTATTAAATACAGAATCAATACATTTTACTTTATTTTGTAATTGAGGCCTGATGGCCGACTTCCAGTACCACAGGTATCGGGTTCAAATCCCGGCGTTGCCATGGGTGTTTGTAGTGGTTCGGAATCCATTGTAAACCGTAGGTCTCGGTCCTAATAGGATCGTAGAGCGTTGCGGGGGCATTGTTACTCCGCGACAATGGCTTATCATCAAGTTACACGCTCTCCTTGGATAGTGCAAAGTGAGCACTATCGGTGCAGCCTTTACGGCATAAAAGATCACGGTCTGTTTGCCAGCTGCAATTGAAGAAAAAAAACATTTATTTTGTAATAATAAACGTCAGGTACATTGTAGTCATAGTTTCTCTGTTAGGGCCAAGGCTCATGGTAATTTCCCCATCTTGCTATATTGCTAAGCAACTGGAGACCACGTACTTCAGTATATTTCAGCATGTATCCCCTTGATATAACGGAAAAGACCAAAGCCCTATTTCAGTTCTCGCGAAGTGTTCTTTAACAAGTCATCTGTAGTAATACACACCGCATCTTTTAACCTAGCCTTCAGTTCTTCAAGGCCAGCAACTGGTGTGGCAAAGACTCTGTCCTTTCTATAGTCCCAAAAGGAAAAACAAGAGAAGGCCGTTGTATTGGTTCATCCTTTGCAATCCGACGTCCCTGAAATTTCTCGTCTGGGAACTCCCGAATTAAGGAACCCCAGTGAGAAGGAGTTCCAATTTGCTGATCAATAATCCATGATTGAAATTTCTATAATTGAGGTGCAATGAAGGGTGCCAATAAGTCTAAGGAAACATTAGCTGTGATTTATTTTTCCGTGCAGAAAAACACTGGCTCCGTAACCTTGCTACGCATGAAGCCAATATTAACTTTAAGGCTGTCTCTTAATACCAGGGCAGAAACCGGTGGTTTCTCTGATCCCAGGTTACGGGCATTATGTTTATTTACATTCCTGCACACAAAAAAAACTGAAAAACTATTCAATGATATTTAATTCACATTATTGCTTTTATTGGTATTTTGTAATAAATCTTTATGATCAGGGCAAGACTTTGCGCTCACCCTATGTATATATTCGTGACCAGTTTTTTTGCACACTTTACGATTCGATTCGGGTTCACAAAATCGAACCAGGGTGACAGGATTAGGGAGAAAAGTCTAAAGGTGAAGACCACAAATCTGACAAGAGGGTCATAAGTCACTGAGTAAGGCACGCGAGGACTTTATTTCAGCGGTGGGCCTAATCCTATCAACTTATAAACCGATAATAAACTCCACTTGAAATTCCAAGTTGAATAGGTCAATTGTTAAACAGCATGGAACTTCTGTCTTGAGGCTCTTCTTTGTAAAATGACAGATGGAGCAGCTATCTTTATTGGAAGATGTTCAGTATCGATATGCTGTTAGTGTTTAGTAACCGTTAGAATATTTGTTGAATTATTCGGCTACTTTTGTTGCAACCAGTATTGGCCTTTAACTTCACAGTTTAAGAAATGAAAAAGCGAAGAAAGAAGAAATGGTCATGTCGTATAAATGGCAATAAAGATTTCACAAAATATATCAGTTTCGATTTGGTTTTGATTTTTGGTTCGACATAATACAATAATTTACAAATATAAGTCTGTATTAACAACATCTGCGTGTGTTTGTGTGTGTGTGTATACAATTTATTCTAAAAGCAATAGTAAAGCTATTAAAAATAAAAATTAAGCATTCAATTAAAAATGGACTACTCAGAACTCACTCTGAACCTATAAGTGCGACACCACTGAATCAATGCAAAACAGGAACTAAATATTTCAGTATACGAAATGGCATCCTCTTCTCAAAATGCCTTTGTGCTTCCAGAAACGGCGGGAAGAGCTGCACGGCTACATCCGGAACAGCTACCTGGAGGGGGTGGCCCGCCTCGTCAAGTCCGACAACACCCTGGTGACGGCGAAGGGCCGGAGGGCCCGCTGCGCCCTGCACGTCGCCGTGCTCTTCGAACACGTGGGCATCATCACCACCCTTGTCAAGGCCAACGCCTCCGCGGTGCACGTCTCGGACAACGTGAGTGCCATTGAAAATAATGTTTAAAATCTAGAATCATAAAAGGGACCCATATGCTTCACTATGCAGTGCCCACTACAAGGCACTACTGCATAGGGCAGGGATGGGCAAACTTTTTCGGTCGCGGGCCATAAATCGAAAAAAAAAAGGTTGGTGTACCAAGATAAATATAAAAAATAAATATAAAAAAGATAAATATAAAAGATATAAAAATATAAAAGATAAATATATACAAGTATTGCAATTTAAATATGTGAGATGAATGAAATTGTGATTACATTTTTAAATATAAACCCAGTTAAGTCAGATGTACTGATAAGGAACGAGGCTAAATGCTCATCTGTCAGTCTACTTCTGAAATAATTCTTTCTAAGGTTCAGAGTTGAAAACACTTGTTCACATATATAAGATGAAGCAACACTAGCTAAGCTATACTTTTAATAATTTCACCACTATTCTAGTGCGCAATCTTTCCATACGCAATCAATAATATTAGAACTCGCGCCAAAAGAAAAAGCCGCTGGTTGGTGGTTAAAATGCGCAGTCTGCCACATGTGAAGCCTAATTCAACTATATTGGATTCCCATATGTCTGCTCCCCGAGAAAGAGATAACGCTTGATGGCGCCAATCTACAGCTAACTAAAAATTTTCGCTTTTAACACTTTACCGATTGACAGCTGCCTCTAATAGCGAAAGTAAAAAGATCATCAGTCCTTTGAAAAAAAGGAAGAAAAAAAATAATAATATTTAATCTAAGTAGAAAATGAGATGGATATATAATATATAAATATACATTTCTTTTAATTCGCCTCGGATCGGCAAATTAAAATTCTATACGAGGGCCGGATAGAATCTTCCGGCGGGCCGTAGTTTGCCCATCCCTGGCATAGGGCATATATAGTATATGTATGTACATTAGCATATGTAAAACACGTGTAGTATATGTGTATATATGTGTACTTAGTATATGTATATGTAGTATATGTACTTACTATGGCACTAGGGCATAGTGGGATACATGTAATGCCCACTATGCCAAACTATGTAGTGCCAAATGAAAGACTTCGTGCCCAAGTAAATTAACAAACATCGCTACATGCATTTTTTTTAAGAAAGCTTCTCAAAAGCATTTAAAAACACACAATTTAGTAACTTTTTAATTAAATATTCATGTAATGTTGAAATTTAATGAAAATAACAGCGAAACGCGAAACACCAAAAGCAAAATTATATTTTAAAGATTCAAATATCTTTTTTTTCGGGGGGCGGGAGGGATACTTTTATAACGCGCCAGACTATCAAATAAAGCGTCTGCCTCATTGTGGCAGAAGTGTAAAAAAGCTCTTGACTTAAATAAAGTTGTTTAAAACGGGGAATAACAGGGTGCTTTTTTTCAATTCCTTCTATTAGTTCACACTCTCCCTATATATATCTTGTTCACATTTTCAATCGTTCATAAAATACTTTTTATTCATCCACTCGAGTTCAAATGCATTTTTTTTAACTTGTAGTGGATGACACTGGATGTTAATACAGTCTTTTCAAATATTAATTCAGTAATTAAATTTAATTCGTTAATTTTAGTTTCTTTTTAGTTTTAAGTTGCATGTCTCTACCCATAGATGGCAACAGATAAAATTAAAAAAATTTATGAAAATTATTTATGAAGGACTTTCTGCAATAGAGTGATAAAAAAATAGAAACTGACTTTAACTTTTTGTACATATATATATATTACTTGTTTCGTTGTTAGCTTGGAAGGACGCCCCTTCACTACGCAATGGCCACGATCAAAGTGGACAAAATTGCCAAAGTTCTCATCACAGCTGGAGCCTTAAAGACAACCAAAGACGTGGTGAGTTCCTTTGTTCCTTATACTTAAAATTCCTAAATGGTCGCTTTCCGAAATGCAAATGGTTTTTAATTCTCTTTTTTCAATTCCTACTTTTAGCTCCCACTTTCCCTCTATATATCTTGTTCAAATTTTCAATCGTTCATAAAATACTTTTTAGTCATCCACTCGAGTTCAAATACATTTTTTTTTTAACTTGTAGAGGAGGACACTGGATGTTAATGCAGTTTTCTCAAACATTAATTCAATAATTAAATTTAGTTTTATAGGGGAGAAAAAAATTTCTCTTATATAAGATATTTAGCAGGATATAAATTTAGGCATAAATACCATCAGTGACGAAGCGTGTAGATAACTGGAAAAAAAAATTTCAGATTCTTTTTTCATTCTGGGTTCTAGTCTGAGTCAAGGAGAGAACAAAATGGAAAATAAAATTTTTCTTTGTTGACCTAAATAGGAATTGACTTTAAAATGTTTTTATATTACTTGTTTTAATAGTTTTATATGTAACAAACATTATGTCATCACCCAAACATGTTTTCTATCGCATGTTCTGTAGGAGATCGTGAATTGCTACAGAATTTGTTAATTGATTTTTTTCTTAATATAAAATTTCCTTCGTCTGAGACCAAAAAAATAATAATAAAACATAATCTGATTGTTTTTTTAGTAACAGGTAATGACAAATTGAATTTCCTTGCACGGGTTTCGCACATAAATTACCTCCAGGTTTTGTTTGCTATTATATAATCTCTTTATTTACAGCCTTTTTTTTTACAATTCAAGTAGTTAACGAAATTTCGACATAAAATGACACGAAACTCAACGAACCTACTCGTCAAAGGATGCTGTCATCTGCTTTAGATACTTGGCAGCAACTGGACTCTATGTCAGTTGAAATCTACCTCGCATCTGTCCAACTTCCTTCATAACTCCTCTACTGCTGCATGTCTGCCTTTTCTTTTTATTTTGTGGGGAACAGAGAGTAATAACCTCTTTCCTCTCCTCTTCAGAAATGCCCCATTTTGTGTCGAGACTTCTACATACACTACATTAACAGATTCACTGTTGCTTAATTTTTTTTTTTACTTTTGTACATGGAGGCCTTTTGTGCCGCTAATAAATTTTACAATTGATACCCCGACGAGAAGGGGGAGAAATGATAACTTGAGGGAGGACTTTTATTGAAAAGAAGCCAGTATATTCGTGTGGGGGGGAATCCGTAAAACTCCCACAAGGCAGATTGATCATCTACATGCCATAAGATGCTTAAAGCTCGTTCCCACCAAGGCGTGAGGCATTGAAGCGTGAAGCGTTGACCCATCACTGGCCTCACCGCGTTCGCCTGAAACCTGTTGAAATCCACTGTTTCGAGTTGACCCACTTTCAACTCTCAAATGCTTGCCGCGTCATGTGACTTGGATTGAGCCAACAGTAGATCTGCCATCTAGTAGAAGTGATTGGAACTTCACTCGGAGTAAAGCGATTTCTGACGCTTCGGTGGGAACGGGTCAGAAAAACTTTTCTTCCCTGCCGCGTAACGCGTCGCCGCCTCACGCCTCGGTGGGAACGAGCCTTTAATTGTTATAGAATCTCCTAGCTTCAGAACTGCAAAACAAGCTACCTGAAAGCAATCATATATCACCCTAATTCCACAGATATAAAATTTGGAATTGGATTTGTTAAAACAATCTCAGTTTAACAAGCCTAGAGAGGTTTGCCCAATGCTGTTGAATAGTTTGTTGACTTGATGTGCTTCCTAGCTGAGGAAGTTCGGATAGAAACTCGACAGTAAGATAACATTCCTGTATAAAAGATAGGATCTATAAATCCAGAGCCTGGAAAGTCCTCCCCTCTTTACTCTTAAAGAGGAGAGTGCAGACGCATCAGATAGGAATATTCATTCTAAGATGTGTAACAATGACTGGTTGCAATGTACCATGAGACATCTGATAACGCCGAATCTTCCCTATATCTTCCATTCCAGTTTTTAACACCTTCTGATACAAGAATATACTATTTGAAAACATGAGCATACCATTAGAAAACATGAACAGACCATTCAATAAACATACCACTTGAAGAGAAGCCATAGAGCATGCTATTTGAAAAGAGCATACCACAACATTATTTGCATGTTGAACACTACAACTACTAATATATTTTAATTCCATTAATCCTTTAAAAATTAAATTTGTGTTATAACTGTCTTGAGGCTTAGTAACGAAAAAAAAAATGACAATTACAATACGATTGACAAGATCAAAGTGAATAAATGTATGAAAATAATAATTGTAAACATATTGTTGACATATTAGCATTTAACTATATAATTATTTATGATTGGCACAAATAAGCATCTACCAGTTTGCTACATCATTCCTATAAAACTTGGCTTTGAAACCAACACTATTTGTGGCAATTTAGTATTTAGAAAATTTTAAAACAGGTGATAAAATTAGAATATAGGTCTCGACGGACATGGTCCAGTGGTAATAAATACACTCACGCTGGTGTGCAAAAGGACACGGATTCTATTTTATTGATAATGTGTACTTAATGATTTTGGAAAACAAGTAGATTCGGAGACGAAGGTTACAAATTATCTCTTCTCTATGGTTACATAGATAGAATTTTCGATTTCTTTTCTCATTAATACGACAAAAGTATTTGTTGTGGTCATTGAAAATCTGCTGAAATGACATTGGCCACTTTACCGTTCTATTGAACGAAGTTGATGCACGACTACGATGTTCACCATAATTACGAAGTCAACATCTTAATAGGTTAATGGCTATTTTGCACTAATATAATAAGAGAAAAATATGTTTGCAAAATTTTAAAGTTCTTGACTACGATATCAAGTGAGAAATTCGCAAATGCCAGAATCCTTTTTTTATTTTGTTTATTTTATTTATATATTTTTTTTATTTATTTATTCTTTCTCCTTGTAGAGAATTAAAAAAAAAAAATTTCTCGGAAATATTTTCCTTTTTGTAAATTAATTTCATGAAATAATGGCCTGATGGCCGAATGGCTAGCGCTCTGGTGTTCGGTACCACAGGTATCAGGTTCAAATCCCGGCTTTGCCCATGGATGTTTGTAGTGGTTCGGAATCCACTTTAAACCGTAGGTCTCGGTCTAATAGGATCGTAGAGCGTTGCGGAGGCGGTGTTACTCCGCGTTCGTGGCTTATCTTCCAAGTTACACGCGCCCCCTGGGTAGTGCTAAGTGGGTAACGTTGGTGCGGCGCTTGCATTAAGGTGTCCAAGACAGCTGTCTAAGTGTTTGCCAGCTGCATTAGAAAAAAAAAACCTTCAGGTTTTGTTTACTATTATATAGTCTCTTTACTATTATATAGCCCAGTATATCAGTGCGGGTGAAAATCCATAAAACTCCCATATCAACATCGTTCTAGGGAACGACGTTGATGCACTGTTATGGTGTTCACCATAAATACGAAGTCAACATCTTAACAGATTCATTACTATTTTGCTCAAATATAAAAAGAGAAAGGTATGTTTATAATTTTTTTTATGATCTTCACTACAATATCAAGTGAAAAGTTCGCAAATGGCAGTGGTGTACATTCTTTATTTTTTATTTCTTTAACCATTTGTTATGTGATGTATTCCTTGTTGTGAATTTTTTTTAAAAAAACTACTTTCTTGGAAATATTTTTCTTTTTGCAAAATAATTTCACGAACTTGAGTAAGGACATTCTAGACTCATTAATCAATTATTTTGATAACCAAGATAGAATGTGCCGTGCTCCTGAATTTCTTTTCGATAAGCTATTGTCTGCAATAGCTTATCACTGACAATGCTATCGCAAACTCGATTTCAACTTTGCATTTAAACAATTTTTAGAAATTAACTGAGTAATTCATCACCGATAACATATTTTGTGAAGATTTAGAAAATTTTGTGTTTGTGATTTTAAGATTCAAATCTTGCATAAAATCCGCGTTCATTTAATTCTCTCTAGTTCATACGTAATTGGCAGTTTTCAAAAAGAAGAAACAAAAGGAAAATGACCAAAGTTAAAAAAAATTGCTGCAAATACATGCGGCTGGAATAAATTTTATAGATCTTAAATAAAATACTAAATTATTATATTTTGAAATGTTATTGAAATTAAAGATTTATTTAAATTCTTATGAAATAATTATTGATTTGCAAACAAGAATAGTGATTATTAACAATTTATAATTACTATTTTTTTTACTCGTAATTAGATTGGCATCAACCAATCTGGTTTCAGTCTTCTTGACAACCAAATAAGTTCAGATAAAAATAACACCAAATGTTTTTATACCACAATTCCTGGCGCGTAATAGTAAAGCGTAGTATTGCAGTCATTGCTTTCAGAAATGAGAAGATGCGTAAAAACGGTTCGTATAGCAACCCTAATGGGAGATTATTAAAAGTTATTTAGGTGGGATTATAACTGCAATGAAAAGAATTTTTAACACTAAAATTTTAGATTACACGATATTAAGAAAAATAAGATAAAAAATTTCCACACTAACCATTACTTTTTTCTTGCAAAGCAGCTTTGCGCCACGTATATCTGACTAGCATCCACGGCTAGTAATCGATTTGACAGTTCCTGTCGTTAAACCGAATTCAACGCTATGCGTGGTGTGTCTCTACGATTCATGGTACATTAAAGATTAGCGTAGCGCCCTACGGATTTGAATCAGCTAGCAGCGTTCACTGCAAATCAGTGCTTTCAGAAACGAGGAGGCTTGAGGGCGTTCTGCCTCAACATTTCAGTAGCTTGATTAATTGTTGGGAGTTTTCTAATTTTTCTCTGTCAAGCAAATGCCTTAAAAGTTTTCCTAAAGTTTGCAATGTCCTGCCGTTTTTGTCATGCTAAACATTTTAAAATAAGAAAATGGAGAGGAGTCCAGGTTCTTTGTTCTGCCTTGGTGTATGTGAACAGATTTATAGGAAGGAACTAGGAAGAGAGGAGGTAAAGGAAGGAATGAAGAGGTTGAGCATTGATTGAAACATCCTATATACAGGCCAGCGACCTGATGGCCAATTGGCTAGCGCTCTGACCTTTGTACCATATGCTTCAGGTTCGAATCCTTTAAGAGGTATGGATGTTTGTGAGTGGCTCGGAATCTACGTTAAACTGTAGGTCCCGGTCTGCTTAGCCCTCGTGTGCACAAAATGACCGTGGAGCGACAAACCAATCCAATCCCATTATCTTTCGTCGATTCGTATTCTAAATAAGTTCCCCCGATGTTTAAGAAATAAACGAACGAAAATTTCTATTAATCACATAAATAGATAACATGTTACTGAGGGTTTTAAAGAATGTTTTATTTTTTACTGTGTTCAGTACCAATTAAAGAGGCTACTCATGGAAGATATCTTCTGGACTCGCAGAAGAATTGTAACTGCGGGGGTGTCAAGACCTATCCTTGCTTAATCTGTAAATAAATGCTCTAAGTAACTGTAACTTCAATAAATAATTCATGGGAATGAGCTGATGTTGTCCAAGTTTTGTTGATAAGAAAAGTATGTTGAAACCAGAGAAATGGACAGCGTAAAAATAATGAACTTCATGAAAATTTCTTTATTTGATACGTTTGCCACGATGATTTTATAAGGAATATAATGGGATTTTATAAAATGCAAGAAACAGATGGCTGCTCTTAATGTATTTTAATGTTCTGCAAAGACAATAAGATATAAACCTCTATTGTACGCTGCATAATGCTTATAAGACTCGAATGAATGACTTTTTAATTCAAATTTTTTCTCATATAGTACAGTAACAATCTTTAATTTATTACGAATTTTTTCAAACCTCCTTTTGCTCGAAGTGTAACACACAGTCCAGTCCCATTAATGGGACCACCCCCTACTTTCGACGCCAACGTGAACTAACCCATCACAAAAGGCAGGTGGCAGCACATTGCAGTGGAGTGTATATAAAGAATACCACTTAATACCACATTCCGCACTCCGCTTAAAGCCAGAATATGCAGGTGACAGGTGGTCACATTAATGTGACTGGACTGTGTAGATGGAAGTGCTTTTGGTGCTGCCACTGATTGTGTTTGTGCTCTTCCAGAGAATGCGCTCCCCCAGCTACTTCTACATCTACAAAGAAGAGATCCAGAGACTCAGAGAAGAGGAATCTCGCCTCGCCTGAGGAATCTCTCTTGACAGCAAAGACTGCGTGTATTGTCACTCTGACAATACACGCTCATTTGTACTTGTTATGGAATTTTTACATTTTAATACATTGTTCATTTTGTACTGTGTCTCTTGTTCTTTTAATGCCAGTTACCACGGACCACACACAGGGCTGTCCAACTCTCTACATGAAAATTCTTTAAAACATTGAGATTTTATTGTGCATGCTTTTAATTTTAGACACTTAAGAATATATGAAACATTAGGCTTACTGTGAATGACAGACTTTCGACATGAGTCAAATTCTAGCCGTATTCAAAGATAAATTAAATTATCTCGTATTATCATGTATAAGATATGTCGAGCCTGAGGAATCTCTCTTGATCCCAAAAGCTGCATGTAATTGTCCCTCTGACCTTGTACTTGTTATGGAATTTTTACATTTTAATACATTGTTCATTTTTTACTGTGTCTCTTGTTCTTTTAATGCCAGTTACCATGGACCACAACAGGACTGTCCAACTCTCTACATGAAATCTCTTTAATAATATTGAGATTTTATTGTGCTTGTTTTACTTTTAATTCTAAACACGTACTACTGAGCCCAAAAAGTAAGAACAACAATTTTTTTTTTCAAAAACTCTTTATTTATTCTTCCAAATTTATTTCATCGCCTTCAAAGTAATCCCCTCCGGACACAATGCACATATGCCGACTTTTTTTCCAATCCTCAATGCATGCTAAAAAGTCGTCGGCAGGGATGGCCTTCAAAGGGAGCGGCGATTCACGCTGAATCTCTTCAATAGACTCAAATAGGTGTCTCCGGAGTGGTCTTTTGAGTTTGGCGAAAAAGTCACGAAGAATCAATGCAGTGTGAGCCAGCACATTCAGTGTTTCCGATACCAATGGAGATTTGACAAGTTTGATCGCTTGACCGATCTTTTTGAAATTGAAATTGAATTCCTTTTGAGCCTTCTGCAACATTCTATACTTTTTTGCAAACAAAATTGAATGCAAGTTCTTTGTTCAATTCATTCAGACATTTAAAAAATCGACGGAATCAGCTTTAGCGTCTCACAAAGCCAAGCGTATCTCAAACACTAAAGAATATTTTGACGTCAAATTTCCCACAGATGTCAAGGACAGCGCCAGCAAACCTAAAAAAGAAAAAAAAATGAAATTCCATAAGCCCCGGGAAATTTAAATTTAAAATTGGTCTTACTTTTTGGACACAGTAGTAAGAATATATGAAACATTAGCCTTACTGTGAATGACAGACTTTGAACATGAGTCAAATTCGAGCCGTATTCAAAGACAAAAGAAATTATCTCGAGCCATATATAATATATGTCAGATAAACTTTATATTATAAAAACCGCCACTATGGCCTAGAGTACGATAATCTCGTAAGAAATACCTTCTAGATAAAGAAGCGTTGCAAATCGCAGTGACAAATGTGGGTGCAATGTTGCAGGTCTTCCATGGGTAACGCTGAATTTGCTAGATATCTACATGACTAGTCGCAAATGACTGAGATCAAAGTTCCCGGCTTTTAAAAATAATTACAAAAAAAAACAGAAAAGCAATGTTCCATCATTGAACTGATGACTTGACCATCGAATGCTGATCATTGTACAAGAGCATACATGTAGCAGATTCAGTGTTTCTAAGATGCTCCACGAATAGGGGAGCTGCTGCACTGCACCAGCGTCGTGCCACTACTACTGTGTCCAAAAAGTAACACCAATTTTCAATTTAAAATTCCCGGGGCTTATGGAATTTCAATTTTTTTTTTCTGTTTTAGGTTGCTGGCACTGTCCTTGACATCTGTGTGAAATTTGACGTCAAAATATTTTGAAATGTCTGAATTAATTGAGCAAAGAACTTTCATTAAATTTTGTTTGCGGAAACGTATAAAATATTGCAGAAGGCATTCGGTGAACATTCTTATATCGGAAAGAAATGTTTAGATGTGGTATAAGCAGTTCAAAGAAGGCAGAGAACGTATTGAAGACGAAGAGCCCTCTGGTCGACCCTCAACCTCAACCGACGCAGCTCACGTCCAAAAAATAAAGATTTGATAAACCGTCGATTTATAATTAGAGACCTTTCTGATGATGTTGGAATTTCAAAAGGATCGGCCAATTCCATTTTGGGCCTCGAACGCGTCCAATCTCGATTGGTACCGAAAACACTGAATGCGGCAGCTCACACTGCATTGATTCTTCTTGACTTTTTCGCCAAAAATTAAACCCATATATTTTCACAACCACCGTATTCACACAGTGCGACTTCAGGCTGTTCCCTAAACTCAAAAGACCACTCTGGGAACACCGTTTTGAGTCAATTGAAGAGATTCAACGTGAATCGGCGCGCTCTTTGGAGGCCATTCCTGCCGATGACTTTTTAGCATGCATTGAGGATTGGAAAAAAAGATGGCACAAGTGCATTGCGTCCGTCGGGGATGACTTTGAAGGCGATGGAATAAATTTGAAAAATAAACAAAGAGTATTTGAAAAAAAAATAATCGGTCTTACTTTTTGGGCATAGTAGTATAGTTTGGAGCAAACACACAATGGATTCGCGCATCCCTCGAGCTCAAGAGAAAGGAAGCTGACGGATTTAAGCTGCAACAGAGACATTGAATTTATTCTATTCGACATTAGGTTTATGGGGATGAGCTGGCAGATTCACCCGAAAATTTTAAAACTTAATGAATTCATGTTATACTTAATTACACAGTCCAGTCCCACTAATGCGACCACCACATACTTTCGACCACAACGTGAAATAACCCATCGCAAAAGGCAGGTGGCAGTGGAGTGTCTATAAAGAATTCCACCTAATACCACACTCCACTTAAAGCCGGAATGTACAAGAGTGCATATTCTGGCTTTTCCCAGGTGGTCACATCATTTGGACTGGACTGTGTATTTTTTCAATGATTTAATTGAGTTCTGCATGAAAAGAAATCAAAGAATATTATTGTAATATACTTCTTTCTTATTTATCATAATGAATATCTTATGCTAAGCTTAACTTAGTAGTTTTTTTTTAACAAATAGTGCTTTTGGTATCTTTCTTAAATTAATTTTTTTCTGTATCTAACACGCTGCCTGAAATCGCCTCCAATGTCTTAGAATATGGAAAAAAGAAATTAAAGGAATCACTTTCTCGAAAGTAAGAAAGAAATTTACAAACACAAATAGTTCTCGACTTAAGTCCCGTTTCGAAATTTTTGACGAAACTGATATTCTTCGAAGACTTGTTTTAACTTTCTATTATTTTCTTGCGTTACGCAACTGTTTGATTTGAAACGATGAAATATGTATGAATTTATCTAAACACTCATAAAATATCTTTGAATTCGATTTCAAAATAGATACTAAATTTAAAAATATGGGTCAAATGGCATATTAAAAACCTTAAAAATTTAAATGCAAAAGCATCCATTCAAGTAAATATTTTATTTATTAAATTATCGTCATTTTATATGAAATCTTGCTATTTTAAAATTGCAACAGATTTTTAATTGGTGCTTCACAACTTTTTTTAAATTCCTTCTATTAGCTCACACTCTCCCTATATATATATATATATCTTGTTCAAATTTTCAATTGTTCATAAAATGCTTTTTATTCATCCACTCAAGTTCAAATGCATTTTTTTTTTGAACTTGTAGTGGATGACACTGAATGTGAACACAGTTTCTTCGAATATTAATTCATTCATTAAATTTAATTCATTAATTTTAGTTTTATATGAGAGAAATATTCATATATTCACGCTGCTCTTTCTTCTCATTTGCTCATCATTAATTAATTATATCTTTTTTCACATAACTAATTATTAATTAATTAATGATTATTAATTATTTTATTCATTCAATTAGTAATTATTTTTATTCATTTAATTATTAATTATTATTATTTTATTATCAAATATTTTTATTATTCATTTAATATCTATTGTTCAATTTTTAAAATAATGTAATTACAAAGTGGCAATAATATAAAAAATCGTCTGATTTTAATTTAGCTTATTTTTCTGGATATTATTATTCTTAATTTTTTACGTTTGAAATTTGAAACGATCGTGTTTGAGTATTCTGTTAATGTGTTCTATATTTTTTAATTTTAAATGATCAAAAAGTTTTTAATTAAATTTGAAATATAGCCTAATATATTTGCTTTTATTATTTTTATCGTATGTATTTGCTTTTATTATATTTGCTTTTATTATTTTGCTGTAATTCGAGATTGCTGTTCTTTTTTCAATTCCTTCTATTAGCTCACACTCTCCCTTTATATATCTTGTTCAAATTTTCAATCGTTCATAAAATACTTTTTGTTCATCCACTCCAGTTCAAATACATTTTTTTCGAACTTGTGGGGGATGACACTGGATGTGAATACAGTTTTTTCAAATATTAATTCAGTAATTAAATTTAATGAATTAACTTTAGTTTTTTTTAGTTTTAAGTTGTATATATCTACCAATAGATGACGCCCGATAAACTTTAAAAAAATGAATGAAAATTATTTATAAAGGACTTTCTGCAATAGAGTGAAAAATAAGAAGGAATTGACTTTAAAAAACTTGTTTTTATATTACTTGTTTATTTTTCTTCTATCTTGTGCAATAAAGAACATGAATGTTACTTGTTTTATCAAAGTGCATGCTGTTTTTATGTAAATTTTTTATAAATTGAATTTAATTTCTTAATAAATTTTGCCCAATAATCATCAGTAAAGCGTATTCACTTAATTAAAAAAAATACTCAGTATGAACAGGAATGAAGTACCAAAGAGAAAACATTTTCAATAAAAACCTAAAATATCAATTATATAATTATCGTCATGGGTTCGGATAAGCCTACCTGGATAACACGTTGGGTTCGAATGTTTGCCAAGCGGTACCGAACAGAAAATATACCTATGACTGTGATAAAGACAGGAAATACTCAGTGTATTCAAAAGGTTTCAGGACTGATCGTATGCAGACCCTATAGCACGGAAGATATGCTGATGTTAAACTTCTTCATAATCTCCCTTCCGTTTCAATATAACGCTTGGAATGAGATCTGTAAGCAATTTATGGAACGCTTGCCCTCCAACGCTATTGAGTTCTGATGATAAAGCCGCTTTAATCCCCTCTATCCATGGTATAGGCTGTCCTCTTGAAAAAAGAACCATCTCCCTGCTACCTCTCAAAAAGTACTGGGAAAAACTTGCAGAAATATTCTTTAATAATATTGACAACCACCAACATCTGACCATTCAAGAGATCGAACAATACGAACCGCACTCTAATTTTAAAAGGCCTAGGAATATTCTGTTCTAACCTACCTAAATTCAATTTTAAAGTGTTGGACTTTTTCAATTCTCATAATTTTCTTTAATCTCTGGGCATTGTCGATGTTTTCATTATTTTATGCTTGTCACCACCGGGGATCAGTGAGCTCCAATAATCTTCAACATCATCAGGATTTATTGTTGTGGTCAGTCAAAATCCAACTTTTTTTTTCCCAAATCATTGTCACTGGAACTGAGATCTTGTATCTCTACTACTGGACAAAATACCAAAATGCTGAGTGGACAAGTCCGAAAAGATGTCGGCCGATGGAGGTTAGCTTTTCGGAATCTAAAACGATGCTCATTACCTTTTCTGACAAGGAATCATCATTATCAAGAATTTTATTGTCCAAGTTCCACTGCGACTGGGTTATTCTACAAAGATGTTTGGAAAGGAATGTGGCCTGTGAAGCCTGATATGCTGCACAGTGGAAGTGGGTGTCTCTTGTTCGACGATGCAATACAATCTCTTTACATCCATCTTGAACAGCAATTTAAGGCGAGAAAGCAGGTTGTGTGTTTTACTGTCTTAGTTGAATTTGTTGGAATTTTTATGCTTTAGTTCGCGCCACGCAGCTTCACGTGTTAGTTTTATAAAAATCGTCTACAACCGATTCAGAATTGCGCTGTTGCCGTGGAGATGGGCTGTTGGTCGCTGTGGAAACGGGCTGTTGCCGTGGAGACCAGATGTTGCTGTGGAAACGAGTTGTTTTATTCTAAAAAGAACATTTGTCTACCAGTTTAGCTTTTGCCTTTGAATTGTTACCATCAATCCCGTATATCTTCTTAAATATTGCTTGCAAATAAATGAAGATTCCACAAATGTTTAAATGGAGGGATCAATACTTCTCGGACCATCAGAAAGCTGCGGGTAACAAGGAAAATAGAACCACCGGACTAAAGAAACAAGATAGTCGTAGTGACAGAATTCGACTTAAGAGATTTGCATCGGGACTACCTGTAGAACAGGGGTGGCCAACCCGCTGCCACCTTGAACATTTTTCCGGCCCGTGAGATATATCACATATTTACAAAACATATTTATTTTATAATGGCCAAAATAGTGAAAAACAATGTTTAAAAAAAAAACATTATTTGGAGGAAGAAGGAGTAAGGAAGTAGGAAGGAAGATTAAGGAGTTTAAGTTACAATTAAAAGTTCAGCAAAAAATGTTTGGTGCAGCATTACAGTAACCTTCCAATATTGTTAAGGTAAGCTATTCTGTTTCATTTTTGATGGCAAAAAAAGCAAAACATTTTCGGATGGTGAATTTGTGGAAGAATATTTGGAAGCTGTTGTGATATTTTGCCTGATAAAAATAAAATATTTTCGTACCTAAGCCTATTTCGGCAAACAGTGTGTCGTCGAATTAATGGCATTTCAAATAAAACTATCTTAAAACTGCGCAAACAGAATTCGATGTTTCAAATATTTTCCTTTGACATTTGACGAACGCACAGACATTTCAAACTCAGCTCAGCTTGTAGTGAGTGTAATTTCAAGTAACTGAAGATATGTTAAATTTGATAAATTTAAAAAGTACAACAACAGAAGAAGATATTGAGAAACAAATATCGCACTAGTAAAATAAATATTTTTTAATGATTTCACTTTTTTTTAATTTCCTTCATATTTATATATTTTTTTATATTTCATTTTTAGTGTTATATATTTCTTTAATGAGTTTTATTGCGTTGAGGTGCGTTTAGTATCATTATTATTATATTATCTATGTTTACATGTAAGAATAATAGTGAACAAAATAATAATAACTCATTATGTTTCATTTTTCACTCCAGAAAATGTCTATAGTGGGCTCTAAATCTAATATGGGGATATATAATTTTTATGCTGCCCCCGGAGTTAGGGTGCATTTCCAAAATGCACAAATCATTTGGGTTGGCCACCCCTGCTGTAGCGTAATTATCACCATATTATAAAAAAAAAAAAAAATTCTCCATTATAAGACGACAGTGCTTTAAATATTTTTTTTTTTTTTTTTTTTTTTTTTTTTTTTTTTTTTTTGTTCGCTAAATCTTATTGAACTGTGTGCGACAGTTTAGTATTACTTACTAAATTCGAATCGTATTATTCAATTCCTTCTCTTAGCTACCTCTATATATCTTGTTCAAATTTTCAATCGTTAATTAAAATGCTTTTTATTCATCCACTCGAGTTCAAACACATTTTTTTGAACTCGTAGTGGATGACACTGGATGTTAATACAGTTTTTTCAAATATTGATTCATGCATTAAAATTTAATTCATTCATTTTAGGTTTTTTTAGATTTAAGTTGCATGTATCCACCCATAGAGGGCGTCAAATAAACTTAAAAATTGAAGAAAAATTATTTGTAAAGGACTTTTCTGCAATAGAGTGAAGAAAATGTAGGAATTGACTTTACAATTTTTTTTTATATTACTTGTTTCTATTATAATGATACCAAACCTTAATCGGGCGTTTGCTTTGCCTTGCGACTCATCCAGTCGCGTTCCGTTAATGGGCCGGCCTATCAGAAACTTCTTCGGTTGTTGCTGTTTATTGAACGCGCTTCTGTAATCGTTGAGATTCCACACACTTTGAGTAAGACAAACGATCTGCAATAAAAAAAAAAAATGTGCTCTTGATAATGAACTCATTTCGAAATCTTGATTACGAAATCTTGAGCGACTGCTATTATCAAAAATTTCCACACCAGACGACAACTATTTAAATCGGGGGTGCATGAACGCATCTTGAATTTGAACTTGCATCTTGAAATGTCCGTCAAATTATTCGCTAAAGCATTGGTGGCCAACCGGCTGCTCGCCTTGAATATTTTTCTGGCCCTTTGAGATGTATCACACTTTTACACAATATATTTATTTTATAATGGAGAAAGTAGTGAAAACCAGTGTATTAAAAATACATTATTTGTGCATACATACTCAAAATTATATCAAATATGCAAAAGAAATAAAAAAACTTACAGCTGCTTTTGAAAGCCGATTCAGTAATTTAGAGTTAGGCACATGCAACAAAATTTTTGAAATATATGCAAATATATCCCTTTCATGTTGAAATCAAGTTGGCCTCAGAATATCTCCAAATAGAACTGGTTGACTTACAATCAATAATGAATTAATACTCATTTTACATTAATACTCATTAATCATCATTTTGAATCAAAAATAGATTTTTATAACACTTATGCCACAAAAGAGAAATCTGGCACAAAAAGTAGTTAGAGGTTTGGGTTCAACTTACACTTACGAATCGTTTTTTTTTTTTTTTTTTTTTTTTCCCGAAAATGAAATTGCAAACGCAAAACACGCTCAAACATAACGGACGCTAACCTGCAACACCCATTACGATGTGCAAATACCCAAATTGAGATCGATCGATATCACACTAGTAAAGTAAATATTTTTTAATGATTTCATTTTTTTTTTTCGTTTATCTTTATATATTTTTTATGTTTATCTATCATTTTTAATGTTATATTTCTTTACAACGTGTGTTTAGTATCATTATTATTATATTATCTATGTTTTACGTATAAGAATCATAGTGAACATAAAAATATTAATTCATTCTGTTTCAATTTTTCACTCCAAAAAATGTCTATAGTGAGTCGAAATCTAACGGAAAAATATAATTTTATATGCAGCCCGCGGAGTTGTGATGCATTTACGAAATGGCCCGCAAGGTCATTTGGGTTGACCACCCCTACGTTAAAGAGCACTATGTTCAACATTATGTGTTTTATTTATAATTTCGTGTTATCAAAGCAGGGCGTTAATTATGTATTTATTGTTAAATTACACGTCAAGAATACACACCCCCCCAAAAAAAAAAGATATCAGGAATATAAACTAATCCGTTTATAATTACCGTTTCTTTTTCTAAAGTTTGGAAAATTGAAATCGAAATGGTAGAGATTTATTTCAATTCCTTCTATTAGCTCACACTCTCCCTATATATATCTTGTTCAAATTTTCAATCGTTCATAAAATACTTTTTATTCATCCACCAAGTTCAAATACTTATTTTTTAACTTGCAGGGGATGACACTGGATGTTAATGCAGTCTTTTCAAATATTAATACTTTAATTAAATTTAATTCATTAATTTTAAATTTTTTTAGATTTAAGTTGCATGTATCTAATAATAGATGGCGCCAGATGTAAGAGGGAAATTTAAACTTTATTTTTAAAAGACTTTCTGCAATAGAGTGAAAAAAAAGTAGGAATTGAATTTTAAATTTTTTTTTTATATTACTTGTTTATAATTTTGTTTTTTTTCAAAACAGAGCGTTAATTATGCGTTTATTGATAAATTACACTTCAAGGATACACCCGCTCCTGCCCCCAAAAAAAAGTGATATCATGAATATAAACCAGTTTAAACTGAGTAATCTTACGAAGAAGTACAGTAGAACCTCTTTAAGTCGAACCTCGATAAGTCGAAAACCTCCACAACTCGAAAAAAATTTTGTTCCCTTCCCTTCAAGGCCCAAAACTTCCATGACTCGAAATTTCAACCGTCTATAAGTTGAAATAATGAGTCAATCCCCACAAGCCATTTTGGTATGTATTTTCCCTCCGCAACTCGAAAAAAAAATTGGACTTCTGTATTTCGAAATTTAGCAATGTTTGATTTTACAACCTTTACAACTCGATCGTTTGAAACTAATTACCTCTGTAGCTCGAAGAAAAATAGGTTACCGACTTTAAGGATTTGCCGACAATGCACGCCATTGTTTCTTACAAAACAATGTTTGAGTATATAGTAAATAGAATAGCCAATTCTATGAAATAGCAACTCGGAAGACAAAGAATTTTCTGCTCTTTATAGCTTAGATAATGTTATAGATAGAGAACGATCGAATCGTCTAAAGCAAAAAAAAAAATAATAATAATAATAAACAAATAATGATAACTGACTTTTTTAATTCATATTATTTTTAATTTTAAGGTTGTTTCGTAATTATTTTGATTTTTTTATTGCAGTACATAATATAACCGTTATACCGTAATTACCGTTTCTTCTTCTAAATTTTGGAAAATTGAAATCGAAATGATAGAGATATATTTCAATTCCTACTATTAGTTCACACTCTCCCTATATATATCTTGTTCTAATTTTAAATCGTTCATAAAATACTTTTTATTCATCCACTCAAGTTCATGTACATTTTTTTTAACTTGTAATGGATGACACTGGATGTTAATACGGTTTTTTCAAATATTAATTAATTCATTAAATTTAATTAATTAATTTTAGTTGTTTTTTTTTAGATTTAAGTTGCATGTATCTACCCATAGATGGCGCCAGATAAATTTAAAAAAATGAATGAAAATTATTTATAAAGGACTTTTTTTATAATATAGTGAAAAAAAACTTGACTTTGAATTTTTTTTATATTACTTGTTTCTATTATAATGATACCAAACCTTAATCGGGCGTTTGCTTTGCTTTGTAACTCATCCAGTCACGTTCCGTTAATAGGTCAACCTATCAGAAACGTCTTCGGTTGTTGCTGTTTATTGAACGCGTTTCTGTAATCGATGAAGTTCCACGCACATTGAGAAACGATCTGCAATAAAAAAAAAAAAAATGTGACCATGATAATGAACTTTGAGTTTCGAAACCTCAAGCGATTGCTATTATCAGAAAATTCCACATCAGACGACAACTATTTGAATCGGGGGTGCATGAACGCATCTCGAATTTGAACTGGCATTTTGAAATGTCTTTCAAATTATTCGCTAAGTATTTCAAATTATTCGTTAAGAGATTTAGTTTGACGCTCCCCGGTCATTTTGCGCACACTTTAGACTAATTATACTGGGACCTACAGTTTAATATGGATTCCGAACCACTCGCAAACATACATGCCACCACCAGGATTCTAACCTGAAGCCTGCGGTAATAATTACCAGAGCGTTAGCCAATTGGCCATCAGGCCGCTATATTCGTTAAGAGAGAGAGGTTTGGTTTGGTTTTAGTTTGTCGCTGTACGGTCATCTTGTGCACACGAGAACTAAACAGACGACCAACAGTTTAAAGTGGATTCCGAACCACTGCAAACATCCATGACTCCGCCGGGACTCGAACCCAAAAACTGTGGTACCGAGCGCCATCCACTCGGCCATTCAGGCCCCTTAAGAGAGAGAGGAGTTATATATTCGACATTATGTATTTTATTTACAATTTTGTTTTTTCAAAGCAGACAGTTAATTATTGTTAATTTACACGTCAAGGATACACCCCCCCCAAAAAAAAAGAAAAAGTGGTATCATGAATATAAACCAATCAACACTGAGTAATCTTACGAAATGGCTGTGTAATGACCTTTTATTTTTCTATATTATTGGAAAATTGAAATCGAAACGATAGAGATCCGTTAGGAAGTGCTGATGCATTTCTCGTGATTGGAGCCTTAAAAGGTAATGAAGCAGCCAAGTGTTTTCGTTGCATTTCTATTTGTCATTCTGCTGTGTTGATAAGGTTTCTTGGGAGTTGTTGCAGATTGCAGCGCTTCGATAGCAACCTGCGATAAGGTGGGCCGATATCGAACTGAAGGTCCAATTCCAGTCCTCTTTGTCGAGTTGTCACCCGTATTCGCCACACCGTATTTTTTAGTTCCGGTAAGTTGCCCGATATTTTGATTGTTATTATGTTCTAATTTTTAAGGGTTGTCCCAAATTAATGTTATTCAATACAATATTTGTGTCATTACAACTATAGTTCTTTTTTCAATTCATACCATTAGCTCACACTCTCCCTATATATATCTTGTTGAAATTCTCAATATTTTTTATTCATCCACTCGAGTTCAAATACATTTTTTTTTAACTTGTAGGGGATGACATTGGATGTTAATGCAGTTTTTTTCAAATATTAATTCATTCATTAAATTTAATTAATTAATTATAGTTTTTTTTTTATATTTAAGTTGCATATACCTACCAATAGATGGCGCCAGATAAACTTAAAAAAATGAATGAAAATTATTAATAAAGGACTTTCTGCAATAAAGTGGGAAAAAAGTAGGTATTGGCTTTAAAAAAAAAAAATTTTATATTACTTGTTGACGCGAATTTCGATTTACGTAAAATGAGATATCAAAAATAACGTAACCAACCCAAAATACTACAAGTTAGATAAAAAAATTAACAATAATCGATCGGTCCATCGTACAAGTTTCCGACAAAATAATTTAATGATTACTCAGTTATTTTAGTTACGTTTTATTTTAATTATATGCTTTGAGTCATTTAAAAACACATACATATTACAACAACTGTCATTTTCAATTTAATATCTGATGAATGACATGTTTAAAAACTTCCTGACCTGTTAACAATTTCGTTTCTTTTCCTTTTTCAACTTCCAACCTTTTTGCGAAAAACTGATTCGTAGCTACTTTTTCAAAGAAGAAAAATATAAATAAATATTATGTATAACAAAGCTCTTGAAAGAAATTTAACTTATACATACATATATATATATATATATATATATATATATATATATATATATGTATGTATAAGTTAAATATATGTATAAGTTAAAAAATTGAAGAAATATTATGTATAAAAACAGCTGGTGAAATGAATTTGAAAATTTTTTCAATATTGAATGTGATCAAAGAAGCCAAGTATCCATTCCCCCAAAAAAAATATCCATCATTTCAAGAGTAAAAATATTCCCCATTCTTGAAACATTTTTAAATTTCGCAGAATTTTCTTTATTTAAGAAATTTAGTTTTGAATGTTGTTCTTAAACTAGCTAATCAATTATTTTGCTCGATTGATTTGTGTGATATAAGACGCGCCGGTGATAAGTTTCCGCCTACTTTTTTGTCGGACTTCATTTTTGGAAGATAAAAAACGATTTTAGATATAAAATGGTGTTGCATTGATAAAATATATCAATAATTTAGCACAAATTATTATATATTAAATAAAAACACCCGCCAGCAATAAGATACAAGTAAAAGTCTCGTTTTTTATGTAAGTATCAATAGACAGAACCTGACATTTACCACCTGCAATAATTCTTTAACCTCTTTATATTTCACTTCCGTAAGATTTTTTTTTTTTTCATGCGGAAAAGGAAGTCATCTACGTATCACTTGCGGTTAAAGTTCAACACAAAGAACATTCAATCAATCTGCTGTGAAATTATTTTGTTCTATTCACGATTTTATCAAGGATCAATAGGATCTACTACTGTCCACAAAAAGTAAGAACAATTATTTTTTTTTTCGAAAACTCTTTATTTATTCCTCCAAATTTATTTCATCGTATTCAAAGTAATCCCCTCCGGTCACAATGCACTTGTGCCAATTTTTTTTTTTTTCAATCCTCAATGCATGCTAAAAAATTATCGGCAGGGATGGCCTACAAAGCGAGCACCGATTCACGTTGAATCTCTTCAGTCGACTCAAAACGGTCTCCCCGGAGTGCTTTTTTGAGTTTAGGGAATGCCAGGAGTCGCACGGTGTGAATACAGTGGTTGTGGAATGATATGGGTTTCATTTTTGGCGAAAAAGTCACGAAGAATCAATGCGGTGTGAGTTGGCTCATTCAGTGTTTTCGGTACCAATCGAAATTTGACGTGTTTGAGGCTCAAAATTTAATAGACCGATTCCTTTGATATTCTAACATCATTGGTAAGGTCTCTAATTGTAAATCGATGGTTTGCAAGCACCGAATCTTTAATTTTTGGAGCGTGAGCTTCGTCGGTTGAGATTGGTGGTCGACCAGAGGGCTCTTCGTCTTCAACGCGTTCTCTGCCTCCTTTGAATTGTTTATACCACTTCTAAACACTTCTTTCCGATATAGGAATGCTCACCGAATGCCTTCTGCAACATTCTATACGTTTCCGCAAACAAAATTGAATGCAAGTTCTTTGCCCAATTAATTCAGACATTTCAAAAATCGCTGGAATCAGTTTTAGCGTCTCACAAAGTGTAGCGTAACTCAAACACTAATGAATATTTTGACGTCACATTTCACACAGATGTCAAGGACAGTGACAGCAACCTAAAAAAGAAAAAAAAATTGAAATTCCATAAGCCCCGGGAATTTTAAATTGAAAATGGGTCTTACTTTTTGGGCACAGTAGTATAGCCAATTATTTAGATTTATCAGGAATATTATTATAACCAATTTAGCTTTTATTTAATTGATAAGACAATAAAACATTTTATATTATTTGCTTATGTATCAAACAAAAAAAAAACTACTGAATTAGGAGAAAAACAAATGAATTTCGGAATATTATAATTTTTAAGTTATAAAAAATTCAAACAGACAGAAGTACACACAAACATCTTGATTTATAACATGGAGCCAAATAAAGTGTTTTTGCTTTTCTTATGTTTTAATATTTATGGCAAAAAAATGATTCGATTTTATTTCTATGATCTTATTAACTTTTTTATCTGATGTAAAACAAAAATTACCAGAAGTATTTTTTATTAAGGAAATGTAAATTTTAGGAAGACTTGATGAATTAGAATATTAACATTTTATGACAAAATATTTTTATTCATATTTTATATGAATGTAAATACTTTATATAGATAGTAATATTTATTTAAAGATTCGGAATGGTCGAATAAATTAGATTGTATAAAATATTTAATTCTTTGCTTTTGAAATTATTATCTACATTTATCAGCATTTTTTCCAGCATAAATTAAATAAAATAATTCATTAGATAGCTTGATAAAGTTGAAATCTTATTACTCAGCAGATAAATAAAAAAATACTCACGAATTTCCAACATTTTTTTAAATAAAAAAATACTCACGAATTTCCAACATTTTTTTATTTCTTTGAATTAGAAACTAAGTTATAAAATATTATTATTTTATTATTATCTCGTACTATAATTATTTTCGTACTATATTTGATGTCTTTTTTGTTATATCTTTATATTTCTCTATAAAGTTTATCTTGATCGTTATAAACTTAAATAATTTCTCCCTTCTGAAAAATTACTCTTAAAAATAATAATGATAAAAATAATAATAAATCACTGTTGTTTTTTTATGTCAATAAAAATTCTTTATAAATTTTTAACATATCAAATTCTTTATAGATTATTTATTTATTGTAAGTATTTACCTTTCGTTAGAAGTTGCAACTACAAAAGATATATCAGATATATAATGATTCATTTTAAAATTATTTTTTAATAAAATAACCTTAGTAATATTATTCTTACATCAATTGATATACAAGAATGTAAAACAATAAATATCGTTTCATTGTTAAAATATTTTATTACTTATCTATGCATTCTATAGCAAAATAATAAATAAATAACAATTGAACATAAGAATGAAATGTATTGCAATCTATAAGAGAAGTTTAATAATACAAATTTTATTTTATTTTTTCTTCGCATTGTTGTTGGTTATCATATTCAATTGTTAAGAATGCAAGAAAAAAAAAAGTTTTTGTCTCATCTTTTAAATAAGAACTTTTCCGCGAGCTTTTATCAACGATAAATACTTGAAACTCTTACTGAAAATACCATACTGATTATTAAAAAAAGCAGTATATTTTTTTATTAATTTCAATAAAAAATACAAAACATGTCATTATATTATTTATATTTTTAGCAAATTTTATAGTTTATGTTTGACCGATATCCTTTTTGAAATTTTTATGATTGCCATTCAATGCGTTATCATTTCTAAAAAATGTATAAAACTCCTAATTTTTTGCTTAAATATTTACTTATTTAATTTTTTTTTTTCTAAATTAAAGGCTTATTTTTAGTAACAAATATAAACGTCGAAGAAATCACAAATTCATTCTCAAAAAACACCAAATATACAGCCAAGATCTCGCTAAATGGGTTAATATTAATTCCTATAATTCAGTGTTTTATTAATTATTTTTGCCAATTAAAAACTTTTTTTCATAAAATAAGAAAGAACTAACTGGAAAATTTTAATTATATATATTGAAAATATATTGACGTATAAAAAGAATGTTAGGGATTTATAAAGTAATTTCTGATAGATTTCAATTATTTTGTTTAAATTTTATTAATTTTCCCTACTATAAAAATCAAAATATTAGAGTATAGAGAAACTTCTCAGAGTCTCACTAGATGACTTTCAATCAATGCGTTCTACGAACATTGTTCTACTACATTCAGTTCTTCAATTTATTTCGCGTCAGTTCCAGTTTTGAAAACATCTCCCAAAGTCAACTGAAGATCGTATTTTTATGTTAAAAATTGGATTCTATGGTATCTATGAGGTATACTGAGGATACGGTTTGCTGAGACAGTCATTTTCTCCTCAAATTAGTAAACTGGGTATGACGGGTACACTTATGAATATTCATTCAAGCAAGACTCCCCATAGAACATGCGTTTGAACAGTGTGTTTGACGCCATTCACAATGAGTTTGAAAACCGAGTTATCGCTTATTAATAACCAAACAGTTATCCTGCTTCAATGCATTGGCCACCTTATTCACCAGATATAAATCCATGTGATTTCTTTCTTTGGGGTCATAAGGAAGATTTGGTTTACAAGAAGAAGCCGACAGATCATATTAGCCTCAAAAGGAACAAAATTGAAGCCTTTACAAGCATTAAAAAAAGAAACTCTTGAAATTTATAACTGACAACTTTGTGATTAGATTGCGCTATTGTATCATCTCACAAGGTTATCACTTTGATAACCTTGTCATTAAATTCCTTTTTCACATTTTTTTTCAATAAGAAATGTTTGTAACGATATCTGCAAAGATTCAAGAGTTAACACGTGGGCGGCTGAAAGGTTAGTAGACTGACACATAGATGGCGCTACTAGTATTAAATCCATATGATTTTTAGTTAGCCCTAACCTTCAAAAGACATGTGTATACATGACAGCTGTTACACTATTAGTATGTGAGTTATAGCATTTTTAGTGTTCATCAAGTGCAGTCCACTCGGCTGACTGTCGATTGGACTCCGGTGTGAAATGATGGAGCCATGTTTCATCCATTGTCACATATCGATGCATAAATTCGGGTTTATTACGATTGGACAGCTCCAAACACTCATCAATTCGTAGTTGTTTTGGGTCGATTGTGAGCTCGCGCGGCACTCACTTTGAACAGAGCTTTCGCATATCTTTAGGGTCTCAGCTATCTCAATCCACTTCACTTTACGGTTATCAGAAATTATTTTGTGAACTTTTTTGATGTTTTCGTCGGTAACAGCCTCTTTGGGGCGTCCACTGCGTGCATCGTCCTCGGTGCTCATTTCGCGTCATTTAAATTTAGCAAACCACTTCTCTACGGTTGATTTTCCTGGTGCAAAGTCCGAATATTGTTTATCAAACAAGCCTTGGCTTCAATAGTATTTCTTTTCGCCAAACAGCAATGCTTTATTAACACACGAAATTCCTTTTTATCCAGTTTTTCAAACTAACAAAAGTTGCTTCACTTAAAATGCTATAACTCGCATACTAATAGTGCAGCAGCTGTCAAATTGATACACGTGTCTTTTGAAGGTTAGGGCTAACTAAAAATCCTATGGATTTAATACTAGTAGCGCCATCTATGTGTCAGCCTACGAACTTTTCAGCCCACAAGTTATTTCCGTTAAAAAAATTGTAGGTTATTTAAAAGTCACTCGATACATATAGATACATGCATGCATATATATATATATATATATTGAAACTTGAAAATGGCATTACCGACCCTTTGGATTAAAAAAAACTTTTTTCATATTCGGGTATTTCTCAATGAATTGAAACCGCACTCAAGATTATGACAACGATACTCACAAAAAAGAAATGGTAACTGAACAAATTGCGTGATGTTTCGCCAACTACTTTGCACCAGAACCTGTACCAAGATGACTTCTCACAAAATTAGACAATAATGAATAATCAGGCATCTTGTGATTTCATGTTCCTTATTTTTAATTAGGGAAATTAAAAGTAAGAGTTATCTGATTTTTAATTTTGGTTACATTTGCAGATGCAGATGCAGATGATTCCTTTATTTTTAATAGTTATATTAACAGAAACTTTTCAAACCTTAAGATTTTATATTCATTGTTTTAATTTTTAATTTTAAGAGTTTTGTAACATTAAACAACCTCCTCTTTAATAAATACTTTATTAAGAAGTGGAGGTCTTTGTGATTGAATGAATCCTACAAGTACTTCGAAACTTGTAGGTCCATTGCTACCGCCACTTTTAAAACAATGCAAAAAGAGATGTTGGTTGTTGTTTTTTTCCCCACGAAACTTTGCATTGTTCAGGTTTTCAGCTACCAGGATTATTGTTTATTATAGTATAGAACTAAAATTCTTTTGCACACTAAACTACTTAAGGATGGATTCTGAAATAGAAAACTTAAAATTTTCCTCTCTACTGTCAGTATATGATATGTTATATCACGTTTCTTTCAAAATTAAAATAATGTATGATCGTTTATTGTTATTTGTATGTCACGTTTGTAAATTATTTTTAGAAAAAAACCTTTTTTGTCGAGGGGAGAAGAGGATTTATTATAAATAGTTATATTGTAACGTCTCGACCTATATTAGACTTAAGAAGAGGACCACTTTCAGGATCATGGGAATACATAAATTTTAATTTACAAGTACTGTAATATATATATGTACAAATACAGAACTCTGGATTATTATAATTTTTTATTTACAAAAAAAGAATATTATAGATTTAAATTTGATTCACAAATGCACGATTAAATCGCAAGTGCAGGTAACTTCAAGGTCGGAGATTTTCAGAGTTCTCGAATCTGAAAATACGTGGTCTGAGGTAGACCTTAATTATCACACGGCGTGATACACGAAACCAAAAGGGGCTCACTGTGAAAATAGGCGGAAATTCCGGCCTATTCAGTCACTTCAGAGAGAAAAAGAAAAACCACGCTTCTGGTCGACTCGTCACAGAACTCTCTTCTTCACAAAAAAACTTCTTTTAAGACAATCCGTCAAGTGAGTTCAGCTTCCCTCACTTCTCATAGGAGTAGACATTCCTCATCTCGTGGTCTATCACCCATCACGATGAAACAACTCGTGATGTAGTCCATATTCAAACTGTAATTATTTCGACCTGTGAAGGTCGCACTTACATTCATTAATTTTATGGTCTCATTATACATGAATCCGAATATCTGCTATCAGATTTGAGTGACAGGTTGTCCTCATTAGTACAAACACTAATTGCATGTGATATAAATACCCACAATACTGCTTGTATGCTATCAAATTTGAGTGATGGGTTGTTATTATATACTTATTTAATGCATGTTAAATAATATGCATTCCTCTGTCCTGGGAATGAAATGCCAAAACTCTTCCCGTGAGAAAAAAAAATGCTACAATATCATTGAAATTGTATGTTAGCTGTGTCATTGTAATTTTAATACATTTAAATCTTTTTTTTTTTTTTTTCAGAACTTAGTCAAAAACTGAAAATATGGCTCAACAAGTAGTTCGACCTGTAAGTACACATTTTACATGCTTTCTTTAACATTTTCAGGTTAAAATCAAAACAGAGAATATTGAAAAAATATAGAATTGATAAAATGTCAATTTTTTTTTCAAGATAGTCTCAAATCAAGATCACTCTAAATATAGATTATCAAATTGAGGATGAATAAATAAATAAAATTTTAAAAATATCGAGTTTTACATATTTTGTTTTACTATCGAGTCGAACGAAAAGTTCCTAGCTCTAGGCCAGGTATGGGCACGTTAAATCTTCATGTTTGGAAGTGCCATCTTGTCATCTAAATAAGTTTTGCCGTCCACATCCCTTTAGTTCCAGATTGCAGGGGAATGAAATATAATCTTCCACTACTAATGCTGTATCGACACTGACTCATCGAAGTGGTGGTCCCAACTCAAGAAACTTAGATAACTTCGTGAGTTGGCGAATAAAGTGTAAATACCCTACATTACATAAACATTTTTTTGAGGAGCCTGATTGCCGAGTGGCTGTCGCTCGGTACCGCAGGTTTCGCGTTCGAGTCCCAATGGTGCCATGGATGTTCGTAGTGGTTCGGAATCCACTTTAAATCGTAGGTCCCGGTCTAACAGGGTCGTAGAGCTTTGCGGGGGTAGTGTTGCTCCGCGTCCGTAGCTTATCTTCAAGCTACTCGCATCCCCTGGGTAGTGCTAAGTGAGTAACGTTGGTGCAGCACTTGACTTAAGGCATTAAAGATAACTGTCTAAGTATTTGCCAGTTGTATTAAGAAGAAAAAAAATTTCCTTTAAAAAAATAATTTTTCTAATTTATTCTTCTAACTCATGGAATTCATCACATTTGCAATTGGTTTGTAGCATGATATATTAACTTTATTTTTATTATTGTTGTATACCTCATAGAAGGAGGGAATCTTCAGTTTTGATAGAGCAGAAGTCTGACTTTTGCTCCGTGTAGTTGAAGAAGGAGAGCAGTGCCTTCCGGAAGGACATTTAGGGGGAACTACCCCGCATTTGCGTATCGTACGGGAGAAAACCCGAAAAAATCCCACCAGACAGTCCAACGGACGAGACAAGATGCTGAACAACACAAACACTTTATTTTTAAAACCGTTAATTAAAAAGAGAAAAAGTTCGTTAGATTTCGTCGTGAAATTGAATAGTAACAAAGAAAGATTCATAAAATAGTGTTGCCTACAGAAATAAATCCTTCGTATACATAAGAAATTGTTTAAGAGACACATTCTTTTTGCTCAGCAATATTACACAAGGTTATATTTCTCCGCCTCCTATAATTTATATACCTTTCCAAAACAAAAACAAACAGCTTGTGTTTCGGATAAATGAAACATTTTTTCTTCGGTATAACTTTTTTTTTTCTGCAACTGGCAAACACTTAGACAGTTATCTTTTCATTCCATAAGCAAGGGCTGCACCGACGTTACTCGCATAGCACTACCCAGTGGGTGCGTGTAGCTTGAAGATAAGCTATGGACGTGGAGTAACAATACCCCTGCAACGCTCTACGATCCTGTTAGACTGGGACCTACGATTTAAAGTAGTTTCCGAACCACTACACCCATCCATGGCACCGCCGGGACTCGAACCCGAAACCTGTGGTACCGAGCTCCAGATCATTAGCCACTCGCCCTTCAGTATAACTTAAAAAGAAGGGATATTTATATTATTTATCCTCCATTAAGGATTGGGGGGTAGCGCTTATAGTCTTCGAATTAGGGGAGCCGAGTTCAACACCCGACAAACAAAAGAAAAGCTTTCTTGTCTATGCCCAGAATAGGTCTGTAGGCAAGAATATCTTTCTGTGTTGGATTCAGGATTGGCGAACCTCCAAGTGTCGCTTTTGCCGAAGTTCATTGAAAATGTAGATGAGATAATACAGCATGGTTCAACGTAGCAAGCTTCCTATTGTGCGCCTTGGGTAATGCTGAAACTGTTACATATCTGATGCTATAGTGGTAAACGATCTCAGATCAAATTGCCTGATATTCGAAATTAACGTAAGAAAAATAAAAATCAGTCTTCTATTTTTCAGATTTATTTATTCATTTTTGGGATGCAGTGTTTTTAAATAATTTAATTTTTAAACATTTATTTTTTAAACTTATTACATACACAATATATATATCATCATCATCATCATCAGTGGCGCAACAGCCCCATGGTGGACGAAGGCCGTCTGCCTGCTGGTAGATTTTGAGACAGGAGATGATTTCTTTTTACGGGGTAGGGGTGTCAGCACTACGCCCAACGCTCTACAGCCATATTAGACTGGGACCTACGGTTAACTGGGACTAACATTTTTCATTCATGTAAGCTATAACTTCTAATAATCATTGATAACTTTATTTAAACAAATTAAGAGGAAAATATTAACCTGAAATAATCGAAATTTTTAGCGCCGTAGATTATCACAAAATTTACATCAGTCTGCAAGACTATTTTATTATACTTTTAAACCAGTTCTAAAGAAGCATTTTGAAATCGATTGCAAATAACTTTTGCATGGCTGGCAAGACACCCTAATTAGCATTCGAGATAGACTAAACAACTGTTTTCTGAATGTTCAAGTGATGAAAAAAATAACCAAGTTCTGATTCTTTACTAGCTCGAAGTTTTTTAATAAAAATTGATTGCAAATTGTTTATTACTAGAGAACACTGACATTAAAAAAAAATATTACTTTCACTTTTTTTTTTATTTAAAAAATACATTTTATGAGCTTGAACAAATGTGATGTAAATTTGCGGGAAATGAATGTAATCAAAGCTTGTTTTGCAACTTTGAACATTGCGTCACAGTAGGCAAATATTTATGGTACAGTAAAAATTGGCATACTGCGCAGGTTTGAAAATTTTATCAAAATTCATATTAAAAAGAGCTTTTTATTCTCACAAATGTGAAAAATGTGTGTGGCAAATTGTATTATGCTTTAAAAAATTCGAAATATAAATAATAAATATTACAATTATGTAATATATAAAGAAAAAAAAAATGTTTTTTAATATGTAACGCATGCGCAATATTACAATTTTTAATTCTACTTTCAACCTAATGGCGGGTGGCTGCCCATGTGACAATGCGATTGGTTTTGATAGCTGATAGTAGTTTGAACCGGCATTGCAAAAGCGTTATTAAATAAGAACTTTCTTTCTTTTGTTTGAAATTCGGAAGAGCTTTCTAATTATAACCATTGTTTTACTCTAAAAGTCGTACGTAAAATTTAATTGTATCTTAAGAAAAATGAATACAGTTGGGGAAGTTTGGCGTCCACAGTCATATCCCAATCCAGATGCTATAGTTTACCCTGCAGTAAGTAATTACTTTAAAAAGACAATTAAAATGTTGAAAAAAATGTAAATGTGAAATTATGAATTAATCTTATTTCAATGAGTATCATTTGTTTTTTAAAACGGCCCTTTTTTTACGATTAACAAACAAATAATATAAGTTTTTTATAGGGTTGTAGAGTAAAATTAACTTATGTGTAACTGATTTATGATTATTGCTAGAAAATATTAAAAAATTATATTTTTAACACGAATAATATTTTGTTCTTCTTTCTAATTGATTCCCATCATGGAGAAATTTATGGTTTAATTTTCCAAGGAAGAAAAGCAAACTAATCAAATTTTTTTAAGTATATTCAATTTTATATATATATTTAAAAAGTATTAAAATATTTTAAGATGGTGCTATACATTCCTTGAAAATGATTATTAATAACATCAATATTTCATGAATAAGCATTTTGTTATTATATTAGGAATTATATAAAATATAATTTAAATTATACATTGTAATTATATAAACCTTTTTTTTACATCATGAGAAGAATATGAAGTATTATTCTTATAATTCTAATTATTTTCCAATTCTTTAATTTTATTAATTTGTTTTAAATGGAAAAAGAGCAGATATATTTTAAAAATAAATACTAAACAATTTTGGTATTTCAGTTGAAATTGATGAAAGGTGGTTGTGTCGTTATCATTATTATTTCAGAAATTAAATAACTCATTTTATATTTTTTAGAGTGTACCCTATCGAGGTTCGGTCCCTGGAGGAGTTTACGAAGGGAAGTTGATTGAAATTAGAGGCACAGTTCCATATGGTGCTCAAAGGTAAGTAATTTTGTAATGTAGTAGAATCTGATTATGGTAATTTTTTATTATTGAATTCAGTTAGAAAGATTCAAATACTCTGTGTAAAATTAGTTAAATATTAGAAAGGCATTTAAACAAAATATATTACAAAGAAATTCAGCAAAAGAGAAATATAACACATGCAATCAGTTTTCCATTTTTATTATGTTTTTATAATGTTGATGCATAAAATATAATTTATTTTTTAATAAATAAGTTTTAAAGTAATAAATTTTTTTAATTAAACATTGATTTGTATTTGCAATTTACTTTCATGATCCAGTTTTTATCACCATTAACTTAATGATTGATAATTAAAACAAAATTTATATTAATTCTGAAGCATATACAAATTTGAAGCTACATGAATTCAGATATCAAAAATTATTTTTTCATTTACTTTTATACAGCTAACCTAAAATCTAAGTTAGGAAAAAATTTGGAATTCAAGTAAATCTAGAATTTGCTAATTTTGTTTTGTTTCAAAGAAGTGCTTGGAACTAGCTAGTAATTGAAACAATTGTTTTACCTTGCATGAACCATTGAACAACATGTTTTGAAAGATGTCATGTAGTTCCTTTTATGTGATTTTTTAAAACATCTTTTAGGATCATGTATATTGCGAAAAAAGACCTTTAGGTGTTTATTTAAACAAGGTTAATAATAAAAGAAGATTGTTTTATGATTTTTCTTTCATAATTTTTGTACAAGCACCATGCAAGGAATTATGGTTTCAGTGATTTTTCTTCCAGAATTTTTGGATTAACACCATGCAAGAAATTATGGCTATTGGGAATTTTCTTGCATAATTTTTGGACTAACACCATACAAGGAATTGTTATTTTTAAAGCATTTTTTTTTTATTTGTTTTGTTTGTATTGGATGCAGATCTTGCTGTTTATGTATTCATCCAATTTTCAAGTGGATTTCTAGAATTTTCTTCATGAAAAAACCATTGTAAGAGTAATTGTGATATGTCCCCCCCCCCATGTTAATCTAAGAATTTTAAAAAAAAATATTTCAACTTTTTTGTCGAGCAATCCTAAATTTTTCTATTGTTATGCTCTTATATTTTAGTAATCTTTTATCTAATCTATATTTTAACTACAGGAGTTAGTATAAAGTGATGCTATGAATTGTTAGCATAGTGTGCAAGTAATATGTAAACCTTCTTAATTTGCTGTACAAATACTATAGAAACAATTTGTGTGTTCATAAGTTTTTGTTCACCTAGATGCAATTATTTTTTAAGTGAGAATCATTTTTTTTTTAAGTTGAAGCAATACTGAATATTTTCTAAACATTGCTGTACTTTTAAGAAATTTTTTTTTTGCCTGCATATAGGAAAAGAATATATAATTTACTTCAAATTTCTATATCATGTTTTGAATTTTTAGCAAAAGTGTTTTAAGGCTGTTCTACCTATCTAAGCTTTAAATATTTAAATAAACTTCAAAATTTCAGTATTTAAATTGTACTTTTCCAGTTATTTTGCCAAATCAGAAGTAAATGAAAATCTTAGTTGGTCACATGTCTAACTTGACTCAATATAGAAAGCATTTATTTTAGTGAATCAATCATTTGAAAAAAAAAAAAAAGGGCTAATTTGTGGAAGAAAAGTTATAACATAGTGTTAATAAAAGATTGGAAACTCAACTTTATAAAGTTTAATTTAATTCTTACATTTTCACAATCTAAATATTATTGAAATTTTGAAAAAAAGAAACAAAATTGCTACTTTATTTAAAAAATTAACAAGATATGTTTTTTGGTTCCAGTTAAATAACATTTAGTATTAAAAAAATATTTTAATATACATTTATATACATCTGAATAGGAAAAATTAAAAAATAATTTATACGGTCAATCCTTCTATTCATACAATGAGAAATACCAATCTTTCTCAATCCAAAAATATGAAAGATAAAAATTTCATGATATATCTGCCCATTGGACGACATTTTTTAATCCGCTGTATTTGGAATATTTCTTCTTGAATTATTAATATAATGGAGATTTAAGGCTCTTTATGTATTCTGGTTATTCATATTTTAAAAATTTTCTTTTATAAAAAAAATTATGAGTAAATTGTTTAATAATTTTTTCTCCTTTACTTTAATTTAGGTTTGAAATAAATTTGATGACTGGATATGATCCTTCTTCAGATCGAGCTCTGCATCTTAGTGTCAGATTTGATGGACGCATTGTTGTCCGCAATTCCATGGAAAGGGGTGCCTGGGGCATTGAGGAAAGACAAGGAATCTTTCCATTTTCCTCTGGCAGAGATTTTACTATCATGATTCTAGCAGAAATCAGTGGCTATCGTGTAAGTCAAAAGATCTCAAGTATTTAACCTCTTTACCAATGATAATATAAAAGTTATTACCCCACTGTTTCTCTCTTCCCTTCCGTTTTTTTTTTTTACTGAACTGAATGTATTTTTTTTATAGTTTAGTGTAAAAAAATTATAAATTGATCTGAGTTTGGTGAAGATATGCTGTATTATTGGAACTCAAATATATCTTAAAAATATTTACACTCAAATGATATTTAACAATGTTGAAACATATCACATAATATTTATTATTTTCTACTTAAAAACAAAGAATTTCTTTAAATTTTATCAAGGGTTTCATTAAAATCGTTCTTTGTATTCTTATTTTTTGTAAAATGTTATTAATATATGCAATTTTTAATAATTTTATTATTATATATTTATAATTCTTTACTTTGCAAAAATACTTTAATTATTACTTTCATTGTTTTGTTAATTGTTACCTTTATTGTGTACAGACATCTATTTTCTTAAAAAAAAATTTTAACATAAATATTATGCAATCAGTTAATATGAAAGAATCTTTAAACCACATTTTGCATTATTGAAATTTTTTATTCACTGTAAATAATTATAATATTATTCAATCATTCAAAATATCTGCAAAACTAATGTTTAACTGCTAAACTAATTTTAATTTTAATTTAATCTGCTAAACTAATGTAAATTATTTTGTTTTGATTCATTCATATTTTGTTATAGATCGCTGTCAATAGTCAGCATTGTTGGGAATATAACCATAGGATTAGCATGTCCCGAGTGAGCTCTATTTTTATTGATGGTACCATCCAGATCGAAAGAATTGAATTCATCGATAAAACAAATCCTGTAAGTATTCTTCTCATCTTTTTTTTTTTTTTTTAATTTATCTTCTTTGAAAACAAATGTGCTATGCATCAAATTTCTAAATCATATGAAAAAAAATTTCAAGAATCAAATTTTATTTTAAAATTATTCTTTCTTCTGAGATAATACATTTGAAATATTTAATGAACAGTAATAAAATTTCCATATTTTAGTTGAAAAAATTTACATTGGTCATATTTAGTATATTCAAATAGCTACTATAAATGCTACTTTATAGTTTTTCTATTTTCTGGGCATTGAAATAAATTATTAGAAATATAGTGAATTTTAATGCAGATTACTGTTGACATAACCAGCAATAATGTTACCATATTTACTAGCATTATCATGTATTAATGCAATATTCTATATCATATAAAAATTTATTGTTGTGGATGTCTTTTTATCATATTGATAACATTTTGAGTAATATTTAAATAAAAGTTTAATGTTGTGATAAAATTTAATCTTCTGGGAAAACAGCTATTATGCGTAAGTCAATTTTTTTAAAAAACATTAGAACATGATGCAATATTACTACAAGGAACGATAAATACTAGCTTTTATGTAACTGGCAGTATTTCAAAATCATTAAATGATTTCATATTTTTTTTTTGGTGGGGGTTTGCTTTTGGGGGCTCTTCCTTTTTTGTGGTTTTCACCAAATTCCTTCCTTCTTTGCAATTTCACCATTTCTCCCCAGCTGTGTTTCATCAAAACTTCAGTTTATGGAACAGATAAAGATTACGCATTTTGTAATGGCTAATTCTTCATCTGTAACTTGAATTCTTAAAAATTGCTGATATTTATAAGTTTAGTTAGGATAATATAGTGCATATTTTAATTCTAATAGGAATAATTTATGTAGCATTCTAGTAGTTAAATATACAAATAACAAATTAAATACATTTATAATTAAATATTAATAAGAAAGTATTTGCCAGCTGCATTAGAAAAAAAAAATAGTAATAATAAATATTAACAAATTACATAACTTGTATGAACATGTATAAAAGAGGAAGTAAAAAGTACTTGCAAGATGTTTGTTGTACAAATGTAAGCAGCTGAAAATTTTTTGTAGAGCACTTATCAAGTCTACGTATAGATAAAATAATAATGTTAAAAAAACAGGATTGCTATGAAAACAAGTAACGAACTGTGTTGAAATGATTATCGCCTATTGGCAATCGCCAATTTAGCGCGAAGACGAGACTTGGCTGTGGGAAACTCAAAATTACAGAATTTCCCTTTTTATTTCTCAACTGTTTTTGGAATTTTTTTAATCAAGGATTATTTCCCTCTTCTGCAGTATCTGTATACCGGTTATTATCCTACTTGTCCTGTTGCATATCCTGCCAGCTACATCACTCCTGCATACATCACATCGCCTGTATGTTGCTTCCAATTTATAGTTTTTGTGAAAATTTTATATTTCAATTCTAATTTAGTCTGATTTTTAAAATTTCTTTAAAATGCTTACAATATACAACTCTCTATCTGTTAGAATACACATATCTACCTACTTAATTAGAAATTCATCTTTACTGTTGAAAATCACTTCTGTTTTTTACATACTGGTATTGGATGTTTTTTCTCCTACAAAATAGGGAATTTCAGTTTCATTATTTTATGCCTTGATTTACTTTTAATCTCTATTACAAGTTGTTCAGTAGGAGTTTTCTCAAGTACAAAAAAAGAGACAGAGCATATGTCTTATAATAAATCATTTGTTGATGCTTATTTGCAATTTTTATCAACCTGCTTTAAAATTAGTTCAAAGATTCATTTACATTTGCTTTTATAATTTATCCATAACATTTTTATTTTAGTTCTTAATTATAAAATTCACTAGTGACTTCATAATTTAATTTTTAAAAAAATGTATAGTCATTTATAATATTATATAAGGTATTATTGATTATGGTTTACTGCTTGGGACAAAATATTATTATTAAATTCTTGCAGTTTATATATTTAAAGAAATTTAAATGATTTAAAAAATGTTTTTACTAATGTCTCATTATTTCAAAGTATTTGAAACAAAATTCTTTGAAAATCAAGGCTATTATATTTAAGAAATATAATTTAACTTATCATTCTAATGTCTTTGCTATGTTAATTATTATTTCAATTAATTTTGTTATAAAATGATCAAATAACTTTTTTTCTGAAAATGAATCTTTATATTTCAGGGAATATGTCCAATTCCTGCTATTCCAAGTAATCCTGGTATTTACCCGGTTCCATCTTTTCCGGGTAACCCTAGTGTTTGCCCCAATCCTTCAATTCCTTCTTTTCCAGGTCCTGGTGTTTGCCCCATTCCTTCAATTCCTTCTTTTCCAAATAATCCTGGTACCCGTCCAAATCCTTCAATTCCTTCTTATCCATCAAATCCTGGAGGTTTCAACCCTGGTACTTGCGTAGTTCCACCTCCAGAGCAATTTCAACCTTACCAGCCCTCCGGGAGATCAAGTCTGGCTCCTGTTTATAATCCAGTAAGATTCATATCTAATTAATTTTTTATAAATTTTATTTTACCATGATTTCCTATCTATAATATATAAATTATACATAAAAATTTTATTTATATTTTTTATGTTATTGTCTGCTTTTGTACAATACATTGGTTCTTAAAAATATGTATATACAGTAGACTCTGTAAGTCGAACTTCAAGGGAGACGCCAAATAATTCGAGTTATAGAGTTTTCGACTTATGGAGGATTTTGTAAGGAAATTAACGACTTGTAGAGGTTTAGATTCTTTCTAACTTATTTTGATTTAGAGAAGTAAAATAAATAAAAATTCAAGTTACAGAGGTAATAAACATGTTTATTTGCAACTTATGAAATCAATAGTTAAGAGTTGTAATAAACGTACATTGTTTTCTAAGAAACAATGACATGCATTGTTGTAAAATCCTTAAAGTCGGTAACTTATTTTTCTTCGAGCTATAGAGGTAATTAGTTTCAAATGATCGAGTTGAAAAGGTTGTAAAATCAAACATTGTTAATGTTCGAGATACAGAGGTCCAATTTTTTTCGAGTTACGGAGGGAAAATATATACCAAAATGGCTTGTTGGGGTTGACTAATTATTTCAAGTAATGGAGGTTGTGGGACTTTAAGGAAACAAATGTTTTCGAGTTGTGGAGGTTTTCGATTTATCGAGGTAAATAATACCTTTTTACTGTGGTTCTTTCAAGCAAAGGTATTGTTTTTGAAGAGTTCTGGGAGGAAAAGATCTCTGCACCTCTGTTGCAGAATTAAGAGAAAACAGATTTATTCTAAAAGATCATTGCATACATGGAAAAAGAAGAAAATTTAGGATGAGTACCAAACTCAGGATTGGAAGATTAAAGCAAAACTTTAATCATGATCAAAAATGCTAATAACATAGTTAAAAATAGGATAGATCAAACTAAAAAGTTTAAATGGAAATTAAATGACCTTTGCACTTTGTAGAAATTAAAATTCTTAGGTTGGTGATCATAGGGGTAAGGAAAAGATAAGTTAAAGGTGAAGAACGCAGCAAATGGCGGAAGGCTGGGCGGAGTTTCGAAAGGTGCGCCTGCCATTGCTCCAAATTTTCGACGTCGAAAAAGTACTCCATCAGAGATTGGAGCAAGCAATTTGTTGACAAATTGAACTTAGACGGGTAAGGCGTTAAGTGTCTTATCACAGTCGAAGACAATCCTTCTTGGAGTCGGGAAATAAATTTGTGACTTAAACAGCTCGCTCTTTCAAACATGTTTATTTTCCAACATCTATCATATATAAAGTGTTTTGTTGTTTTTGTCATTTAAAAATATGCTGATTAGAGATTTCAAATAATATAAATAAGGAAATCAAGTTTTCAGCTGTAATGCAATTAGATTAAGGGAAAAAATAAACTATAATTATAGAGTATTTATAAAAATAAATGTCTATAAAACATTTATTATTTGTTACTCTTGATAATTATTATTTTTATCTAACAAGAGTTACAGAAAATTAGCTTTTATAAAGCATTTGGTTGAAAGAAGCTCTGTTTAGTTAAGCATATTTTAATATTTAAAATGGTCATAAAATAATGGAATAGAACTGAAATTCATTTGGTTCTTATATACATCAGAAGTTCATACTTTATTTGACAAATTCTGTATAGATTATTAGATGTTCATAGACCAACAAAATATGTGTTTTTTTCATTGTTTGCATGTTACTGTACTCTAAATTGGATTTCTACTTAGTTAGAAAGTTATTAAAAATGTCATTTTCCTATATCCAATAAAATTTTCAAAACTTATTCAGTAATTTTATAGCTACAAAAAAAAAAAAAAAAAAAAAAAAAAAAAATTCTATTTGATGATGAAATATATCTTTCATTATACCTTAGAAATTTTATTCTAAATATTATTTTTTTTATATACAAACTGTGAATATAAAACTGATTATTTTAATAATATTTGAAAATTATATATTCTTTTCATTTTGTAGAGTATTCCTTATGCGTATCCTGTATATGGAGGTTTAAAACCAGGCATGATGGTATATATAAGTGGTCGACCTTCAGCAAGTGCTCACAGGTTAGTTTACTTTTTATAATAAGTGATCAAAAAGTTTACGTTCAAAGGTTGTACAGTTGGATTTGGTATGCCAATCATGCAAAATGCCTTTAACATTTAGGCAGTCATCCCACTGTTTCATCAGGTTGAATATAACTCTTTTGTAAAACTCCACTTTTCGCTGCTTTCCATAATAATCCTGCTCCTCGTTGTCGGTACTTATATACCCACATAGGCGAAGCACTTATTTGAATATATGCCGCACAAATAGAAGTTTTTTGATCGCGCCTTATAATCATCAGAATTTAAATGAAATGTCAATACCTTCTATTTTGAAATAATTTACAATTATGCATATTGTTTTTATTGTTTTGTGATTTTACAAAAGTGTGGTTAAGGCTCTTAATTGATGTTTTCTTATTTTAGCAACCTTAGAAAAGTAATAATGTTACATTTTTATTCACCCAGTTTTTGCTACATATACATAGTGTTTAAAAAAGAATTGCAAGAAAATAATTAAGGTTAAAAAGAACAATTTTTGCAGACATGGCCCTTGCATACATTATTCATATGTTAGGAAAACTTGTATGTTCAATAAGTTTTCAATATTTTGCTAATTTATTCTGTTTTCCATTGTTTTTTTTTTCATTTAATGATCTGGATAAAATATTGTTTTAAGGAAAATGTTATCAAATGAAAAAGACAAATTTTATGTTTGAACTATTATTTTCCAAGAGACTATCATTTGTTTAAAATTGAGCTGCATATATTTTTATATGGAAAAGGTGGTGATAAAACCAAGATGTCAAGGAATTTTATCAATCTTAAAAATTTCTAAAAATCGGGTAAAGGTACTGACGAAAGTATTTCATGCCAAGTATGCATGTGATCAACGACTTTGTAGCCAAGCATGTTTAGCAGTTTGGATTGTTACTCATTTTATGGCAACTTTACTTTGGTTTTTTTTTTTTTGATTGGATGTCCAGTTTATGATTTATCTCATTTTTAAACTTGTCTTTTGTCTAGTTTGTGTGTGTGTTTGCTTTTACTTAGCTCCTTATACTTGCACTATTTACTTAAGCCAAACTAGAAAAGTATAGATTTTAATATTTTATTGTATGTATTATTATTTATTTATTGTATTAAGCTTAAATTCGTTCCTTAAACTTATTTTCACAATCCTGTAGAATCTGCATTGATTGGTGGTTGTTTACTGAATTTTCAATAATTAAATGCATAAGTCTAATAAATTATTATGTATCTATATTTTAAGTGTATTAAACCTAAATTATTTGATCAAGTCTTCCTTAGCATCTACGTTGAATGCATAGTTTAATTTGCTAATTCTGTGTTTAGCTTCCATTATATGTGTTCATAATGGGGAAAAAAGCAAAACTCAATGGTATGGTGTTGCCTGTAAAACACACATTCAGGGAGAATTGCCATTCACCATTTTGTGATATTAGAAATAAAATCAGAAAACTAATAGGTGTAAGTCAAGGAATTTTTTTTTTCCGGATATATAATTATTATAATATATTATGCAGTTGTAATCAAAATTGTTACCTTAACTTAAAAATCTGAATGTATAACTCTACATTTTTGTATTCATAAAATATATTTTTTTTTTTGAAAGAGAATTTAAATTGTCACTTTCACTTTTTTTTTTTTCAGATTCACTATAAATTTCCAGAACGGTACAGCTCCATATCCTCCTCCTGATATTTCCTTCCATTTTGATGTTCGTTTCTTTAGTCGTTCTATTATCCGAAATTCCAGAGTCAACAATACCTGGGACAGAGAGGAGACTCTCATCTCCCATTTTCCCTTCCAGCAAGCTGTTAACTTCGATTTGATTATACGAATTGAGAATGACAGGTACATGGTGGCGCTCAATGGACAGCACTTTGTTGAATTCAAACATCGTATGAAACCCCTTGATCGTTTTGATACACTCTACATAGAAAATGATATCGTTGTTTCATCTATTCGCTTTTCGTAAAAATGTTGTAAAAATAAGTATTTTTTATTATTAATTTCTTATTTTAAGTGTACTAAAGTTCAGTGATATCATGCTGATATTTGAACTTAATTTTGGCTGTGCCTTAAGATATACTTAAATGTTAGTTTCTATTTTTTCATAATTTTTAATGTTAAGATATAATACTTTTATACATTATAGTACACAGATAAAAGTGTAAATTTGTAAATGTTAAAATGATGCTAGAAAAGAAAAGTTTCTAGTATTTGGTGAAATATTTTAAAAATTGCCAAAGTGTAATTTATATAGAAGAAAAAAAATGTGACATTATGATGAAATGAAAGTACCTTAGAATATTTGTTATAATTCCTTATTGTTCTATCCAATTTTTTTATAATATGAATGTTACATTTATTTTAGAGATTAAATACTATAAAAAAGCAATATGTAAAGCCTACTTTGAGAGTATTTTTGAAGTGCATAATTTTTATATTGAAAATTATATATATATATTTTGTACTCAACTTGCAAAACAGAGTATTAATTTTGATTATGTATTATATTGTGCATTTGTTAGTGAAATGTGATATAATTGTGATAATTTGTAATTAATAAAATAATTTATACTTAGTTGTCTCTTTTAGATTAATAATCAATTTTCTAATTGGATGCTGCTATAAAATATCCAATTCCATTAACTTGGATAGTTGAAAAAAATTTTAATCTGGTAACTTTGATTAAAAGATTTCCTAAATAAAAATTCACTTTAAAAATGTAATAACATATATTAAAAATTTTAATGCCTGCATTTCATATACTAACTCACAATCTATCATAAAGAAATCACCACTAAATTGAAACAATCCTTCACTTTGGAATATTTGAAAAATCACCTTATAGCAAAAAATTTAAACAGACAAGTGACTTTGTGGAGCACAAAAGATTTAGCATTGAATTGAGAGTGTTCGTTCTAAATGGAGATGCTACAATGTAGCTAACCTTCCCAGAAATGTGTATGTACTATACTGTGTCCAAAAAGTAAGACCAATTTAAAATTCCCTTGGCTTATGGAATTTCAATTTTTTTCTTTTTTAGGTTGCTGGCACTGCCCTCGACATCAAAATATTCGTTAGTGTTTTATGAGATGCTAAAATTGATTCCGGCGATTTTTGAAATGTCTGAATTAATTGAGCAAAGAACTCGCATTAAATTTTCTTGGCGGAAACGTATAGAATGTTGCAGAAGACATTCGGTGAGCATTACTATATCTGAAAGAGATGTTCAGAAGTGGTATAAACAATTCAAAGAACGCATTGAAGATGAAGAGCCCTCTGGTCAACCATCAGCCTCAACCGACGAGCTCGCGTCCAAAAAATTAAACATCTGTCGCTTGCAAACCATCAGCAAGTTCTCTAATTGTAAATCGACGATGTTGGAATTTCAAAAGTATCGGTCAATTCCATTTTCGGCGTCAAATTCTCGATTGGTACCGAAAACACAATGAGCCAGCTCGCACTGCATTTATTCTTCGTGACTTTTTCGCCAAAAATGAAACTCATATCGTTCCACAACCATCGTATTCACCTGATTTAGCAGGGTTCTACTTCAAGCTATTCCCTACACTCAAAAGACCACTCTGGGGACACCGTTTTGAGTCGATTGAAGAGATTCAACGTGAATCGGCCCGCACTTTGAAGGATTGGAAAAAACGTTGCCATAAGTGCATTGTTTCCGGAGAGGGTCACTTTATTCATTCTTCAAAGAGTTTTTGAAAAAAAAAATTGCTCTTACTTTTTGGGCACAGTAGTATGCGTAATCTGAGTACATAAAAATTGGCACAAGAATCATACCTCCAAGACAATTTTTAAGAAAGGTGTGAATCTATGCAGATTAACAGAATTCCAATAAATTATGAAAAACAAGATTTTATGTAAGCTTGTGGGAACAGTTTAAAGAGGGAGGGGGATCTCATTATGAGGATGAACAGTTGTTAGGCTAGCTAGCATTGCTTAAAACTACTAGCAATTTTTTCATAGTAATATATTCCATTTATGAATTGTCTTTTACGGTCAGTTTAAGGTAGTAAATTTCTTAGCTTTTAAAAACAGAAAACCTTGATTAAATTCAACATATTGCTCTGCTAACATTAAACTAATTACAAATAAAAAATGTTTTAAATAAAAATTATTTATTTTTGTGATATTTTCTCTAAAAAGAATATATTTTGCAATTTTAAGTGTTAATAATCAGATAAAATATTTTACCAATACTCTGCAGGTTCATTACAATTCAAATATTGAACAATTTTACTTCTATATGCTACTTTCAAAAAACATTCAAATTATTAATGCACAATAAAATTGGTAAAGATGTCTTTATTCAAAAAAAGTTTATAAAGATATTAGATTTTGAAAGGAATATTGAATTAATTTTTTCACATTTAAACATTAATGTATAATATTTATGAAGAAAATAATTAATGTCAACAAAAAAATAATGCATTCATAACAAACACTAGAAAAAGTGTCACTAAATCCTATTATAATTCATAATAGAAGAATCTTGGAAAAATTGTGATGAGATAAAAACGTTTTTATATACTTTTAATCACTGCATCAAAATTTTTACTTATGAAACATAAATTATTCGAGGAAAAGTATTTATTTTTTTTAGGTGGATGCAAATAATAAATTGCCCCAAAATGTTCATATAAGTTATAATCAATCGATTTATTTAAATTTTAATGGATGTCATTCTAAAGTCATTTTATTGTTATAAATCTCATAAATGAATTTATTATAGCCAGTTTTTTGTATGTATCACACTATTGTATACATTTGCACCAAGTTTATAAATAAAAAAGGTACTAAGAACTATTTAATTGCAATCTAAAAATGGTAAATGATTATTTAAATCTATGCAAATATTTATGTATAATTCAGAAGTAAAAACACAATGATGTATTGATATGAATTTCATACTTAAGATATATAAGAATGAATATCATGTTATCAAATTTAATATAAATTTCACAGAATCAAACAAAATAAACTCTATTTGCTTTAAACATGACTAGAAAATTTTCCTCACAAAGCTCTCATTCATCATACGTTTTACATAATAATGAAATTATCATGATGCTTATAATATTGAATGACATAAAAATAAACACTACATATTTTTCCATCCCCTTTTACTTGGATGAATAAAAGTAGTTAGAAATTGTTATTGAAAAATTTCTCCGATAACAATAATTAAATGAATTGTTAGAAAAATTGCAAAGCAAGAAAAAAATTACTTCATGTGGAAGCTATAAAAAAAAAATTTACCTTTTCGACCACAGACGCAATAGTTGACCGGAAAGGTTACGGCCACCATATTTTGGGATGTGCATGATATATTATTCATAGACTATCTAAAAAGGGAAAATTATAAATAGCGAATATTACATTGGGTTAGCAAAACGTTTGAAGTCACAAATTGCAAATAAATGGCCTCATTTCAAGAAGAAAAATGTGTTCTTTCACCAAGATGATGTACCGTGTCGTCGATAGCCAAATTGCATAAATTGGACTTTGAGTTGCTTCCACAACCACCATATTCTCCAGATTTGGCTCCCAGCTCCACTATTGACTTTTCGCAGATTTCAAAAAGATGCTCCATGAAAGGAGATTTGTCTCTAATGAAGTAATTACTGAAACTAACACCTATTTTGATAACAAAAAAAAACTTTCTACAAAGGTGGCATAGAAAAGCATTGAAATAAGTGTATCGCACTTGTAGGACACTATGTTGATGAATAACAAAATATTTTGCCAAAAATATAGTGTTTCGGTAGTTAATCACAGAACTTATTGTTGTGTTTAGCATTAATTTAATGTTAATATCTTTTTAAATAAATATATTTTCAATTAATTATAAGCATCATGAAATTACGATTAAAACATATAATTTTATAGCAATACTGTGCATATATAAATAAAAACTAAGCTACAGAAATCATGTTTTATATATGAAAATACTGTGAATTAAATTAATGTATGCGCATTTAATGGATAAAAATAAATTCATTAATGAAGTTAACAAGAAATAAAAAAATGATTGAACATTGTTGATCCATATAACAACAAAATAAAAATATATGTAAAGCAGGTTAGACTAGACAAAAAAATAGTTTGAAATAATTACAAAATTATAATTATTAAGTAAATTACTTTTTTAATGTTCTATATGCCTAAGTTTATTTTATTTAAGGACATCACAAAATATAAGCGAATTTATACATGAGTAGCTTAATAATTTATTTCATAAATATATAAAATATTACTTCTGCAAATTCACAAGTATTAAATGTATTGCTTTAAAAACGTTTTCATAATTCATTATCAAAAGATTGAGACTAGGCAACAAATTTCTGATTATGATTTGTTTACAAAATACATTGAAAAATATAAATATATTTATGGACGGAAAAATTACTTAATGATTTTACATCATGATATATATATATACATTGAATCTCTACAGCTCTAAGACAAAAAAATGTCAAATTAATTATTTTATAGAATTGTACTTTTTCTACATATTTAAAACAACAACATATGAATCTACTGAATACTTGAGATAAAATTTAAACATATTTCAATTATTTTTTCCTTTACAAAAGCAGCAAATATTTTTAAAAAATGTATTTGCTGTTTACGGAAAGAAAAAAACTTCCATAAAAGATATTATAAAAAAATAATCATCAAAGGCAAATTTCATGAATAGAATATTTTAGTTTTTTACAATAAAAAAATAAAAAAAATTTAATTTAAATTTCTTATTTAACAAATTTCTAGTCATTTAAATATAATAAATATGTATGCCAAATACTAGCAAAAAAATTATAAAATTTGTGCTGAATAAAAAAAAAATATTAATAACAAATTAACTATATTCGTCATTTCTAGTAAATTTAGCCTTAAATTTCATAAGAGATGAAAGAAATTAATTTTTAAATTATTCTAACAAGACAAAGATTATGACATTTGATTTCACTCAAACATTATGTCCCAAAAAAATATGGAACATTTATATGATAAAATAATTACATTAAATATCTTTTCTAATTAATGAAAGCAAACTATTTTTGTTACACATCTAGATTTGCCAAAAAATAATAACGATAATTAATAAATAAAAAATACTGAAATAAAAAGACTAGTTTCAAATTATTAAAATAAAATGACTAGTATCAATAACTATATTGCATGGTAGCAAAATTATGCTGCCGATATTACCAACTTGAACTAGTAAACTGCAAAGTAATAAATCAATGATAAATGTATTATCTGGATGTCATTAGATCCTGACTTAAAAGATTTTTTTTATATATTAATAAATAACTTTTATTGGGGACAAAAAAATTAAATGTTAAATATCTTCAAAACTGATTTTTTCATTATATCTCCTCACACTTGACATGAGAAGAGAAGAAAGTAGAAATGAAAATATCTTAAAAAATAAAGAGCTTCTTGAAAAGAATAGACACATTTTTTTCACAAAAGGGATGAAAATAAGAGATTAACTAAAGCAGCCATCAGGAAATAATAAATCAGTATTTATGGAACTTATCCATAAAAAAGAAAATTCTTTATACTCATTATTAATTTAACTGAAGAATATTAAAATAAAAATCATAAAATGTATTTTGTGCAATAAATATTAAAAGAATAAATATCTTCTAAAATATAGGAAGAGGTTCGTCATTCATGCCTAAAATAAACCTCTGAGCTCCACATTCACAACAAAACTTGGCACTCACAATCGGATACTTTGTCCCACAATTATAGCAGAAGCGAGGCAGTCGATGCTCACAGCTGCTTCTGTTAAGAGAAGGCAGAGAACCTTCACTGCTGCTACTAGTGGTGCACTGCGGTTCACCATCACTTGTCCATGACTCTCTTTTATTTTGAAGAGAAGATAAAAGATTGTGAAGTTTTGAATTACTTTTCCTTGGAAGGGTTTCTAGCTCCGGGCTAGAAAGTAGAAAAATAAAAATTCTATGAATATTTATTGAAAATATTTTTAAGTGGCATAATATTGTAATAGTAAACAGAATTTTTTTTATCACATCTGGATCCATGGTGGATGCATCAGTAAACTTTATTTTAGGTTCAAATGAAATTCTAAATAAACTGTTAAAATAGAATTTTAGACATAAAACTGCTTTATGATAGCCTTATAATATAGTATAATACTTGCCAATAAGAATAATTTACCCATTGGTATGTTATTAAAAAAATAAACTAGGTTAGAATAGTTGAAAATTTTACCATCACAGATATGCTATCTTTTGTGCTTGTTTATTTTTGAAAATTTCATAAGAACAACTTGTGTTCATTTTATTTATCATATAATGGAAGAATTACAGGAAATGTCAACAACAGATTTATCAAAAAATCAGGTAATGCCTCTTTTTAATTAAATGCTAAAGCTGATTGCAACCCATTTATAACATACATGCATTTTAGATAAATATCATGTCTAGACTAGATAATTAAAATTGGTATTTTCCTAACCTATACTGTTTTAATAAAATTAACAGTTTTGCCTTTTGAAAAAAAAAAAAAAAATATAAATCAATTATTAATAAGATATCATTATTCATAACCTAAATTAAGTTTTATTATAAGCAATTCATATAATTCAGCATTAAATATTAATATTCTAGACTACTCATTCAAAGAAAATAAAAACAAATAGTTGTCATAGCTGTTTTTGAAAATGAAGATTTACTAAAATTATGGAGAAGAAATTATTAAAAATGCAAGAGTTTATGATAATTATGTTATAATTATTAAGATAAAACTAGCTAATATGATAAAACATAAAATGTTAACAGTTTTATCTTAAATAAATATTAATATTTATAATAAAGCTGAAAAACAATTTGGATGGATTTATATTATTTGGAATTATACATGGTGATTATGTAATAACATAAAAAAATTATAATTTTTTTAATGAAATCAAGCAATAATTAAATAGGATATAGTTTTCTTTCCTTTATAAATATATTTAAGATTCAAAGTTAAAATATTTCTTTAAATTATTTAATAATTAAGGTTAATGTTTTTTTTAAACATATCTAGCTATCATCTATTTGTTTTCACTGAATTTCATATTTTAATGCATTTTATAAATTGCTATATAAAAGCTAAGTTCATTGTTTATACTAAAATACAATTAAACCTATATTTGGCTTGTAAACTCTATTAAACTTTCTTTTCGAATGGTGAAGTTTTGAGAAACCATGTTTACAAATCATGCAAGCATACTTTTCTGAAAATTTTTCTTTGAATTTCTCTGCAGTTTTGCTGATATTTTTTAATCAAATAAGCAAAAATATATAATATATCATATTACTGAAACCAGGCAAGACTAGTAAATAAATGAATTATATTGATGATAAAATTGTGTACATATAAACCTAAGCAATCAATGAAGTAATTTATATTTGCAAATGAAAATAATGTTGCATAAACTAGAACTAAAAATTTTATTGCAATACCATATAAAGTGGGGTCACTACAGTTCAATGCATTTTTCATTCATGTTTACACATAATAATAGCAATGGAGCAAAAATACTTCTGCTACCATTCAACACAGAGCAGTAAAACTTGTGATAACTAAGCTCAGAAAATATATTTGAGCTTAAAAGCCTTTGTCAAAATTTTAGTCACTAAGGAAAGATTTCCAATGTAAGAGCAAATCAAAATCAGATAGCATAAATTACAGGTTATAGGAAGGATGTAGAAAGTGACCACTGTATTCCATATCATGTGCATTGTTTTGCCTTTTATAAAATTGTTATATATATCACTGAACCATTGAGGCATTCATACATGTATATAATTTCTGATTATCTATATGTATACGTGTTAATTTATATATACACACAGATTAACTTCTTATCTTCTATATATTAGTTAATCTATATGTACATGAGTTAATATTATCTTCCTAAATTATGATGTATTTATTGTATGATTAAAAATATGGAAATCAAATTTTACTAGTTTCTAAAAACAAGAAATTATTATCTATGTTTATATTTTTGCAATATAGGCATATTGCAAAAATTAAACTTAGATAATAATACAGTAATTATACACATTATAAATAATAATACAGTAATTAATTAATTATTATTATTATTGTTTTCTTTCCTGAAAAATTTTAATAATTACAAATAATTTGATTGGATGATTTAATGAAAATAAAACTAAATTAAAAGCATTCTTTGATTCTATCATGTTAAATTACATGCAGACAGAATATTCATTGAATTTTGATTTAAAAGCTATAAAAATCAATCAAACAAAACAAAACATGATTCAGCCTAAAATTAGTTGAAATCATTACAATAAAATAGAGTTTGGAATAACAGTTCAATATTACATTTCACTCTCTCTAATATACAAAACTTTACTCCTTTTTCAAAAATATTTTTATATTAATACAAACCTTAAGACCACATCTTCTAGAAAATCATCTGAAGTACTCAATTCTGATAATCGCAATCTAAGATTTGCGAGCATATCTAAATTTTTATTTCTGAAAGAAATTTTAAAAATCAATTACAATTATTAAAACCAATAATTCATGTAAAAGTAAAATTTAAATGCAGAGGCATATTGATAAAAATAAATTACCTTTCTTTATTATACACTGGAAATATTTCTTTGAACTTCACAGCTTTTTTGTTTTTATTATCTGTATCACTATATTTTATACAAGGCACACTAACAGCATTCCCATTGTTATCGCTTAATGATTGACTGGAATTAAATAAAGTTATTCAAAACATTTTCAGTAACACTTACAAAAAAAAATATAATGCAATTTCATGTTATAATAATTTTGGCAAAATTTCTTTTGCAACATATTAGACATTATATAAGTTATTATTATGTTGGTAAACAATCCACCTTTGAACATTTGCATGCCTGTCAAAAAAAGAGGTACTTTTATAGAATATAAAATTGTGGTATTGATTTTTATTAAACACAACCTTTTATGGTGAAGTATGGTGGAATTAACAATTGCATATTGAATTGTGTAGTTATTTTCAAGAAACAAATGGAATGATAAAATTCTAAATATAAGACTAAAGTTTACAATTATAGTTATCATACCGTTACTTTATTCAACATATTGCTGAATATTGAAAAAAATACGAATAAAAGTGATCGCATTCTTGACATTAGGCCTATTTTGTAAAATATTATGGAAACTTTCCATTTTTATGCTCATCTAGAAGTCCTTGAATAAAGATTTGTCATTTATTTATTTGTTCATTGTTTTAAAATTAAATAGACATTTAATTGACTGCACCTGAGATATTATTTGCAAAAAAATATATATAAGATTCTTTCCTAGTAGATAATGTCAAAGAATGTATTTTAAATTAGAATTATGACTATTTTATACTAACCTAGATTTCACTATTTTGCTTTCCTTGAGGTTAGACATTTTCATACTACAGAATGAGGTCTTTGCAACTGGTGTGTCCCGAGATGCAATAGGAGGAGAAGAATGAGTGCGAAGATGGGAAGACTCTCGGACGGATTCGGCAGACTTAACAAGTCTATTAGTGTTGTCATGCGTGATTTTTTTTAAAGGCAATGGAGCTTGATACTTCATGAATAAAACAAATTAAATAATGAAATACATATAATTTTACACACCAATAAATCTTTATCAATTAATTGGTTTTACAAATATTTTGTACAACATGCATTTATATCAAAGGAAACAAGTAATATAAAAAAAAAAAAAAAATTTAAATCAATTATTAATTTTTTTTCACTATATTGCAGAAAATCCTTTATAAATAATTTTTAAGTTTATCTGGCGCCATCTATTGGTAGATATATGCAACTTAAATCTAAAAAAAAACTAAAATTAATTATTTAAATTTAATTACTGAATTAATATTTGAAAAAAAAAACTGTATTAACATCCAGTGTTATCCACTACAAGTTCAAAAAAAAAATGTATTTGAACATGAGTGGATGAATAAAAAGTATTTTATTAACAATTGAAAATTTGAACAAGATATATATAGGGAGAGTGTGAGCTAATAGAAGGAATTGAAAAAAAGGCACTTTTACAAACAGATTTTTAAGTACCATTCAACAAATATGTTTAATAGTTCAGTTTGGAACGTCAAACTTTATAGCGACAAAAGTTTAGCTAAAGAAAAGCTAAATAAAGTTTTGTAAAAAAAAAATCCATTATTTATTGTTGGAAACGATTTAACCTTAAATTACTTAATTAGTTAAAATAGGCTTCCAGAAAAATACCACTTTCAACAATACCTCAATTACAAATAATTATAAAAAATAACATAAATTTCTAGTCCTTCTGTTTATCCGCATGTTATACTCAATAGAGTGAACAAAGTGATAATTTGAAAATTTTTTATTCTAATTACTTTAATATATAAATTTTCATGGAAATACATAACAAAATTACAAGCCTACTAAAATTATGATAATTTTTTATTTAAAAATTACGTTATAGAGAATTTAATAATTTACATGAAGTTTTTTTTTTTTTTTTTTTTTGCTCTTAAGTGACTGAATAGGTCGGAGATTCCACTTGTCTTTCAAAGTGGACCCCTTGTGGTTTTGTGTATAATGTCATCTGATAATTAAGGTCTGCTGCAGACCAGGCAATTAGATTTGACATAGACTTGAAAGCCCTAAAAATCTCTGACTTTGGAGTTAACTCCGTTTGTGATAAAATTTATATTTTTAAATTGTATTTCTTTATATTACAAACCAGAGTTCTGTATTTGTGTGTATATATATATATATATATATAAATATCTATATATATATAGTGCTTGTAAATAAAATTTAAAGTGTTCCTATGATCCTGAAAGTAGCCCTTTTCTTGAAGATGTTATAAGTCAAGTATAGGCTGAGATGTTACAATTTTATAAAATTATAAGAATCATAAAGCAGACATTTCTTGAATTAACAATAAAACATACAAAAATTTCAAATTTAGAATACACCTTTTTAAACAGAAAAATTAAATTTGATCTAATTTTTTATTTTTCTTTTAACTTATCAAGCATCAAAATATTTTCCAAAAAATTATTGTTTATTCCATAATTCTGCAACTGGCTAATTTATTTAATATGATGGCAGGGTAATAAAATTTGTTTAAATTTTGATGCTTTTGCAGTAGTACATATTAAAGAAAATAAAATCTTATGGAATAAGGCAGCTATTTCAAGTTAAACAATTGTCACTAGGCATTGATGTTTAATTTCATTGTGTGAAAGAAAGAGAAATTTTTTTTACTTGAATATGTATGTCGATTGTTGCATAAAATAAATAACATTTGCATGAAATTTTGGTTTTCAGTTTTAACTGGCAGAAAAGTGTAGCTGAAGCACATTGAATTCTTTTGAAAGTGCACCAGCTGAAAGAACTTAAAAAATGGCTTAAATGATTCAAAGATAGTGATTTTGATACAGAGAATGAAGAGTGCCAAAAAAAAACACACTCTGAATTGCTAAAATTTAGTGAAACAAAATCTTCTTAGAGGGGATGTTCTATCCCACTTACTCTATTCTCCAGACATTATTAGTTCTAATTACCATTTGTTTATAAACTGCAATTGATGTTAAACACTTGAGATATGTATTGAAATATAATCAGACAGAGTATGAGGAAAGACCGGAAAAAGTCACTATTCATCATGACAATGTATGGCCATATGTTGCGAAGCAAATCGAAAACTATTGGAAACTGTTTGAGATGTTCTATTCTATCCACTATATACTCCAGTTGTTAATTTTGATTATTACTTAGTTGTTATCAATGATGCATAGCTAGTATAAGCAGAACTTCCTATCTTTTGAAGAAATCAAAAATTGAGTCGCTCTTTCAAGGAGGAATTTGCTGCCAAATGGATGAGACAAAATAATGTCTGATGATAGATAATACTGTGATTCATATATTAATAAACTTTTTAATGAAATAAATAAATAAATATTCTTTTTGAAGAAAAAAACCTGCACAAATAATAACATGACACTTTTTTTAGCATCAGTTAAAAATTTTAAGCAAATTATGAATATGAATGAATGATAATTATAATACAGGCATATTATTCTAATATGAATTATTACAGATTAACTTTTAAAACAGTATAAATATTATTAATGAGTAATTTTCATTAAATAATAATTTGTTATTTACAGCAAAATTTTTAAAGCAAATATTTTAACTACTAAATAAAATTGTAAACATTTATAAGCAAAAACAAAAAGTAAAAGGACATGTTAAAGATTTTTATTCTTCATATCAAGATCACTCACAATTCCATTTATATATTTTTAAGAAGGCTTATAATAATAATGAATTTTATATTAATGTTACAAAAGCATTGGTTGCTCTGAATAATAAAAATTATAATAAAAGCTCTATAAAAAAGTAAAAAAACTGTACATCATTAAACAATATTTACAGCAATTAAATAGAAAAATATAATTGTCATACTGCATTATTATTTATAATGCATGTTTAATATTTATGATGTTAATAAATATCGGTTAACTAATATTATAAAGCATTTACCTTTACTCTAGCCCTTAACCTCTCTAATGCTTTAGCATTAGGTGGAGTTTTAGGTAGTCTATTCTTTTGTTCCTGACACCAGGACATATGACGATCAGCAGCTTTTTGATTGAAATGTCTTTCACACCAAGGGCATTGTTGATATCCTAAATGCAAAACAGAAATATGATTTCATTTACGAAGTTAAATCTAAAATATAGGTAAAAAAAAAAAAGTATACTGAATGCAAAAAGCTATAATGTTTAAAAAATAAATCTTTACAATAAATAATTATTTTTTCAATATTGAAATCTTCATGATCCCAGTTATGATATTTAGGGAATTGAGTCCCACAGATGGACTTTATAGCCTACTGATGCATAATGCTCATTTCTAGCATAAATAATGGAACTTTTGATTTGTTTAACTTGCAAGTTTTTTTCCAACAGAAGATGAATGCATTTGAATACATATTTATATACATAATATTCCTATAAACACAGTTATTTTTAATAATGATAGTATTGATTGTAAATACATCTTATACATATCAGTAAATATTTTATATTTGGTATCATCTAAATATATACATACATATTAACCTAAGAATCAACAAACAGGTATGTAAAGAACATAAATTTCTAATTTTTAAAAAATTTTACAGCAAAAATCATTTACTTTTTTTCCTTCTTTTTACATTTTTTATTGTTTCTTCATTAGATCTTCCCATTAACTAATATAACATTTCACATGAGCAAAATAAAATCAATTCTAGAAGTCAATACTTTTTAGGCTGACATAAATAACTTCAAAAGAAGCTTTTTTAATTGTGCAAATGATTTTATATTTCCTTCCATTCTTCTTCTTCATTATATCAATAATGAGAAACTCATATTACATGGAACATTTATAAACTGCAAAAAATGTATTTCTAAATTCAGCATCTAAAAAGATATTAATTTGTATTAAAACTTGAAAAAATGCAGCAATTTATATTTCAAAAATTTGTATCAGAAAAACTACAAATTGATATTTAAAAATATCTTCAACTTTAATAACACTTTTAATCCTTGCCTGTTAAACAATATCAATTTTTTTTTATTTTATTATTTTATTTTATAAGATATTTGATAAAAGAAAAAATAATACCATTTTATGATTAAAAAAAAACATTAGTTAATAAAACAGTGAATTTTCAACAATTTCGATATGAGATCACACATATATAAATATTTAATGTATTTGCTTGTCGATAAAAAAAATATAATAAAGTATTTAAAAAAAATTCATAAAATTAATCTAGAAATAAAAATAAATAAAAATTAATTATCTATAATTATTAATCTATAAATAAAAATAATATAATAAAAAAAATATTGCCAAAGTAAAGGAAACTTTTATTTTTTCCTATCAAAATGCTGTGTATAATACCTGGAGGAACAATTTTCTGTGGTGACAACCCATTATTCAAAACTTCTCTTGAATTTTTCCCACCTCTTGCAATTTGTAAAATATTTTCATTCTCTTCCTTCCTTTTCCCTTTTAATTTAATTCTTTCTTTGTCCTTTATTAAAATAAAAATTAAGTAAATATATTAAAAAAACAAGGGCAAAACAAACATTTAAGAGGAAAGATTAAAACAATTATCTCACTTTAATTAAAGACAAAAGAATAGAAAGCTCCTCTCCAATAAAAAAACCAACTCAAACAAAATATGTCTTAAATTTTTTTCCGCAATTTAAGAAATTATTTAACAAATTAAAAAATATGCATAAATGGGTATTTTATTCAATTAATAAAATAGCAGAATTTTTTTATGATATTTACATTTCAATGTATGCATCATTAATTACATGCAGCACATGAAATCTCTGATAATTTTTAATGGTAACACATAAAAAAAAAAAAATTATTTAGCAAATTTACACATTCAAGACGCTGACAAATTGAAAAGTCAAATCACATTATTTTTAAGCACCTTTAGTCACACACATTGATTATGCAATATTATCTACATAAGTTCAAAGGAGAAAAGAAGAGTGAGAGATTTAACATTGAATATATAATTAATGATGTTGCACAATAAAATATTATAATTATCATAAAAACAAATTATGATACTTTCTTTATTAAATTGCTAGATGAACTACACTTTTGTTAAATGAATTATATTGTTATGGTAATAGCTGTTGATGTTGATGGCATAATATAAATAGAATTTGTTACTGCATTAATTACTTTAATGATTTACTCATCCATTTCCAAAATCTGTATAATTTAATATTTGATTTTTGAACTTATTTGGATCTTTCTTAAGTCTTTTATTAATAGTATCTTTTGTTAAGGTTTTTATTTAATGCTTTCATAATTTATAAAAACAAATTTAAGGAAATTTTAAAATTATTAGAATTAAATAGCTTAATTATTAGAATTAAATAGCTTATTAGAATTAAAAAAAAAAATTTAAGGAAATTTTTACAGCACTCAAATATTTGTTATACAACTATGAATAACTTAGCATCTCAACATGATTGAAAACTGGTGATTCCTTATATTTGTGTTTCTATATAAAGCACTGTAGCAACATCTATGCTCTGGTAGTTGAAAAGCATTAAAGTGAATCTGATGAAATGGACATATTACTTTATGTTCAATATATTATATTATTCTATCGGCAGTCTATCAATTAATTTCATTACATTACAGAATTAGGACAATCATATCTGCAAACATCTAACATATCATTCACCTAAGATCTCCTTATATTAAAAAAAAAAAAATAGCAATACCATACAAAAGCTTAATAAATAAAAACTAAATATTAAATAAATGAATATAATTAATTATTAAAAATAATAATAATAATAGTTTTCAAGATAGTACTCATGATCAAATATGGAATTTAAATATTGGCATCTCTGTGAATAGGATTTAAGAATAATAGTTTACACTAAGAGAACTACACATGCTTAGTTATAAAAGTGCTGCCCTGATAAAAGATAACTTCAAGATTTTCAAACTTTTACCAAGATCATACATATGTATTGATCACTATTTTGAATGCTTTTTTCAGTGCTAAATTCGTTCCTGAGAATTTATACTACAGTGAAGATAACATAAATTGTTCAGTGATGAATCTACATGCAAGGTTTGCAAAAAAATTGATATAACTACAGCATATGAGCAAATGAACACTCCCAAAAGTTTACTGAAAATTAAAGAATCATTTAAAATTTTATAAGCAGTTAGGAATACACAAAAATGGAATCTATCAACAATAAGTTGCACTATCAATTGACAGTAACAGGACACATCTAACTTGGAGACCTTTACTGATCCATAGATTTTTTCAAAATTCATATTTCAGCAAGATAACACTCCATCATACTTCTACAAAGACATTATCAAGTTTTTGAACAAGAACATTTCCTGGAGATTGGATGGAAGAGCAAGCCTCCCTACTTGGCTGCTGAGATTTGTTACATTTATTATTATTATTATTTTACTTGGTGCTTCATTAAATTAATTTTGTACTAGCAAAAACTTTGCATTTTGAAATATATCTCTACTAGAAGACCCGGCCACGCGTTGCTGTGGCTTTCTTGTATTTCGTTCAATTATTGGATACTATAATTGGTATTGTTATCATTTGGTGTCGTGGTTTGATTTGTTGACATGAGGGCCCTCTCAGCACATCTACGTCGTGCCTCACGCCTATGGGCATTGTTGAGGTTAGATTTTTTTGGTGGCATTTTACTGAAAATGATAATTGAAAAAATACAATACAATTAAAATAAAATCGGGATATAATAATAAATGACTTAAAAAAAAATTCACAATAAAATGTAAACGATTCTTTAAAGTACAGGAACACCTTCGAATGAATTTTTTTGAAATTTTTTATCTTTGTACACATTTTTGGATTGAATGTATCTAAAAACTAATGATTTCACATAAAAAAATTTCATTATTATTATTATTATTTATTTTTTTTTTTAATTTTTATAAGCTAAAATAAGGGTAAAAATGGCCAAAAATTGATACTGTTACAAAACATGATAACTCAAAAACAAATCAATATTTTTTAAATTTCTAAGTTTGTATTTGTTTGTACTAACATATTACAGGGAATGGACCTCTGGTAAATTTATATCTTTATTATTTTGTGCTAGTTTAAATGCTGTCGACACAAAATTCTTTCAAAATTTGCATGTAATTCCAAGCTTAACAATTAAAATAAAAAATATTTATGTAGCTATAATGATTTCAGAGGTCTATTACCTGTAAACATTTATGAAAAACATAAATACAAAGTTTTGTAACATTTGGATCAAAATTACTTGTGTTATGGTGTTTCACATGAAAACAAAAAGCATAAAAATTCATTTTGAGAAAAAGCTAAAAACAACTTTTAATTAGAGATATTACTTTTAAAAATGTTGTAAATATATTAAAATGCCATTGAATCAAGCTCATAGTCTTATTTATTGAAAAATATAGTTTTTTTTTCCCTTAAAGCTCTAAATATTTTCTGAACTTTGTTTTGAAAAAGTTAAAATTTGCTCGACAAAATTTTTTTTTACAACTTCCTCCTATTTGCAAAGGCTTTTTAATATGAAATGACCTGGATTTAAAATATTTAGCCTTTTTGCAAGTGTTTTGATTAAATATATTCAAAACCTTTGAATTTCACATAAAAATATCAACTTTAACAATTTTTTATACAATTTATTCTTTAAAATATGGATAAACATTGCAAAAATGTGATATTGTTGCAAAACTTGGTAATTCAAAAATAAATAAAACATGAATAGTTTTTTCCTTTGCAAGTATTTTTATGCTGGGAATATCCTTATGTAGGTAATATACTGTTTTCAAATTTATATCTTAATTATTTATACATTTTTGTGTGCTTAAAGTTTGTCGACACAAACTTTTTTTTACAAATTTACAAAAATTCTTAGTTTAAAAACTGAAATAAAAATAATTTATGAATTTAGGTTAATTTCCATGTTCTATTCCTTTCATACATTTAAAGAAAACTTTTACATGAAGTTTCAAAGCATTTAGAACAGAAATATTAGTATTATGGTGTTTTGAATGAATACAAAATGCATAAAAATTCAAATAAGAAATAATTAAAACCAACTTTTAAATGTAAATAAAAACAAATGTACATACATAAAAGTGTTATTGAGCTTTAAATTCTCCTTTATTAATATAAACACTTATTTATTTGTTTTGTTTTCTTTAAATAACTTCCAATTTAAAAGTACCATTTATCAATTTTTCTTCGATAATATTCAAATCACTCAAATTTATAACTCAAATTCTTTGTTTTTTAGAAAAAATGTCCTTGCTTTCAACTTGCAACTATTATAATACCTTTGATAAAATTTTAATGTTATCATTATATCAAATAATTCACACTTTTCAAAAAATGCTTAAAATTCATCATATTTCTTTAAAAATATTATCTATATTATATTATCTTGCAGATCACATTTCATTTTAGAATTCTTAATGAAATAGAACACATGTTGACAAACTTTAAGCATAGAAAAGTTCAATGTTTTGATTCACAACTTTTCATTCAATATATTTTATTCCATTCCAATTCAAATTTAGAAAATGTGTTTTTTCTTCTTCACAAAAAATGTTTTATTATTTTATGATGAAAGAAATCACAAAATAAATGGAAAAGTTAATGAGCTTTACATTCTCCTTTATTAATATAAACACTTATTTAGTTGTTTTGTTTTCGTTAAATAACTTCCAATTTAAAAGTACCATTTATCATTTTTCTTCAACAATATTCAAATGACTCAAATTTATAACTCAAATTCTTTGTTTTTCAAATAACAAAAGTTTTTTTTTAAAAAAATTCCTTGATTTTCAACTTGCAACTATTATAATACCTTTTATAAAATTTTAATGTTATCATATCAAATAATTGCAGAGTGTACTTCATTTTCACACTTTTCAAAAAATGCTTAAAATTCATCATCTTTCTTTAAAATTATATTGTCTATATTATATTATCTTGCAGATCACATTTCAGTTTAGAATTCTTAATCAAATAAAACACATGTTGACAAATTTTAAGCATAGAAAAGTTCAATGTTTTGATTCACAACTTTCCATTCAATATATTTTATTCCAATTCAAATTCAAACTTAGAAAATAAAAAAAATACTGATAATCAAATCAGGTAATACTTACATACATTTGATTTATTTCTCATAGAAATAATATAAATTTCATACAATATAATTTTCACAAAATTTAAAGTAGTACATAAAACAATAATATTCAGAACATGAGAATTTTACGGTTATGTAATACAGGCATCGAGACACGGCGCCATGTAACTTGCCTTTTATTGTGGTATGTCTTTTGTTTGTGGTGGAAACAAACTTTTTACTCCAACGATGAAATTAGTGCAAATAAGAATTCTGCAATTAATTATCGAAATAGCAATAAAATAATCATTATATTGTTCAGAAAGTGAAGCTACGAATTCCTCTAATTGCAGTATTGCAACCCTAAGGAAATTGGTGAAAATTCAGGGTTGCAAGATTGGCGACTCCCTCAATGGTAGATTTTAACCGATTTTGCAATTAAATACAAAAAAAATCTGAATAAAAACTATCCTATCTCTGAAGTTGGAACAAAACACACATTTAAAAGAAAAAAAGTTAAAATCGGATGGTTAGTTTCGGAGTTCATCGCGAACAAACATCGTGACACGGGAATTATATATAGTAGATAATAGTTGTTTTAATAACACTTGAAGCTTGGCTTTTTAATTATCTGCAGAATCATTAATAGCATTCATAAATTTTATTAACCTGCAAGGTAGCTTAAAGCATTGTTCTTTTTAATGTAACTCTAATTTAAAACTAATCCTCAGATTCACTTCTAGATACAAAGTATTTTGTATTGAAACACAAAACATTTTATTATGCGTTTTATACCCATGTTTCAATTGTTACAGGAACAACTCCAGTTTCCTTTGCCCTCTGAAGAAAGGAATTAAAAGGAGTCCTACGGATAGTTTTTTTAGATCTCTCACAGACTTTTTCATGTCGCTCCTATAAAGCAGTAAGTAAAAGAAATAAAACATGATTAATATTTTAGTCATATTATGAAAAAATAATTTAATTAATAAATGATAACATAAGATAGATAACATTAGATAACATACATTACATAACATTTTATATAAGTCTAATTACTTGAAGTTGAAAAAAAATTTAACTAACAGAAAAAATCACTGAAATTGGTATAACACATAGTTCTTTAAACAATATTAGTTTCTATAGATGCTTTATATTCTTAATATCACAAAAACTGATTGTCAAAATATGTAAATTAATACTTGCTAGCATTAATAATCCAATAATTTAAAAAATTTAACATTTTGCAATACATTCTTATTATATAAATTTTCATATTTTTAATTCATCTGGTCTGTTATTATAATTAATAGTATTAAAAGATTATTAATATTTCATCATTATAAAATAACCAAGGAACATGAAAACTATTTAGCAATCCTAATATACAAAATTAAATAAATACAAAGCCTCAGAAATGTTTATGCATATATATGATTCTCATTATAATTCAAAAAAAGAAATAATTAAAAATTTCAAAACAATTTAATATGAAAAAAATCAAGTTATTCGATTTAATACAAAATTAATTATTACTTATAACATTATTTAAACTTAAATAAATCCCACAAAATTATTTTTCATGCACTTTAGAATATTATAAAATTTATCTGCTTTATTTTAATTTACAATGATAACTATTTTTTTAATTACAATCTCAGAAGCTAAAAAAAAAATTTTCTTTCAAGAATATTTAATTGCTTTAATATGGTGTTAACTTATATAATTCTGGCAATTCCTTTATATAATTTATATAATATCTGTGTAGAGAGGTCAGGTAAGTATATATCATTTCGAATTTATAAATTAATTATTATTTTTTTCCTTAGAAAAAGGTTATGGTGCTAAAAAATTGATCAGCTAATTTAGTTAATTTAAATGTTTTTTTTTTTTTTTTAATCATAAAAGATTACTAAAAAGCATAGTAAAATAACCAGAAAATCAAGATAACAGTATCCAACAAAGCTATGTCATGAAATGAAGCAAATTATCATTTGTAAAATAATGCAAATCCAAAGTTATTGACTATAAAAATTAGAACAGAATTGCAGGACTGCTACTGAAAGCAAATATGACCAAGTCAGAGCTATTGGTTATATAATATTTGAAAAAAATAAAAAAAAAGAATTTCAAAAAACTTGCTTCCATTTATTAAACACTGCGAGATAAAGGAATTACAGTGTCAGGATGCATGTCATTTTTTATAGCAGGTAAGTTCGAATTTATTGATGGCACAATGAACCATTAAATTTATATTGGCATTTTAAATTAGGGGTCTTCAAACTTTTTAGTCTAAGTGCTACACTGACTACTCCACCAAATCCCAAGGGTCAAGACCTAGTTAACTTATCATGCCAACATGTTGCAGTTTTAAATTATGGGCAAATTTTTTTTTTTTGCAATTAACTGGCAAGTGAAGAACCTATGGCGTGGGGAAGGATTCAATACCATTCGCAATTTCAGTTGGTATTTACAGGCAAGTATCAAGGACATGTCATTACAGAGGAGATGCCATCTTGCACAACTGTAGTTCAGTGTCATCTTTTAGGGAGTGACAGAATAATACTTGGTTAGTCGAAGTATACACTGCCATTTTGTAGTAGCAAAGCTAGAGCATATTCTGAAAAAGTTCTGCTGCGTGATTGTTTGTCTGGAAAATATCAGTTCTTTCAAGTGTTTTTGAATAATGTTTGATGATACAAGGTATAAATATGAGACAACCACAAATTGGATAGCTTTAAATTTTGAACTCAGAGCGACAAGTGTATTATTAGTTAATAAAACATGATTTTTACCAAGGATTTGGGATTAAATGTGCGTCCACAAAACTGACAAGATTTAAGGATTGCAGTGTCATCTTCAGCAGCTAAAAAAGGGGTCTTAAATTATTATATTCTAAGAGAATAAAAGGAGATTTATGTGAGTGTGTTGAAAATATAATACAATAAGATTCTTTCAACATTCATATAAATTATATTAAAAAAATGTAAACTGTTGATGAGTTATTTGATCATTAATTTCATGTAATATAATTCTAATAACAATATTAAATGAGATTCCTTCTAAAAAAATTGTTTTCAAGCACTCGGGCTATTTATTAGCAATTTTAATAGTATAGCATTAATTTGATGCATTAATACTTTTGAATTAATAGGGGATTTTTTTTTGCATGAATGTCAAGCAAAGTTGATTATCATCTGCATATAATAGGAGTAAATATGAAACAACTTCAACAACTGAAATTCAAGTTGATGTTGGGTACTCTGCTCAAGTTATTAATAAATTTACTGATTTACCAAGGAAATGGATGCCATTTCTTCCTAAAATAACATTTGAATTTTGGTAAATTCACATATCAGCTAAGAATACAGCGACTTGGATTTGATTCTTTCAAATCAAGTTCAAGTCTGATCTTTCATTGACACTAGGGGTATAAATTTTAAATCATATTCTATACAAAATATTTAATATATGACAAAAGAATTAGAATTATTTTTAAAAATTTTTATGAAAACAGACCACTGTAACAGTATTTTTCAAAATATGAAATTTATTTAAACAATATAAAAGATATCAAAAGAGACAGTATTTCTTTATGAAATGAAATTAATGCAAAATAAATGTGCTCTTTAAGATTTAGTAATATGACAGACAATATAGTTATAATTATGTTTTCTTTATTTACACAAGTAAGTTTTTTAAAATAGGAATAATTACATTAATATGCAAAATGCTATGAAGATTCATCAGCAATATGTAAACTTTACTAAGAATTAAAACATGTTATTAAATGAGTGTTTTAATTTAACAGTTATGTCATTTTAATTTAAAAGTTCACTTTAATAAAGAGATGTGTATGTTACAATTTTATAAATGAATTTTGAACATAATATTATTAAAAGTATTGTAACTATTATTCAAATTAAACAGCAGTAAATTAAAAAATAATGTAATAAGTTCAATGAGCTACATGAAGCTACATTAGATTTATTAAATGGGCGTTTGAAATATCTATAGTCAGTCAGAAAAATGCTAATATCAAAATTTCCTATATTCTCCCTAAAAGTATATTAAAGCATTTTTAAAAGCAAATTATATGTGTCTTAACTTTCTTGTATATGTCTTGTTACATTTTAAAAAATTACAATAAAAAAAAATCAGAACATACCTCGCTTTTCAATATAATCGTTCATAGGAAACGACATGTACTAGAAAAAGTAAATTTCTGCATTACAAATTTATAAAGCATATATTTTACATCTGCCTTAAAGAAACGTTGTTTAACAGTATTGAAACTGTTTACAAATACATTTCACTAGTATTTTGTAGCTAAAGTTGTAGTTTTAGGCGTGAAAAAAAAAATATTATAACAGTATCCCCAGAATTTCAATCTTAAAAATTCAAAACAACTTTTATAAATTTATTTTTAAATTATTTTAACGCCTGTTTTGCACAAAAGCTTTATTTCATGAAGTTAGGTCAATAATGCCAACAGACCAAATGATCTATTGGTACAGCCTGGAAAAAAATGTTTAAAAAGTACTTTTACTTTGCCTTTTATTTGTATATCTGTCGCTGTTTTCATCTACTTGTACAAAAAGATCTTTCTAATTTTATTTTTTATTTTATTTTTCCGCTGTTAAGAGCATGCTATTGTTAAACAATTAAGAATACTTCATTTTGTTGCAAATGCTCTTTTGATACTTATGTTTCTTTCTACGTAAGGTGGTACGACGGTATTACTTTTTCTCTGTTTTTTAAATTTTATATTCAAATAAATGCCTCTAATGAAACCGGAAAATAGTTATTTGATTGAATTTTCTTTTTCTTAAAGATGCTTATCATGTTATAAAGCAAACATTTTCTTAATTTTATGAAAATCAATCTTCAAGTGTTTTCTCAATGTCAAATTTTCTATCGCTTAAGAATATTTCATGACCTACTTTATGAAACTGTTTATTTTATTGTTGCTTAGTTATTTATTTATAAGCAGTTCTTATCACAACAATCTTTTTTGTATATAGAATAATTTAAGTTTTTATTTTTAAAGATAAAAGAAATACATTTCCTCTTCTAACAAAAAAGTTATTCTTTTAATTGTTTGAATTGTAACTTTCTTTACTTTTGCTTTCTCTTTTAGAATAAAATTGTTATCCAATACATTTTTAATTATACTGTCTTATTTGAGTAATTAATTAATAAATTTGATTTGTAAATATTTTGCTGGGTTTTGTCATTGTTTCTGAAATTTGACAGTTCATTGAATTCTTACTGTGTGATGCATTTAAAAGTATTTTCATTTGTAATATTGTATTCATATTTACATGTACAACAATTAAAAATATTTCTGAAATACATAATTAATTATTTTATTATGCTTGTACAGCAAGATAATTTAATTTAATAGTCATGCATTTTATCAGATTTTTTTTTTAAATTTTGTATCTATATAAAATTTTACGTATGTAAATAATTTAAGGATTTATTATTATAATTTAATTCTTACGTTAACACTTTTTTTTCCTTCTTGCTTTTTTCTATATGTAGTACTGAATACGAACAATGTCTTCACCAACTTCTGACAGTCAAGAAACTAAAGTTGCTTCTAGCCATCGAAGTAGAAAGTTTATAAATGTTACTGTTTACTTTTTAGATGACTCAAGCCATGTGTTTCAATTGCAGGTAATAACATTTTTAACTATCAGTTTATTAGAAAGAAAATTTAATTAAAAATACTTACAATATATCCAAATTCACTTAATAATGAGATGTGGTATTGTTCCAGTCTATTTTAGTAAAATAGTTTAATTTTGAATACCATATTTTTTTTGTCTACAGGCTGTCGACTGCAGGCCACTGTGTACAATCTGTGGTATTTTATTATTTTTCTTTCAGGAGTATGGGTAAAAATCAGTTTCAAATAAGTACTGCTTAAAAATGTTTTTTTTTTTTTTTAACTTTAATTATTGTAATATATGAAATCTTGCCCTTTTGATTGTTCAGAATAATTAATGAGTAATACTTTCAGCAAAATTACAAATTATATTTACTGCACTTTTAAATCATGGTGTTTGATTTAACAGATATTTCTAATAATAGTTTGCAATCAAATAAAAAAAGAATTTTTAGTAAAATTTACTATGTAAGTAATTTTTAAAAGGTTGTATTAGATTATTTAGTCACAGATACCAAGAGAAAATTTGTAAGAACACAATTATTTAAATGTAAAAGTATTGAATTTTTTTATTATTATTATTTTACTCTTATCTTAGCCATGATTAAAAATTATATTTTTTGTTAATATGTATTTTGATATCTTTTAACTTAAAAAGTTTCTTAACTTAATTTGTAAAATTAGTGTTCCTATAATGTTATAACTTGTTTTATTTGTTTATTTCCCTTTTTAGGCAAAAAGTTTAGGTCAAGCATTATTTGAAAAAGTTTGTAAATTTATTAATGTATTAGAAGTCGACTATTTCGGTTTAGAATTTGAAGATGATAAGAAGATAAAGGTGAGTAGTACAATTTAGAATGATTTATATTTAATTTAAGTAAATCTTGAACATATATATTCAAATAGATTTTAAGAATAATATAAAAGTAAAGATATTTTTTTCAAGCGACTCTAGACGAAATGTGTGCTTATGTCCAAATTAATTTCTTTTTTGTGAATTGTGTGTAATATTATGACTTGCTATATAATTTATGATTTATTTATTTATTACATGTATATTAAAATAGATTTTACAGTTCTGTAGCTATAAGATCATAATGAAAAAGTGGATTTCACACAGAGTTTTTTTTAATAATAATCACCTAATAAAATTTGTTTATTTTAACTCAACCTTGAAATGATATATACTTAAACTATGTTGTGAAAAGCAAGATTACTATTTAAATCAAATTTCATGATATATAATGTTCAATTACATATTTAAAAAAAAAAAAAAAGAATAACCATGTTTTGTCTTTACAAATACACCTAATTCTGTTTTTACATGATAAATAAATGCCCTCCTGAAAAATATGTGTAAAAAAATATATTGCATCTATGGAAAAATAGAAGATTGGTTCCAATCCTAAGAAATCATCAAAAATAATGCAATGGCCATATAGTTTTCCAACATGTATTCAAAGTTGATGGTTGTAACACAGCTAGTGCCGATTCAATTTGAATGATGCAATTCACAACTGAAAACTTCTTCTACATGTCAATAACTGCATGCTAGTGTTTTTTCCACTTTATCCAAAATGGGTTGAAATGCTCGTTTTACATAATATGTTTTAAATGTCACAATTATATCTTGATCTAACGGTTGGATTAAGGATGTAATATTAGGCAATAGAAAACAAAATTGTACATGTGGTTGTTCTAAGACTGGATGATCAAGTGCATTGTCTATAATCAAATGAACTTTAAAACTAAAAAAAGAACTTTAAATTCTAGATTCTTCACCAAAATGCTTTCCTACACATATCGTTTTTTTGCCCAATTGCAAGATGATCTAAAATATGAATTTTAATATCCAAAAATATCACTTTCCTTTCCACTTTTGTTATGGGTGAAATATGTGACCTTATGTAAGGACTACAAAAAAATATTTCAGTTATAATTAATAACATAACATTAAAAAGGTACTTTTCATTTTGAATATCAAACTTAAAATGCAGATAAAGAAGACAAAATTCCATATTTAGGTTATAAAATTCAAGAAATTTCCCACTAATGAAAATTGCATTGCATTCCTTGTCCCCAATCTCTTAGTTATGAAAATAAAAGTAAAGCAAAATTTTTCTTAGAATTTGGGTTGATTGTTTTAAAATAAGTGAAGTAAAAAGGGAAATATTTGTTTCTAATTTGTGTTAAATCACAATAGGGCAAAAAAAAAAAAGGAATTGAGTGTGTGTGTGTATATTTCATCATACTCATCTGTGTTAAAATTAATAAAAAAAAATTTATCTTTTTACATATATTTTTATATTTTCTTTTATTGTCCTTTATCAAAGTAACTATTGAAGCATTATAAATAGCATTTATAAAACATGCATATAATCTATTGATTGATTCATTAAAGCTATTTTAATAAGAATGTAGTTTCATAAGTTAGAAGTGTTTTTTACAAGAATTTTATTTTAGCAATATTTATTAACTTTGTTATGAAACATTGAACACTTAAAATAAATGGTCCACCTTATATATATATATGTGTGTGTGTGCGCGTGTGTGTGTGCGCGTGTATTACAATGGGAGTCAAATATGCCTGTTATTTTGTTTAAAGGGGACAGTGTGAATTTTTATATTATAATTTATAATAATTATGAAATATTTTTAATTGTATTTATTTTATAAAATTTTTACCTATATTTTTTAATTCATATCTTTTTAAAAACATTTTAAATAAATATCAGTTATTGTAACTAACTTTATTATAAATATGACATGATTCCCAAAAGCAATATGGAACCTTGTATGAGATTCATGTTGACCTATATCACTGCTCACCCCTGCATATTGCATATTTGAATATTTACTCTTTGTTAACTCATTTTTCATAAGAATAGAATCCGGGATACATATTATAACTAAACCCATTGCATTAGCAATGATGCAACCTTCTGCCGCTCGGTACCACAGGTTTCGGGCTCGAGTTCGGCAGTGTCATGGATGTTTGTAGTGGTTCGGAATCCACTTTAAACCATAGGTCCTGGTTCTACATGATCATAGAGCGTTGCAGAGGTATTGTTACTCCGTGTCCATAGCTTATCTTCAAGCTATATGCACCTCCTGGTAGCTATATGCACCTCCTTCGCAGAAAGATAACTGTCTAAGTTTCTGCCAGCTGCATTAGGGGAAAAAAATTTTCAGTATCATCTTGCTGACAGAACTTGTTGCATTGTTAATTAAAAAATACAAGAAGAACATAACAATATTGAATTGACATCACTGAATGTTCAAAAGAAATTGTAAAAATATTGAATTCGCTGGATTAAAAAAAAATTATACAATATCATTCTTTCAAAGGAAAAATATAATTTCACTTATAGTTGTATGCAAAATTGGTGCTAAGATATGTCATTATTGTTGAAAAATTGGGTTCTGGAAATGAACTAGTAAAAATAGTAAAGATTTCATGGATATTCATGAGATAATTTATAAGTGGTAAGATACCACTTTTAATTCATTGTTAGTGTGAAGTAAAATGTCATCCAGCAGTTATGCTGGGTTATAATGAGCAAATACTGAATCCTATTATATATAAATCATGATGAATGTCCAATAACTTTAATTTAAAAAGGGGAAGCAATTAATAAATCATGTTAAGGGTGTAGATTTAAATAACATCTAGTAAACATGTATGTTCATTGTTTTAATTAACAATGATTTTAAATAATGTAATTTGTGTTCTGATATGCGCAAAAACTAAATATAAACACTGCTACAATTGAAAACATATGAAAAATATAAATTGCATAAGAAGAAAGTTTCTAAAAATAAAAAATAAATCCATTATTTTTTCCTATAAAACATAATTTGGTATTTAAACACCACCGCAGCAGAAGTTGCGCTGATGCGCCAAGAGCTGCCAATGCGCCAAACTAGAGACTGTTTTGAATCTATGTTAAACTCTATATCGATCCATTTTCCACCGAAATCCGATTGACTACTTTGTTTTTAAAAAAATTGTTTCATATATTTTATGATTTGTCACAAAAATTTTAAGTGTAGATTGGTGCCACTTAAAAACCGCCACATCTGTAACTGCGGTGGCCTTAATACGTAAGTACCCATAATTTTTATAATTAGTATATATATATATATTTTTTTTTACATAGTGTTGGCTTGATGCTCTGAAGCCACTGTGCTCTCAAGTTACCACTTCATTCCCTACAATGTACTTTTGTGTTAAATTTTACACGCCTGATCCAGTGCAACTAGAGGATGAGTTTACAAGGTAAATTTCTTGTCAACTATTTATGAATGAATGCAAATGTGTGCTTTATATGATATTTTTTATTATAATTTTTTTTTAAGAATGTAAACTTTTATTGTAATAACTTCCTTTAACAGTAAGAGCTTTGTGAAAATTTTCCAAATAACTATCATGTGTAATAAATATATTATGTATTTATTTACAAGAAATTAAAGGAATGCATGATAATTAAAAAAATACCTCATTTATAATAAGCTATAGAAAATTTAGAAACTGTTAAAAAAGCATTGAAAATATCTTTTTTTCTTTTTTTTTCACAAACATACCAAAATATAAATTCAGCAATATAATGTCTTTTCTTTACCCCTCATTCCATAACCACTATATTTTGTAAGTGTTACCAATAGAAAATTCTGTTATATTACATTTCACTAACTGTTAAATTAAATAGTATTATTTTAAGCATGTAATAATAGTAATACAAAAATTTCTTAACATATTTTTTTTAAATTAAAATTAAAAGTATGCACTCATTTGTCCTCATTTATAAAACAGCTTACAAAAAATTGCATAATTATGAAACTTTTTTTTAACACAAAAAAAGATTGAAAAATAGGAACATGTAATAATAATCCTCATGATAAGTTTGAATCAAAATTTAAAAAATCCATTACAAATTCAAATAGAATAAGTACTTATAACTTCAAATATAAAAATAAAAAGAAAGTGAGGATTTTCCTATGTGAGGTACTAATATTATTTTGACAACTTTATTTTATCCAAATTCATCAAACCAGTTATAATATGAAAGTACCGATAAAATAAGCTTATTTTTCTCTTTGTTTAATCCTTATTTAATTTTATTTTGCTGTTTTGTATTTTTCTCCCTGCAAAACATTTTTTAAAAAATTGAATATTATTATATACAGGATTGAATTATAGAATGTTTTTATTTTCTTCTTTTTTATTTTATTTTTCCATTCCTCTTGTGTTTTGATGCGGATTTTTCTTCATTACATCTGCAAATTATGATAAATGAAATAGGTAATTTTTTTTTAAATTCCAGCTATATTATTGTATTTTTGTTATAAATCTAAAATATTTTTTTCATTCACAATTACTTGTGTAATTTTGATTTTATTATTCTTGATGATTTAATTATAACATTTTAAACTTGCCCTATATATATGATTCTTTGATTAAATTAACAGTAATTCTATTGTTCATTTATTTTTATGTCTTCTTAGTAGTATTTAATATATGCATTGGAATAAGTAAATTGTAATATTTTCTCATTGCAATAAGTAAATTGTATCTCTATGAGAAAGAATTTTGTTTTTATTGTATTTTTTTTTAAATGTTGGTATAATAAGCTATTTATCAATGCTATTGTAGATATCTTTTTGGACTACAAGTAAAAAAAGATATTGCAAATGGTCAGTTGCAATGTAATGACAATACTTCAGCTGTTATGATCTCATACATAGTTCAAGGTGTGTTTTGATTTATTTTTCTACTTTCGAAAAATTTTCATTTTACTGTAGCTATTCTCTTAAAAAACGGCTTAAAATAAAAAAAAAAAATTTTCAACTGATTTATAAAATTTGTTTTTCGTCATGTAAAAATGAATTAATCAGAATTGTTAGCTATATTTATTTATGCTTTTGTTTCAAAGTAAATTATTTAAGTATCAATAAAGTAAGTTAAATAATTGAAATAGTCATATATAATTTTTTTTACAATTAAGACAATGTTTTAAATTACACAAATAAACAAAACATCAAGTTTATTAAAGTAATATGATGTGGAAAAAGTAAAATAAGATAAAAGTAATAATTTTAGAAATAAATTTAACAATATAAAAGCTAATAATAATTGTATTACTCATAATAAAACCTTCTAAGATCATTTATAAGTAAATAATATATATTTTATTAAAAGACAAATGCTGATATAATAATTAAAAGGCAAAAAATTTTTAAATTCAAAAGAAATTTGATTACTGTAATTGTGATTTTAGATTTTTATTACTGCATGTAATGTATAATATCCATACATAAAAATATCTAGAATTATATTAAATAAATTAATTTTCTATTTAAATTATTATTTAAAAATTAAAATAAATTGTTAAAATTTTATATAAAAATAATGGAAATATCTAGTATCGCATAAAATGAAAAAAAAAGTCAAAGGGATAAATGTAATAATTTTACTCCGTTGTTATTTGTTTAGTATAAAAATGATTTTAAAAAAAAAATTTTTTTAATGCACTGCACTTGACTTTATAGTAATTTGCCACAAAAAAAAATTCACCATTACTCACCCTTAAGAGAGAGGAATACCTTTATAGACAGCTTTCTAATGGCTGCTAGCATTTGTAAGGAAAAATAAACACCTATAGTTCTAGCCTGATAAAAACAAAACAAAAATTCCAATACACAATCTTCTACCATTTGAATTACCCTAATCAGCAAAATGAGAATCAGTCTTCCTCTTTCTCTCAAGAATCACTACTTTACACCTTATTGATTGCCTGTCCAACAGGCTTTGATTGGGCTATTAAAGGAAACTTGTATAAATTCAAATCAAAATATTATCACAAGTATTAAATAAATGCAAGAATTAATTAATTTTCCTAGTTTTCATTTCTTTGTGAATCTAAAATAATTGCTTTTCATTTTTACACATATGAATTGTTTTGTGTTATTTTTTATGCTGTTACATTTTTTTTTTTCTTTATAGCTGATTTTGGTGATTTTAATCCAGAAAAATGTTCAGATGGTTCTTATTTGTCTGGATTTAAATTTGTTCCATTTCAAGATGCTGAACTTGAAAGGAAAATTATGGAAAATCATAAAAAGATAATGTAAGTAATACAGTGATCCCTCAGAATACATCCACTTTAGAATACATCATGTCTGGGTGGAAAAATTTGATTTTGACTATGACCTTTTTTGAAATGTGTCTCATATTCATCAAAATCTTTGCTATATAGATGAATGCTAAAAATTTCTGAGAAGTACAACCCCAGTAAGCCCAAATAATAACATTGTCTAAAATATTCAGGCAATGTCACATTTCTAAAACTTCCTGATAAGAAGGTAGAAACATAGTTCTTTAATCAGAATTTTAGTAAATAACAAATTTGGTGATCCTTAACCAGATCCAAGTAGTGAAAGGAGAGTATTAAATTTGATAATTTTTTTTCTTTATGCATGTATGTGTCATCCAATGCTTTTATATTTTAGTATTCAGTAGTGTATAAGTTATTTCATACATTCCGTCAATGTTTAATATGCATATAACAATATCATTTTTTTTTCATGGGAACAGAGTAATCATTTTCCTTTTATTTCTTATGGGATTTTTTTTTTTTTTTTTTTTTGTATAATTTCAGCGTGATTAAGGACTTATACCAAAGTACCACTTAATTACTTTGTCAGCAAAATTATATTACAAATGTACTTTTCTATTTTCATAACTATAATGTTTAAGAAATTAATGTGAGAGAATGAATATATATATATATTTTTTTTAATAGGGGTCAAACACCAGCTGAAGCAGATTTAAATTTGCTGGAAACTGCTCGAAGATGTGAATTATATGGCGTCAAGATGACAGCTGCTAAAGTTAGAAATTTTTAGTTTGCTGTATACAATGATATTGTAGTTTTAGTTTATTTCAGGTTTAGATTTGCATAAAATATAAACAATACAGCCTGCATAATAAGTTTCTTTTATATCTTCAATTGATTCTTTATTCCTCTTAAAGTTAAGCTAACCTAAAAATAATGTAAGGCATTTTAAATTTAAAATTATAAAATTTATAAAGCTTTTTATCATGTCTGAACACAATATTGTCTTGGTATGAAGTCCTTGGCATCAACAAAAAAAGTGAAATTAATAAAAAAAGAGTATAAGTTATTTAAAATACAGTTTAACCTTTCCATCCACTAAGAGAAACTTTTGTTTTAAAAAGTTTATTAAAGTAAAAAAAAAAAATTGCTGTAGAATTTCAATTATAAATATTTTAAAATAGACATGAAATATGTGTTGCAATTTGTCATTATCGAGTCGTGCACTTTGCATTTTATTTAGAATTGTTCATGCCTATCTAGTCGAATATCACTTGTGTGTAACTCATTCATTTCTATGAAGTTATTTCTTGCTTGGATTTAAAAGTTTAATTACATATAAAATAAGAAATAAATTACTCTACCTCCATTGAAAAATGACCTATTCTTCAAGAAATTAAAAAATATTTAAGAGAGCATTCAATTGTACCAGGATTCATGTTTTTCCATCAACGCTGTAAACCTAGTACACTATAATGTATCAAAATGTGCAGTCACTCAATGCACATTATGACATTGTAGCAAATCAGTGTTTTATAAACAGTAATATTTTACTATTGTAGACAATATTAAAAAATCAATTTTGATTAAGAGTTTTGTTCAACGATCTTTAACAACAACATTCCAGTAGTTTTTTCATTTATAAAAAAAAATCATCTTGTACTTTTACTCAAAAGTGATGAACTATTCCCAAATTATGAGCTGGGTATTCATGTGTGGGTTGCAAACCTTTTAATGAAAGTATCTGGTAGGATCCAACAATAAAGGCATTTGTGTTGCTGTTAATTAGAGCTTGGCCAGTAAAAACTGTAACTACAAGACAATATCTGTCAACAATTTCAACTTTGATATGACTATTAAGTGTTGGTGAGTTTTGAAATGTAATGGTTGAACTTTACATTTTGACAATAATAATAATACTGCCTATTATACAATGAGAACTCTTAGCACTGGAGGGCTAGTCAAATTTGCTGGTTGGAACTGACAATATAGTCTTAAGGAGATCATTATCTAATGTAGATCTCCAAAAATGGAACTAGTCCAATTTCTTTAGTCAAGTTGACATTAATATATTTTTTTTTTCTTCCAATGCAGCTGACAAACAGATCGTGATCTTCGCTGTAAGGGCTGTACCGATATTACTCACTTTGCACTAGCCAGGGGGCGCGTGTAACTTGATGGTAAGCCACGGACGCAGAGTAACATTGCCCCGCAGCGCTCTACGATCCTATTAGGACCGAGACCTATGGCTTAAAGTGGATTATGAACTGCTACAAACACCCATGGGCAAAGCCGGGATTTGAACCCGATACCTGTGGTACCGAACGGCAGAGCGCTAGTCCTTCGGCCATCAGGCCCCAGTTGGCATTAATATCAATTTTTAAAAAATGTGCTCATACATGATAAATTGAAAGTCCTCAGTAAATTTAATTTTTGTATATATCTTTAATTACCTTTTTTATAAGATATTTAAAATTTATCTATGGCATTGTGAATTTTTTATTATATTGATTGCATATTATTATTAATTTATATTATATTATATGCTTTATGCCAACTTATTTTTTTAATTGTTATTTTATGTGTGTTGATTTATTGCTTTGTGTAGGTAAAATTTAACTTTTCATTGTAAAGTTATTATACCAGTCAGGTTGGTATGCAAAGGCGAAATGAAGTTAATCCTAAAATAGGAGCTATTAAAACATCTTTATAAATAATAAAAGCTGTTTTAGAGCTTAACTTAGAAAAAAGAGAGAATTTTTTAAATTTATTTAGTATCTACTAAAACTTTTGTTGATATTAGAAGTATAGCTGCCAATTTGCAGAATCTGGCTGCATAAGAGTTTAAACTGCATTGACAGAGTTTGTAGGCAATTTCAGACAGGCTGTACAAATTTCAGCCAACAGAATAAGGCATTCCTTAAAGGATGGCAACATGCAGTGATTCATTCAAGTATAACAGACTTTTTAAGTTAATATTGTGTAATTTGTCTATTCTTCGCAGCAATATTACTTACATACTATACAATATTCTTAATTGTCTGAAAGAAAACAAGAATTCAGCTGAGAAGCTTCCAGTCAGATGGAATATCTTAATTGGTAAATGCCTACAAAAAAAAAAAAAAAAAAAGATATTGCTTTTAGTAAAAGTTTAGTATGAAGTTGAACACTTGTAAACATTTAAACATCCATAAAAAAAGAGTTAATTCTGCAGAAAAGGGTTTTTAGTATGAACTTTGAGAAATTGTAGTTTGTCAGAATTAATTATTAGGCAGGTATGTTATGACCAAATTGTGCACAAATTCTTGCCTTAAAAGTGGTTAAGCATTTTTCATTGCATTTTGTCAATAAAGAATCAAATTAAAGTAAACATTAAATGCTGAAAATAATTCCACTGTACAACTCTGTTATGTAATTTTTATTTAAAAGAAATTGTAATTTTACTTTTTAGGATCATGAAGGAGTGCCTTTGAACTTAGCGGTTGCACATCTAGGTGTTATTGTATTTCAAAACTTCACAAAAATCAATACTTTTTCTTGGGCTAAAATTAGAAAATTAAGTTTTAAAAGAAAAAAATTCCTCATCAAATTACATCCTGAAGGTTATGTAAGTATTATGTTAATTACTTTTTATTTATTTCATTTCAAGCTAAATAAAAAGGCATTTCTAAACATAAAAGCTATTACTTTTTTGCATGCTGCATAATCATCACCACTGTGCAATAACTTATTTTCTTTAGATTTTCTATGATGTTATTGTTGAATTATAAGGCTTGAGTGTTTCGATGACATTTATTTTTAATTCATATCAATACAAATTTTTTAACTTACTTATCAATGTAGAGTATTTTATCATAAGTTTGTTTCCATTTTATAAATGAAATTTAAAAATATGACCTAGTGAATATAAGATTTTGTTGCAACAGTTGTTAAAGAAAAACTTGTTAAATTACTTTGATTTGATAAATTATTGCAGGTTTCCACACCATCCCCTGTTAAAACTTTGTAACTTCTGACTTCACTAAATTTGGTAAAAGTTATACACTCAAGAGCCAAAACATTATGACCACCTGTGAATAACGAGTTGGCCCACCTTTGGCGCGCAACTCAACTTCAACCCGCCTTGGCATGGATGCCACAAGTCCTTGGTAGATAGCCGGAGACAGATTGTACCAGATGTTCAAGCAACGGTCACGCAAATCCGAGATATTGCGAATTGGTGGTCTTTGAACTCTGAGCTGCCGTCCCAGGACATCCCAAATATGTTCTATTGGATTGATATCCGGTGAGTTAGGCAGGCAGGACATTAACTGGAATTCAGCATCATGTTCCTGGAACCACTCCAACACAATGTGACAAGGGGCATTGTCCTGTTGGAATATTCTATTTCCAGCTGGAAAAACAGAGGCCATGTAAGGGTGCAACTGGTCCGTTCAGATACCCTGTAGCATTCATGGTCTGCTCTACCACAACCACGAGTCCCAGAGACGCCCAAGAGAACGTCCCCCAAAGCATAATACCGCCACCACCGGCCTGTGTATGACCTACTGTACATTGAGGGAGCAACTGTTCGCCTGGAAGACGCGTATCCTGATACGTCCATCGGCGTGATGAATGACAAACCGTGATTCATCTGACCAGGCAACTCTCTCCCACTGATCCATGGACCAGTCACGATGTTCCCGGGCCCGGCGCAGGTGGCGATGACGCTTGGTCAGCCAAGGCACACGAGTGGGACGTTTGCTGCGTAGCTCCATATCCAACAGTGTCCGCTGAACAGTGTGCTCCGATACTATTCTACTTAGCCCTCTTCAGACTCTCCAGCAGCAGTTAAATACCGCTTCCACCTGATCACATGCCTTCCACGTCATCCAGGCGAGTTCATTGCAAAATGTGGGGGGGGGGGGCATAATGGCTTGGCCCTTGAGTGTATAAGGATATTTTCTCATGTGTATAAGAGAGCTTATTTTTTATAACATATTCCATAGATTACTAGTGCATTTTGATCTGAAATTGTGAATTCTAAAATTGGTTTGGATGTTTAAAAAAATTATAATTAAAGCAGTCTATCAGATAGATTATACAAATTATATTAATTTTAATGCTATTTTTCAGAAAATTTTTTTTAACCATTTATTTACTTTTAATTTAGGGCTATTACAAAGACACTGTGGAATTTTTTTTTGAAGGGCGCAATGAATGCAAGAATTTTTGGAAGAAATGCATTGAAAATCATACATTCTTCCGCTGCACTGATGCTAAACAAGGAATGAGGCAGAAGCCTAAAATATTTAGCAGAGGATCATCATTTCGGTAATTCATAAACCATATAAATCCTCAGCACTCTTAACTTAAGTAATCTTTATTTCATATTGAGTTTGATTAAGTATTTTATTTTCGAAATTTTTCTACATGTGATTGGCTGAATAAACTATTTTTACTACTACCTTTTACTAACAATCATTTAATTTTTATAAATATATTTAAATTCTGAATAAAAATTTCAGGTATAGTGGAAGAACTCAAAAGCAGGTTTCTGAATTTGTCCGAGAAAATTGTTTTAAACGGCAACCTTTTCAAAGGTAAGTAAACTCTTTTTCTTACGAATTTCAATTTTGTGTATGTGCTGTTTGATGTTATTTTTAACGAAACTGTTATCCGTGTAATGCACGTTGAATTAACCACATAGACAGTGACAGTATTGATGTTGCAATGGGTTATATTTTTTTCACTACTATGTTTTTCAGCAGTTTTATGATGAAGCTATTTTCAGATTGGAAAAGACAATTGTATTTGAATTATTTATTTTTAGCACAAGGATATTCTATGTAATAAATTGTTAACCTATCTGTTGTTTCTAAACTAACTACCATAGAATTTTCCTAAAAACAAATTTGATAAATAACAGACCAAGAACATGATGTTCAGGAAAGACAACAAAGTAACAAAACCATGTTTTAAAGCACATTTTTTAATGGATACATTATATTGATTTTTAAGAAAAGAGCATTTCAACTTTCACAGTGCATTTTAGCCTTCTGGCAGATGTCTTCAAGTTAATGCAAAGCCTCTCCTGTCAAAGTTTTAAATAGTGTAGTAGAACAAAAAACATTATCAGAGTAAAACAAAATGGCATAAAGTAATATTCAGTTATGAAAGTCTTTTTGGAAATCTGTCAAACTAGTTTGTTTGACATAACAGTACAATTTTTTTAACAAAACGTATTAATTAGTATATGGCAAGAGTAGGCAAAGATTAGGTCAACCAGAACATCATAAGAGTTCCATATTTTTTTATAGTTATATCATAATTTTAATAAAGTTAGATATGATAGCTTTTTTTTAACTTTATTGAAAGTCAAATAGGTAATATGAATTTTAAAATTTAGCAGAAATTTTATAAAATAAAGGAAATTGAAAAAAAAATAATAGTAAAATACAAAATGTTTAATAATTATAAGTTCAGTTGATTTTCCTTCGATAATTTTAAAAAATCTGGTTTGTAATTTGTCAAGGCTGTTTGTAGCAATTCTTTAAGATGTAGATTAGTTAATTGTGTACGATATTTTGACTTGGCAAACTTCATTATTGAGTATAGACATTCACAGGAATATGTTGTAAAAAAAATTGAACTGTCTTTAAGTTGTGATATGTTTCTCTCAACAATTTCTAAAATTCAGTTAGAGAAAGAGATTTGTAATATTTGATTCTCCTTCATTTCTTTTATTTTCATTTTGTTGGTTAGTATTCTATTAGAAATTCGAAAAATCTCTTAAATATCATTTTCAAATGGATGAACAGTAATTGTAATTGATAAGATTTGAAAATTCTCAGATCAAATATAGTTTTAAAATTTGTTTTCACCTTTTCAATCTTTCCTTGATATTCATTCATTTTAGATTTCTTGATATTAAAGGATCTCAATATTAACTTTATATTTGTATCTTTCTTAATATTAAAACTTTTAAAAATGGAAAATGCTTAAATATTTTTCACTTCTGATAATTTTTTATGGAAATTTAATTTAAAAATACATTATCCTTTAAAGCTGCATTTACCCACCATTGGTACATGGTATCACCATATTATCGCTAAGATGTTGAATTCTAAACTTTATGTTGCAACAGAAAAGAAAATGTTTCTTATTTTTAATGCCTTTTTAGTCAGGTTGTCATCAAGTGAAAAGTAGAATCAATTAAGTACTTAATAGTATATATTTGTATTTTTCATATATATGTTTAATATTTTTAAAAGACTCTTTTACAATAAATATTCTTATTGTGTATCTACCTCATTTTTGTTATGTGTTTTGTTATTGTATTAAATCAATAATATATAATTGTACTTATGAAATATATTAATATTTGACATTTTTAAAAACTGGCTGGCGAATTAATACATTATAATGCAAACAAATTACAAAAATTTTGCTTATAATTCATATAATGCAACCTTTTGACAACCACTAAATATAAATGAATTTATGAACAATTATCATAGCTTTTTTAAAATTACTTATAATTTTTTTTGTGATTGATAAACAATTCATGTTAAAATCTAAAAACAGGAAGAATCTTTCTTCTTTTCATAGCAGTATACTTGTTATTATTATTATTATAAAATGTAACCTATAAATATCTTGAACTATTGTATCGCAAAATAAAAAGTTCTAAACTTCTATTTGATGTCACAAATTTTGATTATGTGAATATCCAATTTTTTTAAAGATAAAAATTAAATACATAATTTTGTAATTTTTTTTTTTAAATACTTTGATTTTTAATTAAATCTTGCAATCTTAGATTGTAATAGAAAATAAACAGAATAAATATTCCAAGTTATAACATAAATTAAAAAGAAAGGATTGCAATATTGCCAACTGAATAAAAAGTGAGAAATTTGAGAACCACTGCTAAAAGAAAATTAAAGAATCTTTGAAACAATATTGTTCATTGTCATATATAATGCAATAATTCATAAACAATTATCATAAGTTTTTTTTAAATTACTTCTATAGGTCTACAAGCTTACGAACGCCATCATCTCCTTCGAGGAGTATTGGTACATCAATATCGCCACAACCATTATTACCAGTGACAAGCCTTTCCTGTGGATCCATATCAGATATATCTAAGGAAGCGATTCCACCACAAAAGATCCTATCTACTTCTGAACCCACTACTCCACATGTTGCTGCAGAGCTCCACAACTCCATCAGTGAAAACTGCTCTAGGTTGCCAGACACCCCTGTCTCAGGTCCAGTATCCCCTGATGGTGATTATGGTCATGAATATTATTCCCAAGATACTGATGATAACATCTCCCATGACTCCTACAATGTCCTTGATAAGGAATCTGCTACTAAAACTAACACTGAATGCTTACCTACTAACATTGCTAACACCTCAAATTCAAAAGATCAAGACATGGAGTCATCAGCAACTAAAAATGATGGTGGTAAGTCCAATGATGAATATGAAGACGATGATTACCGACGGAAATCTCGTCGGCATCGTGTCAGAGTATTTTCTAATCATATTAGCATTGAGCAAACAAGTCCTATCTTATATGCAAGGGCCAACCGACACTTATCAATAGATAGACCTGAAACACTTTGTAAAGCATATCCTCGTACCGTAGATTTTGTTTATGTTAATCAGTTACCAGCAGTCGGTAGTTTTTCTTATAGAGATGATTCAGTTGAACTCAAATCTCCCGGCAAACTTAAATTAGAAATGCTGAGACAGAAGTTGAAAGATGAGGATTTTTCTTCTTGTATTGTTAATGGTAGTGATTTTAGAGCTAGATCAAAATCTCAACCCCTATTACCTCTGGGAGTAGATTTATTGAATGATTTGGTACATGTTAATAATTTATCCCAGAAACCCAGTTGTAGCAGAGATTTTAATCATAAAGAAAGTGCCATGAAAGTTATAGCTGATAATCTTGATGTAAAAAATAAGCCTAGCATAATACAAAATGCTGATGTGTTACCATCGACATCTAATCAAGTCACATCTCTTCCCCCAGATTGCATACCAAAGAAAGAATCAGAAATATCCATGGGAAAGGCTGCATTTATCCCCCCTAAGACTGCTTTAAGCCCAACAGCATATCAAAATTTTTACCACATGGTTTATCTTGATATGATGAGGGGTACTGATTCTGTCGATCGATCTGATCAGTATTCTTACAATACGTATAAGTTTTCACATATTGGACGACCACCTGATTTACCTTTGAAAGGAAGTACATCTGAGGAAACTTATAAGTTACAATCAAATGTTAGAGATAAATCATAATAATTCACATATTGAGTAGATTCAATGACCAATTTTGGATCAATCCTGTTAGAATATTACATGGTGGAGGAGTTCCAGATTTATTAAAGACCTCTTCCTCTTTATGATAATGAGGTTGTTTAGGGACCACTCTGCTGTTGCGCCTGGTACAAAAAAGTGCTCAAAAAAGTTGCTCTCTCTTAAAATGAATGCCAATTAATTTCCTTAGTCGAACCAGATTTGCAAGCAATCTGGACTAATTGCTCACTCACGACAAAAATTGAATTTTTATATTTTCCATAGTAATTATAAAAATATCATAAATTTGTGTTTATTAAAATTTTATTCAACATTTCTAAAGCTATATTCTTATCAAGAGTTAATATTGTAACATAAAACACAATAAAGAAAGGGGAAAAAATTGTGTACAATTTCCTCAAAAAAAAAAAAAAAAAAAAAAAAAAGCTTTGCTTCGAGCTCAATGAAGTTTTAAGTTGCTCTTTATATGGTGTTGCCTCTTGTTTGCTTGTTATGCAGTTGTTTAGATACTATTTTGTTCTTCCAAATTATATAATTAAACTACTATCTAACAGATCATCTAACATAACAGATATTTTAGTGTAGAGAAATCATTGAATTCACAAATACTTAAATGTCCAAGACTGGTGTGTTAAATTGAAGAAATTAAATTGTTTTCAACTTACAGAGTAAAAAAAAAAAAAATTTTCTTTGATGGCATACACTTGGGATTGATTGGTGCTTAACACCTTCCTATATTAAACATAGTTAGAATTAAGCTTAGCTCAAAAATAAATCCTCAGTTTTCACACTTTTTTTGAAGGGAAGAGGTTATTAAGTATAATAAAATAACTAAAAATTCTTTACAAAAAAGGACTGAAAATTTCTTTATATTTAATTATAAAAATAATTGCTTTAAATTGCTTATGATTTCAATTTTAACTATTAAATTAAAAAATAAATTAATGAAATTAAACTATCAATCAAGAGCTATAAATATCTTAGTGATGAATGAGACGTCAAGTAAAGATTTTCTAAAGTATGAAATGCATTTGTTTTCTTTTTGTATTTTAAAAATTTATATGAATTTGGGAAAGTATTTGTAAAATAATTAATTAGTTTTAAGGGTAAATTGTTTTCAGAAATTAAATTTTTTTTTCCTGAGAAGTTTGCAGTTATTTGAGTTGTAGACGTAAAAAAATTTACATTTGGTTTAAGAAAAAATGTATGTATTATTTAGAAATTAACCTTTTTTAAAATTGACTTCAAGATTACTTATTCTGATAAAAGATATTAATGAAGATGATATTTAGAAACTCAGTTGTGTATTTCAAATAGAAATTACTAATTGTTTTAATAACTAACTAATATTTTATTTAAAGTTACTTAACCAAGTGCAAGTATAAATTTGTTATATCATTGTATTAGTTAGATTTTGTTATTGAGAAAATAATAATACACAAAAATTCAATTGTGTAAAATAGCAATAATATTGATAAAAGTTAGAAAAATTGTAGAATATTTATTATTTAGTAAAGCATTTAGTTGTATGAAATATCTCTTTTATAAACTAGGAAAAAAAACTTTTTCTTTACTTGATATAAATGTTACTTGTTCAAAGAAAATAAATTCATATATAAATAAAGAGAAATATTTAATGTAGTATTCTACTGGGTGCCTTTGTCTGTCTTAATATATGAATATTATATATTTTTCAACTCAGAAATCACTATGGTATCTATATAAAATGTTAAAGGTACTACATAAATTATATAATTTTGTAAAAAAAATATACCAAGATTTAATGTTTGAAAATTAATTTATTGTTACAAAATTATATCAAATATTTATTCAGTTATATTAATTATATCAAATTAATTCAATTTTGAGCTTATTCATAAAAATATCATTTATGGAATGTAATTGGCTTTTTTAATTTTGTTTTGGCATCTCTAAACAAATTAGTAATAATAGATTTTTTTATATTTATTATTTTTATCACTTAGTTATATTTTTATTAGAATGTTATACTATTTACTCATTTTTATTGCTTAGTTTTTTTTATTATTTTAATTATTTATATTTATATTATTATTCTATTTTATTATTGTAATGTTATATTTTTATGAATTTATTTATATTCATTTGCTTTCTAAGCATCTAGACAAAGGAAGTTTTTTTTTTATTAATTTTGAATAAATAATTACTGGTGATAACAGAAAAAGTGCCTATAATGTTCTTTTATAAGTTTTGGTATTTTTCTATTAACCAAATATTCCCCAATTATAATGCACTAAGTTTTGATTTTTGGTGAGATTCATTGCAAAATGTTTAAAATCTTGATATTCCATTAATTTTGCTTGCACTATGGTACTGGAAAAGAACAAAACATTTTAATTAAAATTCTGAACGTAATATGATAATAAATAATAACCTCTCAATTTCAGTGTTTTCCCTCTATGAAAATAGTAAAATTGGTTTAATTAATGTTTTTATAACTGCTCCCCTACAAAAAAAATATGGTTCTTGTTGTTCACGCTGTAAGGAGTTATAAAAATCAAATAATTTGGATTAGAAGGATTCAAGCAAGCATCTGAACTTTTAAATTTTGTGTATATTATTTTTTTCCTCTTTCTATAATTATCTTTAAAAGTTAATTTTCTAATAGTTGCTTTGATCATATTTCTTTTTTAAGCCTTTGGAAATTGAAGCTAATTAAATCTTATTACTGATTGAGGAAACATTTATATACTTATTAGTTTCATATCAATATAACTGAAGAAATTTTTATTGCTATTGAAAATGTTTGTATATACATACAACCAAAGAGTTTAATTAATATAATACAGTGAAATTTCTAAAACTTACCACACTCAATTCAAATCATATGTGATCACTATAAGAAGTCTGTTACTTCAAAAGTTATGTAAATGAGATATTATTTGTGTAATTACTAAGATCGTTAATTAAATTAAAAGGATTCAAATTATTAAGAATATTAAGTGGCATTGAAAGAATATATTTTTTTTCAATTGGGAAAAAAAAATTGTAGTCCTTATTTTCTTTTGTATAGAATGATAAATAAAAATGTGAGCTGCGTTTTTAACAAATTATGGGTTTCTTTTAAAATTGTCACATTAAAAATGTTTCATGAATCCAAATCTTAAATATCCAAAAGCTATATCATGTGAATTAGGCTGCATAAAAATGTTTTGTTTATCAATTGTTAAAGATAATGCTTTTTCTAAACCTGTTATTTATTCACAAAGTAATTCTAAAATCTTTTTGAATATTTGCAAAGTAAATACTCTTGTTAATACTCTAATAAGAGTTCAAAATCTTATTAGATGCCAAAATAATAATAATTTAAATTTTGTTGGTTTAAAACTTCTTATTTATAAAGAATAGTCCTTTTCGAAATTTTTTTAAACCTTCAATCTATGGAATGAAAGTCCACATTGAAAAAAAAAAATGGCCACTTGGTGAGGTAGTCTTTGTAGAGGTTTCACTGTATATAGAAAGTTCCAATATTTGTATTCCTTGATTTAATAAAAAAAAATCTTTTGCCTTATGACATTAACTGTAAATAATGTGTGTTCAGTCCTGTCTTGTTCTTGTTCAAAGTTTAGTAGTTATATGTTTACTTCTTTTCTTCCTGAAAACATAGAATAGAAATAAATTGAGTTCACTGTTAAGCAATATAGAATTTTTAAAATGTAAATTAGTTTATAATTGTAGAAAAGTAGTATATTAAAAATATAGTATATTCTGTATTAGTATTATAATCAGTCTTTCAATGAATCAGCAATAAAATAGACAATTTTTAGATAATTATTTAATATATTGTAAACTTTTGCTTTATATGAATATTTTCTTTAATTGTGATTTTTTTTTTGCAAATATGAGTTTAACTTTTATTTATTTTTTTTTCCATTAACTTTTCAAAAGCTTGAATGCAAAAAACAAAAGAGGTGATCATGTTATGTATCTTAAGGTGTTGAAATATTAATAATTTTGAAAGATAATTTTCTATAGTTTATTTTGAAAAGAGTTTTATGAGCTTAAAAGCTTTACTATGCATTATTCTAAAATAAATATTCCATGATCAAAGTTTCTGTAGTAATTTTAAATTGAAATAGTTTGATATACATGCTGAATATTAAACTAATTTTTTTGCAAGTAATCTATTGATAACTTTTTTAAATCAAATAAATATTAAAAAATTGACTCTAAACGTATCAAATTATCATTTTGTTTTTCAGTGCATTTTAAATCTACATCGTAAAATGCTTATATCTAAAAAGAACTATCCTTTTGTATGTTTGTATAACTTCTTTAATGAAATTCTTATAAAAAAATTTTAGTATAGTTTTAGTTTTATTAATTTGTTCTTTTACCAAAATTAATATTAATATTATCCTATCAAACCTTCCTAGATTTCTGTTAAAAGCTTATATAAACTTCGTTACAGGTTTTCTTTCTTTCTATTGTATGTGATTATCCACATGTGTGTGTGGTTCTTATAATTTTCAATGTCTCATATGCTCTAGCTCTTAAAATAATTCTTCTTTTTTTTTTAATTTTCAATGGGGATATGTTCTAATGCCATGTTCAAACTGCCATCACTAGACTTTTAGAGTGTTGAATTTAACAAATTATGTATTGTTAGAAAGTTTATGAATTCTTGGAGCTTTCAGCTTCAAGTTGTGTTATCTGTGCAACAAGTTACATTTGTGATATATTGCCATGATTAAAATCTATAACTTACACTTGCTTTTTGGTCTTTCTTATTAATCCATTCCTTCCTTTCTCTTTTATTAAATTATCTAACTTTCATGGATCTTCTATAAACAACACAGATTTTAATCTTGATTTTTTACAAACAAAGATAGGGGTTTTTATTTAATTTTTGGCCACATTTATCAAATATTGTAATGCATTTAAAATTGATTTGCTAATTAAAGGAAGAGTTGGGATTTAATTTTTTTCAGCCACTATTATTGTAAGCTTTCGTTTTATAATCAGGATTCTTAAAAGTATAACTCAGTGGACAGCATTAGTTAAACAGAAAATTGCTCCTGTTATGCATCAATATGTTAGTTCTAAAATAATAATTTCTATTTTAGCAAATTCTTAACAGTAATGTTCATTGAAAGGTAATGTTCAATAATCAGAAAACTTAAAGCAATGTCTAGAACAAACTTTTGATAATGCTGGAAATTTTTTTTTTTTTTTAAATTTGTAAATGTCTTTCATAATTAAATCGAATTAGTATATATCAATGTTGTATGTATTAAATTACTTTTATATTTATATTTGATCATGATATATATTTCAATCTTCAGCATTAAATATAATTAAGGAAATGATCTTGGTTCTTTCTTTCTTTTTTTTTTTTTATTTAAAATTATTATTGTAGAGCTAATTTCTGCTATCCATTATATATTACCATTATATAAGTAGTTTCGATTATACCAAAAAAAAATTGCTATAAAAGTAATATTGATAAATTTTCAAAAGTTGCAAAGATGTTTATTGTATATCTCTTTAAAAAATGCATTTTTATTTAGAACAGTGATCTTGAATTGTATTGTAAGTTTTAAAAGTTAAGCTTTTATACTTCCTTTTTTAGATTGCTTTAATAGATGCAAGTAAAATTCATTTCCATTAATAATAAGTCCATTTTTATTGTATATCTAATTATCTGAGTACAAATAGGTGGAAAATTTTAATTGAAATCTACGTTTGAAAATTTTTGTCTTCTTAAGAATGAGAAACCTTTCATTTATGTTTGTCTACATATTGTGTGCATAGCATGAGTTTTTCTTTTTTAAATTTACAGAATTTATTTGATTTAAGGAACCCATTATAAAAATTTATTTTAATATTCTAAATTTCTAGATAAATAAATTTTTAAGCCTTTTTTCTGATGCACATTCAGTATTTCAATTTAGTGATAGAAAAAAAATTAAATATTTATTTTATTTTATTTATATTTTGTGTTGAACACTAATAACAGCTCTTTTATAATATGGTTAAGGTTTCTTATTTTTTCAATTTTGAATTTGTAAATATTTTCTTTCCTATTCTAAATATTTTTACTTTTTTTAATGCTTCAATTTTGGAGTCATGGTAAGTTTGCAATACAAATTCATCTTTTTTTTAGCAATTTCAAAATGTACAATAATTATTCATATTTTTACTCTATTAAATTATTTTTAATTTTGATGTGTGCTAACGTCCATTTTAATTGCATTTTTAATGTGAAATGCTGATAAGAAATTTTTTTTCTGTGCTGGTTTGACAAAAATCATAGCATTTTATTTTTATTTATTTATTTTCTTTAATTTGAAATGCTTATATACTCTTTTGCTGTTGTTAAAAATATTGCTGTTATGATAATTTTTAACTTCAGTTATATTTTTTTAACTGTTTTAACCCCCTCCCCCCCTTTTTTTTTTTTTTTTTTTTGTAGTTGATAACAACAACCAAGACATTCCAGACTATAAAACTGAAAACAACAACAACACACCAGAATCAAAATTTATTCTTAGAAATAGCAAAAACCATGTCACTCAGCAGGCAAATGCATCAAATCACTCAAAGGGGTGGAACAAAAACTCATCCTTCACTTTAGATTCATCCAATTCTGATAATGAAATGATTCAAAATCAAGAAAATCTTTCACAATTCAAAACCCATGCTTCTATCGAGTATATTGCGAATAGAACTTCTAGCTCCAATTCCATCAGTCGTCTCTCAGCCGATACAAGCTTTGATGATAATCAAAGAAATGCTGATCAGAATTCTCTGATTGAAAATCATCTAAAAAAATCAGAGCAAAATTCTGTTGAAGAAAATTTTAATAATCTGAGTGATACCCAGCAGACATTCGGAACTTCAACTTTCTATGTCAGTAGTCCTTACGCAGTTAGATTAGCTAATAAAAAGGTAATTAAATTATTTATCAACTTTTAAATTCTTTAATTTGTATGGATATAAATATGTTTTTATAAACTGTTAGTATAGGATTTTTTATATATTTTTTCAGCCATTTTGAGAGATTTAGATATTTTTATTTCATAAGTTAATTTTATTCAACTAAAATCTTAATTTTGTTGCTTGATTTTTCACACAGAAATCCCTGTCAGAAAAAACATATTGCTTATCAAAAGAGCTCTTAATGACAGAAAGAACCTATAGGAAAGATCTTGAAATAGTTGATGTTGTAAGTTTATTTAGTCATTATTGAATTTGATTTTTTTTATATAACAAAAATTGTAAGTAAATATTTTGCATTTAAAAGTTTCTAACTGAAAATGTCATATCATATTTCAATATTATTTTATATAAGTTAATTATGGTTTTAAACACAATTTTAATTAATTATTAAAAAAAGTGTGTCTTTAAAGTTTTAATTTCTTTTATAGCAATTGAATTATTGTTGGTAATTTTTTTTTAATTGCAATGTCTTTATCCTAATATTTTAATTTTATTTCTTAGTTCATTGTCTTGATTTCTAAAAATTTTATGTATTCACAATTAAAATTATTTATATATCATCATATTAATATAAATGTATCATATCTGAAATTCATGAATGTGCAAAAATATTGATAAATAGAAATAATTTGTCATTATTTAAGTTATTTGTATGTTTGTAACTTATGATTTTTGTTTTATATTAGTTACATTTTTGTTTGCTATTATTTGCGAGAAATGAAAGGAGAATCCTGTAAAATTAGAATGAAAGTAAGTAAGTTATGTAGGAGTGCAATTACATGCATGTAATCCTTGCATTTACTGAAATTCCTGAGTAATTGTTTGATGTTACTAAAAATTGAAAAGTCCTGTTAATTTTCTTCAATTGAAATTATTTTTATCAGAGTAAAGTTACATTTTATTTTAAGACAATGTGTTAATTTTTAATTTGTTTAAAAATGAAGGATGAAAAAGGAAAATCATTAAAACAGCTTTAATAAATTTTTTCGACTAAAATTAAATCTCCAATCATCTGAAAATTAATTCTTCTATACATTAAAAGTATATGATATTTGAAAAGAATGTTGATATGAAATAAAAATATAAACAATATTTCTGACATTATTAAACTTCTATTTGGATAAAAGATACCATCCATCATCAGATCTCCATCATTAAAATTATTTCATTGTTAATTACTTGAATTATTCACACTAATAAACTGAAACATGTATTCTAGAGATAATAATATTATTGAGAAATATTGTAAATTTTTATTTCTATTAATAAAGTAACTAACTAACTTTGTACATATAAGTATTTCCATTTTTGTCCACTAGCTTTTGAATAAACATATTTGATATTCTGCTTATAAGTGGCATAGCCATTTCAGAATATTACACAAACCACATCTGTACTAGTGTACAAAAGTTATGAGTCCTGCACATCAAGATTGGGGAGTCGGCCTAAATATTTCTTACTAACTGTGATCTTTACTAATGGATTTAGAAAAATTGTAAAATAAATTCAAAAAACCTTATTAAATTCATATATATATATATATGTGTGTGTGTGTGTGTGTGTGTGTTTGTGAAAACATTTTTTTTCACAATCAAATATTTTTTTGTAATTTTAAACCAGTTTAGTGTTTGCACTCACTTAAAAAACATTTTTTGTACTTTAAATTTACTTATAAAAAAACATATCTTATAAAAAAAATACTAGTATTAAATTAATAGATGTCCCCAGCTATTGTATAATACTTTGGCAACAAAAAAGAAAATTGTCTCAAAGATTCTCTATTTTTAATACATTAAATCTTATTGTTCATGAGAATAAAATAATTTCTCTAAAATCTTTCATATACTTATTATAAGCCTTCATTCTGAGAAAAGTCTCTCAACTCAAGCTTGATTAATCTTATTTGGGTAGCTAATCAAGAAATATTTGTCTTTTCAGATAGGTGTATTATTAAAGGAGGCAATGCAATTGGGTTTGTAAAATTTAATTTTAACTTTAGTTCCCAGAAAAAAAAAATTTATAAAATAATCGAATTTTTGTACCAACTCCTTCAAAAATGCCTGACTCTGGCATACACAAGTTGTTTTTCTGCAATTTGGAGAAAAATTATGCACTTCTTGTGTCTGTATTTAAGAGAGCAAAATTGCTATGCAGCCTTGTATCTGGATTTGGTCTTGAATCAAAGATTTTATTACCTTTTAAGAAACAGTTGAGTGCCCATTTACAAAGGAGGGTGGCAGAATTTATTTTTCGAGGTGAAACTACAATTCATAGGAACAGATGAATGATCTGTATAATGATTTAAATGTCGGCATGGTTTAAGGCAAATGTTACAGAATTAGAATTCTAGTTCAATATTTGTTATTGTTCAATTAGAGTACTTCAGTAAAATTTCTCGTGAGAAATATAAATGTAATTGGAAAATGAATTTTTCATAGCAGCATACTTTGAAATGGTTAATAAAGATGTTAACAGATCGCAACATTAATGCTTCCATTTTAGAAATAATTTTTCATATAATTACTTTAGGTGATTTAGAATTATTAATCACAATAAATGGAAAATTTAGTAAAGAAAAATTATGCAGTAAATTTCAAAAAGTACTATCTTGAAAATTTCTCTTAAGACCATTTTTGCATCATTTAGAATTTCCCTATGTATATTATCTACAATAGTTATTCATCAATAAAGTTACTATAATTTTATTATTATATATCTTAATATACAATATATTGTAGCAATTGCATTGTAATTATCTCTGTGTGTTTGATTTTGGATTAACTTAATAACCTTGCATGTAAATAATAGAGTACATTGAAATAGGATGTAGTGACTACGCTTATATATGTGATTTTAAAAGTTTGAATAAATAAAATTAAAATTTATTATTATTCATATTGGTACATAAAATGACAATTTTAACTAGAATACTTTAGTAATGTTCCATGAGGAATATAAATATTGTTAATTTTGAAAATTATTTAATAATAAAATAATAATTCATAAAATAGTAAAGTAATTTATTTTTATTTTTACAGTAATCATGAATATATTGCTATATTTGTACATAAAATGGCAATTTTAACTAGAGTACTTCAGTAACATTCTTCGTGAGAAATATTAATATACTTAATTACTAGAAACTAAATTTTGGTGTAAAATTTTTATCACTAGTTTCAAATGAATTTTTTTTTATATAAATTAGTATTTTATAGTAATACAAATGGCTTTACTTAAAAGTTTTCAAATGGATGATTATTTTTACCTACATTAATTTCTACTTACGTTAACATTGAAAACAAAAGCCTTTGAAATCCCAATTGTAGGAACTAGTAAAAATTTTTAAAAAGAAACATGTTTAATGAAGTTTGAGCTTATTGCATTTTGATGCTAATTGTTGCATAATATTACTATTAAAACTCTTAATGCTTTCAACATTCTCTTAAAAAAAAAACTCTGAATTAAATTCATGATTTTTAACTAACCAAATAAAAAAATTGTAAAAAGGTAATGATTTTAAAGATTGGTTTCATGTTAGTTTTTAAGTTATAATCACACAAAATCAATTTTATTTTAAACTTTTTTCATTGTACGATCCATAAAACATATTCCAAATGAAAAAGATTTATTGATCAATAATGTTACTACAAAATTTAATTATATGTATTGTTATTGGGAGTAAATATTTCTCTCTTCTCGATATTAATGTTGCTGTTGTTTCAGACTACACATTTAATTGTAAATCTCCATATAAAAATTTATAATTTATAAAATACATTTAGTTTAACCACATGATTTATAAGCAGAAAAAAAATTTAAAAAATTTGATTTTCTGCAATTATATTTTGAAATATTTTGTAATTGTATATAAAAATTATATTTTCTAAAAGGCATTAAATTGTCACCATAGATAAAGATTATATACTAAAAAAGCATTATTTTTTTATAAAAGAATGATATAATAAAACATTTTTTTTAAAGAAAAAAATTAGTTTCCATACAGGATTTTTTTTTTTTTTTTTTTACAATAGTTTAATATAAGTTGAAATTAATGTGCAAAAAGTAAAAGTGATTCTTTGATTGTTACTCTTTTGATTCTGTCTTGGATTCAAGTCTAATTTTATATTAACAAATTACTACTGCTAAAAATTTAACTTCAGGCCTATATATAATAGTCTTAATATGCACAATATAAGGAAGTGTAACTCAACAGCTGTTTTAATGCAACTTTATAGGTCTTTAGAGAAGAGATTTATAAACAAATTGATGTGCAGTCTGATGCTGCAGAGCAAATGCTGTCCATCATAGACCCTCTCTATGAAAAACATTGTTCTCTGCTGAGAGACTTAGAACAAAGGCTGGCCTTCTGGTTTGTATATTTCTTTTAAGAACTCGTTTCCATTAGGACCATAAAAGTACCAATTTCATGAGAAATAAATGTATTTTTTTAAGTTATGTGATGCCATTAAAATAAATTTGTAATGGATCAAAACCTCTTGCGTATCTGAAAATTTTTTAATTCTTAAATATGTATTTATTATATTCTTAAATTTACCTCATTTTTATAAGCAGAAAAGGGAAGGGGCTGTACTACTGATAAATGCACATAAACAACAATTTGCAAGATTTGCTGAATCTGTTATTTTTCTGAGTGATTTTTTTGTCGATATTGACTAGATTCTTTTGTCAGATATCAAAATGTATTGTTAAGTGCAATGTTGATTAAATAAATAAATATTATAATTTAGAAATCACCAATGATTTATTATTTTCAAAATTATGTAACCTTTTTTAAAACAATAACTTTACCAATTAATTTTCAAAATATCATGTTAAAGTTACTTGATTTGATTAAAGGTAAGTATTAATTGTCTATTGTGTTATCAATAAGATTCACTCACAATCTAATGATATTAATAGGATCAATCTAATCTAATGTTATTATTAGTTTGTTATTAATGGGCTTTAATTACTTTGTTAATTCAATTAAATAACCAAGACTTTAAATTGATAATCGAGAAAAAAAGTGTTGAAAAATGAAAATTTATATATTTAATGTTTGAATGTTAAAACTATGTACTACATTTTGAAAATGCTTGGTTGAGTTTGTTTAGTCTGGATAGGAGGCTATCATTCATCATCTTTTATAGGGAAGGCAGACCTGGAAATCGTGGTTCTCCGGGCATCAAGGGAGTTGGTGATGTACTCATTATGCACAAAGAAATGATTCAAGTAATTACCTTTTAATAGCATTCATTTTTTAATAAATATTTGTCATTTACTGTATAAGGATAAGTCAAAAAGTCAGACACTAAGGAACTGGTAAATATTGGCATCATATTTTTGCAAATATGTATTCCTGTTATATATGAAAACATTAATACGAATACTGTCATTACACAAATCAGCGTCAGTCCGCAAAATCGTATGATGATTGTTTACCGAATGTGTTTTTTTTTTTCCCCACGTTGTTTTGTGTTGCATTTATTAAGATAGTTCTTCTTATAAAAGAAATACTATAATTTCTTATTACTAATTCTCTATAATATACTTTCTTATTTGAATTTGAATACACTAAAGTAATGTTACCCTTATTAGATTGTCAATTAATTCATGAATTTCTAGGTCAGTCCTCCTCATTGGAAGGTGGAGAAAAAATATTATGTTGGTTATCTTTTGATTTTCACAAAAAACAATCCAATTATGAAATGGAAATGAATTGTATCTGTATTTGTCTTTAGTAATAAAGTTTTGATTTTTAAAATTGCTCACTTTAAATACATTTTTTTATATAAATGCACTATATGTAATATATTTTTATTTTTGCAGATTCATTCTACATATTTAGAAAAGCTACCAGAAGTTTTGAAACTTGTTTACAAAGATCTTGGAAGTAATCAGAACTTTGCCCAAATGTACTATCAATTTGAAGCCCAAAAAATTTGTTATTTACCTTTGACATCTTTCTTACTGAGGCCAGCATTTCGCTTAATATATTACAATTCTTTCTTAAAAGGTAAACATTTTTCACTCATTTATTATTATTAAAGTAAGCTTATAAATTTTATATAATTCTAATTTTGTAAATAAAATCTGATTTAAAAAATATATATATATTTATTCTTGTTGAAAAAAAATTTCTTTTATAGTTGGATTTTTTATTTAGATATATTCAAAATTTAATTTGTTGTTATTAAAAAAAAAATCCATTGGTATTTTTTTAACATAAAATTTGCATCCTTGTTTGATTTATATGTTCATATATTTAACTTATATTTTGCTGCAATTTGATTTTTTAAAGTACTTTTTATATAAATTTATCGAGATAAAAAGTTTCCTCCAAAAAATTTTATTGTAAATAAAATTATTCATTTATGGCTAAATTCATAAAACAGTGAAATATCTAAAAGAGATAATCTGTGCATAAACAATCACTTCACTGATTGGTTATTAATTCAAGTATGACTTTGTTCATGCATATTTAAAAGTCATAAGTGACCAGCCTAACATCCAACAAATGACAGGATCAATAGAATTAGATCAAATGATGGGAAAACAAAATTTAATTAAATTGAAAGCAAGTTAAAATATGAAAGTAAATGTCTTACATATAAATTATACTATTAAATTGCAACCGCTAGATGGTGTAATTATAAAATGACTTGTTCATTTTGATATATGTAAGTTTTGACAATTTAGTGTAGTACAATATTGTTCCATTTGATAAATATTTTTGTGCTTCAAAGGATCCTTTTTTGCTGTCTCTAGATTTGTTTGATGTTGAATAAATAAATTCATTAAGAGAGGAAACTATGTTAGAAAAATTATTCGAATACATAACAAAATTTAAAAAAAAAAATACTTATACAAATTATTCCTCAAAACAGCCATTTTTAATCAGAATGAAGGAATTGTTTTTTTAGAAGTTTCTCCTTGTTTATAATTAACTTTGAATTAGTTTTATAAATCAAAAAGTTATTTAGTTGAATCTTTGTTTTGTTTTTTCATCGTAGATTTATTGAGTTGTTACAACAATCAACATCCAGATTTTGATAACTGTGTAGGTAAGTAGCATCTTATTATGCTTGACAATTGTCCAAAATTTTAATAATCTCTATTCAATTGTAATTTTATGTAATGATTCAGATTAAAATACAACAACTTCTTAAAAGTTAATGCTGTTAGTTTGTTTAATTATATTTTTATGTGTGTTTTAATTCAAATTATATAATTTTGCTTTTGCTTTTCTTTTAATATTATTAATTTTTATTTTATTATGAGAAAAATCCTTCGATTTTCTAACTAAACTTAAATTCTTTTCTTAAAAATATTTTAGATATGTTAAATGAACTACGAAATCCTTGTGAAAACTTTGACAACAGGATCCTACCAGTGGTGAGGTTTTTTTTTTTTTTTATATATATATAATTATTATTATTATTATTATTTAGTTACTTTTTTGGATTAATTTTGTAAAGTAGTCTCAGTTTGTTATTTAGAAAAGTTTCTCAATAAATTTGTTTTACAGGTCAATTTCACTAAACTCATGGAATTGCAACGATGTTTGATTGGTTTTCCGAACTTAGTTGATAACAGCAGGGTAAGGTGTCCATTAAATTGATAAAATAATTTTATATAGTTAATAAAAATTCTCAAAGAAAAAAAATTAAATAACGGTTTTTTAAAAGAAAACCTAATGTATGGAAAATTATTTTAAAAATTTTTCAAAATGTCATTTTAAACAATTTTTGTCAGTCATCTTAAAACTCCAATTCTATTATGGAATTTCAATTTGCATCATCTAATCCTTCCTGACAAGGTATATCAATATTTATTAATGCACTGTCAAAACTTTGGGTGCTTTGCTTTAGTTTGCTAATAATATGTCAATTGTACTTTCTATTAAGGAAAAGACTAAAATTGTGTCAATTTGAAAAAATTTTATGGAAATCATTCTTGAAATATGGCACAAAATCGTAACTAATTTTCTCTCATTATGTATAGAAGATTTTGCAGTTTAACTTATTTATCTAATACTAATTGTAGTATGTTCATTTTTTTAGGAGTTCATACGAGAAGGCTGCTTGTTTAAACTTACTAAACATGGTAGTTATCAACACATGTTTTTCTTGGTAAGTGAATTGCTTTTATGAAAAACTTGGTAATATATTGTCAGTCTTTAAAGAAAAAATTTAAGTCACTTTTAAAGAAAAATAATTATTATGTGTTAAGTTGGCATATAATGAAAAAAATTATTTTTCTAACCCTCCTAATTAAGAAATATTTCTCAGCATCCGCTTTTTACTTTTCATATATATCTTCAGAAATATTTACTCTATTGTATTAGCTGTAGTGAGTTAACAATATTTTTTTTTTTTGTCTTTTTTTTTTTTTAATTCTATTGCCTTTTCTTTGCCAAATAAGTATTATAACATCATAATCTCTGCCATTAAATTTTGAAAATAAGAAAGTAGTTCTATATTTATAAAAATGTCTCAGTATTGCAGAGTTAATAAACTGAAACATTACCATTCATTATTTAAGATAGCTGATTGTAATTTCTTCTAGTTTTCGGATGTTATCCTATACACAGTAAGGGTTCATGATGGCCAGCTGAGATTCAAAGTTCAAGGAAAACTTCCTACTCCTGGACTAAAAGTGGAAGAAACTCAACCTATGCATGGTATCAACCACTGTTTCAGTCTATGTGCATCCCAGAAACATATTGTAATTGGTGCACCCTCTGCTCAGGAGCACACCAAATGGCTGCAGGATCTACACAGATGCACCAAAGGTCGCCCCCCACATAATTCTTCTAGTCACTCATTGAATGAAGAAAGTTATGAATCAAGTGATGATATCGAGGACGAGAAAGTTGGCTCTCATCATGTGAATACCTCTGTTCACATTTGTTGGCATAGGAATATCAGTATCAGTTGTATTGATTTGTTAGTATCAATGAAGGTAGGTTTTCCCTTATCGATAAAAAAAAATTTCATTGTTTATAGATTTTATTTGAGTCTTTTTTTTAATCATCAATAGAGCTGTTATATCAACAAATATGATAATTTATTTATCTATGGAATAGGATTGGTGCAACAAGTATTGCCACATAAAGTTTTTCCTGACTTGTGGTTTTATGTATTATTTTTATTTTATTAAATTTTATGTACTATGCAGTAAATTTCAAAATGAATAAGAAGTAAAAAAAATTTCAAAATTTATGGTAACCTAATTTTGAAAATGTTGGAACTACTTTTTAATTAAAAAACTTTCTAGTTGATAAATTGTTTCAGTTTTGTATTTTAAGAAATAATGTTAGTATTCAACACAATATATTAGATTTTAAAACTTTGTATGTCTTAGGACATTGGGGATTTCTAATATACTTATTTGTAACATAAAGTTATAATTCTTCTACATTAGTGCACCACTCCCATGGTGGGGCAAACATACATGGCACCACCGAGATACGAACCCGAAACATGTGGCACCGAGCACCTGAGCGTTAGTCACTCGGCCATCAAGCCCATGTGTATATGTAGCAAGCCTGAAAGCTGCAACAAATAGTAGTAAAAACCCAAATGAGTTTATCCAATAATTAAGAAGTCATGCGTTTTTACTTCATTTTATTACTGTTTTTAACGATTTTAAACAGTTTGGGTCCAGTTATAAAAGGTGATGGGAGGAAGCGAAGCACTCATTCAGGAGCTGCTAAAGTTATAAAGCAAATTTATATATTTTTATATATAATATATTTTATACATTATATATTTTTATATGAAACAAATTTTATATATTTTTAATGTATATAAAATGATAAGCAAATCATTAAAAGTGTTCTGTTTATTATCTTGTAGAACTTCGAAAATGAAGAATCAAGTGAGTTTATAAACAGAAATGTTAAAGCAATGTTTAATTATAGGAACGTTAAAAGTGGCTATTTATGTGAAACTCAAGGTTAATAGGGATTAATGTAATAATTGAATCTGCTGATTATAGGTCAGGAAATCAGAAAGGGCAATATATATATTGTATAAACAATATATATGTGGATATAAGTTTTGTTTATCTATGCCATAGTTATCTATTGTAATAATTATGATTTTATTTTAGCATAGTCTCAGCGGATACCTCCTGCGGAAATTTAAGAACAGCAGCGGTTGGCAGAAAGTGTGGGTAGTGCTTGCAAATCTGTGCCTGTTTTTTTACCGCTCTTATTTGGTGAGTAATTATTTTTAAGTGAAGTTACCTTGTAACACAGGATTGATGCTCTTTGTGTAAATCGATATTTACATATGTACCAACTTTTATGTATTTTCCTAGAAAGGCTTTATTTTTTGCAGATTTTCATGATTGACACATGTTTAATTGCTTTGGTTCTTAAAAACATTATTTCCATATACTTACATTTTTTTAAATATACCATAATTTCCTGGCTATAGTCCTGTTTAACTTGCAAGCAATTTACACTTGTTCTTTGAAATACTATATATCAATCAAGTTCTGCTTCCATTCTGTTTCATGGCATAAAACTAACAAAACATTGAATCGGAAAAATGTTGAATGTTGTTAAAAACTGAAAAATGTTTAAAAAGAATATCAAAAAATATTTCTTTTCTTAAAAAAAAAACCTACTTATTCAAAGTAGGTTTTTTAGTTTAGTTCAAAAACCTACTTTGAATAAGTAGGTTTTTGATACCACAGTCATAAAAAAAAATCTTGTGTAGTATGAAATCAAAACCAGTATGAAGATATTCCTTTAAGAATTATTGTGAAACCAAAAGAGAAAATGCTTTTCTAATGATTTTTAATCTTTTTCTGGAGAAATTAAAATATTGATTAATATTATTGTTACAGCTTCATTCTAAACATTTTTCATTGTTAACTTGTACTGATATAATATTTGAGTCACACTTTTTTAAAAAATCCTGCTCATTTCCATCGCCAACAACTGTTAGGTTTCTTGTGTGTGTGTGTGTGTTTAGTACTGCTTATTTTTCTCACACAAAGTTTGGTCAACTTATGTTGACCAAAGAATTTTTAGATGAAAGTTTCATGGAATTGTTTCTCCTTTTAAAAAAAATGTCTGTAGATTACAGACAGTAAATTATCGGATTTAATAATATTATTTTGTTTTATAATAATAAAAAATGTGCTCGTATGTAAGCAATAATAATTTTTTCTTGTGAAGTGAAGAGAAGGTAAAAATTCAGATGCTAGTATATAATTGCCTTGCTATGATGAAAAGATTAACTATTTACTGTATTTTAGGATGAGAGCCCTCTTGCTAGTCTTCCTCTTGCAGGTTACAAAATAATGCACACGGTGAATGGTGATCTCGTTTCAGGAGACTGCATTTTCAAATTAGTGTTCAAAAATCATGAATATTTCTTCACTGTAGAAAACAAACATATTTTTGAAAGGTATGTATTGATTTTCATATTACAATTAAAAGGTGAACTGTTTGTGTTCATAGTTTATAGAAATATTTGATGTCTCAGCATAAGACTGTTGTTTCACAATTATGAAATCATTTGCCTTACATAATGTAAAATTGAAGCAGGAATAAAACCAGCTTAATTCAACAATCTGTAAGTAGGATTCCTTTAAAAAATTTAAACAGTAAGTACTTCAAATGAAGTTTTATATAGTGCTAGCTAATTTTGAAAAATTAATTGCTAGGAATGATTTCTTTACTAATTGGTGGGTTTTCAAGGTTTATGTCATGTACTTCAAAAGTGAAAATCAAAATTACTTTCTTACCCACCCAATGCATTAAGAGTTATTGGAATAGTTAGTTAGTAGAAGTTCTTTATTTAGCAGTTTGAGGAAGTGTAACTTCTGATTGATGGCTTAATTATTGGAAATGTTATCTGTTCGATAGCTCACACAAGAAACAAATTCCAAAAATGACACATACTCAGTTAATGGAAATAATACTCGACTCAGTGGACTGTATTTTAAACTCCTTTATTTTTGGCAGTCATCAAACTCGAAGATGGAACTGCCCACATAACCTTTCATTGGAGTTACACTCAATTATTTATGCAGTCATCGCGCTCATGGATGGACTGCCACAAGCAACCTTTCTTGATGGTCGCTGGGGTTGAACTCAATGAATTATGCAGCCATCGCAACTCACGGATGGACCGCTAACACCAACCTTTTCCTTCGATCGCTAAGTTTCAACTCGTTTTACTTACATTCCTTCTTTCTCTCCCTGGCCCTCACCCCCTGCCAGACACCCCCACAAACAGGATGTTTTCCGGGCATAGGGCGTTGACCTCCCCCAGGCGGGAGAAGCTGGGTTTCGACGTAACATTATCAATGGATGTAATAATAAATTTTTTTATTGCTTTAACTGATTATTCTAGGATGCAGAAGACTTTTTTTAAAAATTTCTTAATAAGCATTCCGTTAATTGAATTTCATGTTTTCAAGCAGTTTCAAAATGGTCTGAATTTTGTACCATTGGCAAAAATGTGTCTGTAACTCATCAAATGATAATACAGCCAAGAGGGAAGAATATTTATTGTACTTGCAGCAGCATTTAATATGTTTTCTGAATGAGAAAATTTTGTTAAAGCAAATTATAATAAAAAAAACCTTTGTACGAAAAATTTTTTGGATGTGTAGAGAAAATATTTTGTGAGAATTACTGTAAAAAAAATGTTTATAATTAATTTATTGCAATATGTGTAAATTCAGAAACTTGTACGTTTAATCAGGGGTAAGGAAGTCACAGTCAGGACTTGAGTATTTTTGAAGAAGTCAGTATTAAAATGCTTGTCTTTATATTTATAATTTTCTGCAAAAATTATGGGAACTTTCCAGTGGTGGCACCAGTCTCCAAGGGATGAATATACACTCAAGAGCCAAAACATTATGACCACCCCTACATTTTGCAATGAACTCGCTTGGATGACGTGGAAGGCACGTGATCAAGTGGAAGTGGTATTTAACTGCTGCTGGAGAGTCTGAAGAATCATTCTTTCACTTACTTTTGTGTGTGAGGGGAAAGGCTGCGGATCTAAGCGACTTTGATAGAGGGCAGATTGTAATGGCTTGGAACAAGTATTTCCGAAACTGCACGACTCGTGGGTTGTTCGCAATCTACAGTTTATAATACTTTGTTACCTGTTAATTTAGTTCTATTTTTAAAGAACATATATTTTTTGTAAGTTTATTTGGAACACAAAGATATTATTAAAGTGAGTGCAAATTAAAAAACCCTTTAAAATTGCAAAAATATTTTATTAATACAGAAATTTTGTTTATGAATAGGAGTTCAATAAAAATAGATGAATTTATTTTAAAAAAAATTTTCTTGATCTATTAGTGAAAATCATACTAGATAAAATTACGGTAAAGAATCAGTAGTCTGAAATCCTTTGGCCAACATCTGCATCTATTAATGGAATCACGAATAATGAACATGTAATTTAAAGGGCGTGGCTACAGGTGGCTTTTGATTTTGGAAATTGATATCCTATGAGGTTAAAAAAAAATTTTGTTTTAACATGTATCTCAAGTTGTCTAATTTTAATAATTTTTTTAACTATAAACTTCATTAGATTCAGTATTTGTTGCAATAACTAAGCTATAACGTTTGTATTTTTCAGGTGGATGGAAGCAATAAGTATGTGCACATTGACAGATGAAGAAAATACTCGATTGTAAAATTATTTCACATACATTCAATTTCATTCACACGACATGTGCAGAAAAGAAATCTGGCTTTTATTTTATAGTGTGGCTGTGATCACTAATTTTAGATTCCAAATAATATATATAAATATATTTTTTGTAAATTTTATGCATGTTTTGTATAGTATACGAAAAAAAAAAAATTAAAATATATAATCATTGTTATAGATTATTTTATTTCTTCTTGTGAAAAAAATTTTATTTTTATTTTGTTGAATACATTTTATGTTTTCAAATATATTATGATTTTTTTTAAACTTGAATATTCCAGCATTTGTATAAGTTTTTTGCTTTTAGGTGATTTATATGAAACTTATTTTTTTAATATTTTTTTGTAAATTCATTCATTCCATTTATATATGTATATATATACATATATTGTGTTGAGTATATATTTGCATTGTTAAAATGTTTTAATTTTTAGATTGGATACAAACAGTAAAAAACTATATGTTTATGAAAATTTGAAGTAAAAAGCCATTTATTTTAATGAAAAATAAATATTTTTAACACTAATGGGGATGTTATTTATAAAAATATCTATCCTATTTTAAAAAATGTTTAATTTTGATGTGGATATTATTTTTTAAATTACAAAAGAAAACATTATCTAACACTGCTGGAAATTTTTATTCATTATCATTAATATTTATGCTTTATTATTATCAAGTATATAAACAAATATTACTTATGATATTAAATGGAATAAAAATTGACTGTTTTTATTAATATTGTTTATGTAGTACTGCATGCACTCTATCTGTTTTACGAAAGAATTTATACTTTTTTATTATTGAAGAATTATTAATATCACTTCAAAAATAGGACTTTAAATGTTAATGTATACTATTTTACATTTATATTCATTTTTTACTTTTAACACTTATCTCAGTTTTAAATATATTTAAAAAAAAAAAAAGAATTAGTATTTCAGTATTAGAATTAAAAATATTAATAGTTTATTTTATATTTTTGTCAATATTGAGATTTTATTATAATTTTTTTTCCCTCAAATCTAGTATATTTTTTCCCTAGTATATTTGTATAAATGATAAATAATTTTTGATAGTGTTATGAATAAGTATTTATTACAATTTTAAACATATCTTATTTCTTATTGCATTCCAAAAGTATTTTTTTTACCGGTGTTTATTTTTAATTAATTGTATTGACTCTTGTATAAAGTTCTAATCTATTTCTGCAGGAAAGACAGGTTCTCATTCATTCTCAAGGCTACTAGCATTTGTTTTGTCAAATAAATTTATAATTATTTTTTTCTTGTGCATTTTTATAAGAGTGCATTACATTATTACATGTTCATTACACTGAAAAATTATAATCTATCTGTGTAAAAACACTCTCTTAAACAAATCTATATCTTTTTACTGATGTTCCATAAACTTTTAATTTCAAAGCAGGTTCAATGCTTAAACCCTTTTTTTATAGCAGAATAAAAAAAAGGAATATTATCTATCAACAGTAAGTGTAGGTGATATTTAAATTTTCAAAATCGATATAGCGTCCAACTGATATCGCGATTTATCGATTTTATACTGAATCTCTAATAATTTATACACTTTAATACTTTTCAATTCCTTCTATTAGCTCACACTCTTCCTCTATATATCTTGTTCACATTTTCAATCGTTCATAAAAATTTTATTCATCCACTCAAGTTCAAATACATTTTTTTTTAAACTTCTAGTGGATGACACTAGATGTTAATACAGTTTTTTCAAATATTAATTCATTCATTAAATTTAATGAATTCATTTCAGTTTTTTTTAGATTTAAGTTGCATATATCTACCAATAGAGGGCACCAGATAAACTTAAAAAAATGAATGAAAATTATTTATAAAGGACTTTCTGCAATACAGTGAAAAAAAAGTAGGAATTGACTTTAAATATTATATATATATATATATATATATAATATTTAAAGTCAATTCCTACTTTTAAATAAAAAAAAAGGAATATTATTTATCAACAGTAAGTGTGGGTGATATTTAAATTTCCAAAATCGATATAGCGTCCAACTGATATAGCGATATATCGATTTTATACTAAATCTCTACCAATTTATACACTCTAGTATTCTTTCATTTGATAAACATGAAGATAATCTCTTCACATAACTAAGTATCTTGACTGTTTATTTAAAAGAATGTCGTTTTCGAAATGTACCCTTTGTAATGATTTACTACTGTGCCCAAAAAGTAAGATTAATTTAAAATTCCCGGTGCTTATGAATTACGATTTTTTTCTTCTTTTTTATGTTGCTGTCCTTGACATCTGTGTGAAATTTGACGTCAAAATATTCATTAGTGTTTGAGTTACGCTTGGCTTTGTGAGACGCTGAAACTGATTCCGGCGATTTTTGAAATGTCTAGATAAATTGAGCAAAGAACATTCAATTTTGTTTGCGGAAACGTATAGAATGTTGCAGAAGGCATTCGGCAACCTTTCCTATATCGAAAAGAAGTGGTATAAATAGTTCAAAGAAGGCAGAGAACGCGTTGAAGACGAAGAGCCCTCTGGTGAACCTCAACCGACGAAGCTCGCGTCCAAAAAAATTAAAGATTGGGTGTTTGAAAACCGTCGATTTAAAATTAAGAGACCTTGCTGATGATGTTGGAATTTCAAAAGGATGGGTGAATTCCATTTTGGGCCTCAAACGCGTCAAATCTCGATTGGTACCGAAAGCACTGAATGCGCGAACTCACACTGCATTGATTCTTCATGACTTTTTCGCCAAATATGAAACCCATATCGCTCTACAACCACCGTATTCACACCGTGCGACTTCTGACTATTCCCTAAACTCAAAAGACCACTCCGGGGACACCGTTCTGATTCGATTGACGAGATTCAACGTGAATCTCCGCGCCATTCATAATAAAATCCATTATATTAGCTGGAGCAGAACATCTCGGCTAAGCCGGGAACGTAATGTTAAAAAATAATTATTTAAATTAACTAAATAATTATTTAAAGTAATTAAATCCTATTTATCAGAAACTTTTCCTTTTACGTATTTTTTATAATTTATTTTAAGTTTCTGATAAAAATTTGGACATTTTCTTTTTAATTTAGTTTAGTCAAAATGTGGATTATAGTCATTTAAATGGTTTAATGGCAATACGCCATATTTTAAGATATACTACGTTATGATTGGCATTGATTTGGCGCGGTTTTCAAATTTGGAGTGAACGGAAAAGCACCAGATTTCAGTGTTGCATGTGTAAATAGGAAGTGATGATGGCGACATCTCCAACATTACATTCCAAACTTATTAAAGAAAATTTACTTAATCTATGTACACTCATGTCCATAAATTAAGAATAATTCAGAATCACACAGAAATTGAACTCTAAAATAAAAATTTCACCTGTAGAATTATCACACACATCTTGAAGAAGAATATGCAAATTACAGGAAACCACCAGATGGCGCGGATAGTACGTCACAATGACGAGAGTGTAAGAGAGGTGTATATAAGGAATGGTGGAAAAGAAGTAAAATTGTTCACAAGCGCTTTAAAAGCCTTTCAGTGCAATAACCGCATAGTTACGGCACAAAGGAAGCATTTGGATGATTTTTTACGTGGTAGAATTATCGGACGACTGGAATGTGGACGTACCCAGCTGGAAGTATCCGAGGAACTTGGAATCGCCCAGAGTACCATCTCCAGGCTTTTCCAAGATGATGGTAATGTGAGTAGATGTTACAACACAGGTCACCCCCGAGTTACAACGCCGAATGAGGACCGGTATTTAGCAGTTACTGCCAAAAGAAACAGACGGAGCACAGCATCAGACCTGTCTCGTTAGCTCTCTTCAGCTACCGGTACGACGGTTTCAAGGCAGACCGTGTACAGACGCTTAGGGCACATTGGTCTATATGCTCGTCGGCCTGCCAGATGTGTTCCACTTACCGCAACTGACAGTAACCTGGAGTAGAGAGCATGCATTGTGGACACCGCAACAGTAGTCTGGTGTGATGTTTTCCGACGAGTCCAGGTTTAGTTTGCAGTCTGATTCTCGCCGGACTTTCATATGGAGAGCGCCAGGTACCTGTTACCACCAAGAGAACACCATTGAACGACACCGTTACGGTGGTGCAGGACGGCTCGTTTGGGGAGGAATTATTCTTGGTTCCAGAACTGACCTGCATGTTCAGAGTGTAACGATGGAAGGCCACATCTATCGGGATGTCATTCTGGAACAACATGTACGTTTGTTTCGGGGCGCCATGGGTGCTGAATTTCTGTTTATGGATGACAACGCCCGTCCTCACCGTGCAAACATTGTAGACGAATGCCTTCAATTGGAGGATATCACCCGTATGTATTGGCCAGCATACTCACCGGACTTGAATCCAATAGAGCATGTGTGGGATATGCTTGGCCGACGAATTGCAGCCCGTCAACCGGAACTTCGGAGGGCATTACTTGATGAGTGGTGTAATATTCCCCAAGATCATATTGATAATTTGATACTCAACATGCCTAGGCGTTGTAAGGCCTGTATTGCATCGTCCGGGAGACATACTCCATATTAAGATCATACTAACCATGTTATACTGTTTTTTGTAAATAAGTTCTTTTTTGAAATTTGCTCCAGGGAGTAAAAATCGCAATTTTTATTAATTATGTCAAACATATAGCATCTTTTTTGCTCTTTACCTTTTGTTTAATAAATAGACTTTACAAATAAGTCAAATTTGTTTTGTTTCTGTCTCTTTCTTCGCCTGAACTTCATTATCCTTAATATATGGACATGAGTGTACTTTGCATACAATGCAGTGCATTGAGTACTCTCACATTTTTACGATTATATGCATGAAATAAAAAAAATATTTGCAAATATACTGAAATGTCAGCTGAACAGTATTAAAACAATATTAAATATAGATAAGTTTAAAAAAATGTTTTTAAAATTAGTTTTGAAATATTTTTTTTTAAATTTAAATTGGCGTATGTCCACTCTTGGAATGTAATCAAATATTTATTAATATTTTTGAATAATTTTATTCATAAAGATTATATTTGGACAAAAAAAAAGTTTTGTCATTATCAAAAAAGTTTTAAATGTATCATCTTGTTGTAGTTGAGAAGAATTATGCAACAGTAATTTTAAACCATACTCCTATTTCTCACCTGCCAAATAATTTTCATGCAATAGTTACACAGTCTTACGCCGAGAAACATGTTTTGGAATTATGGGGTAAGCATAAAATTTTTTTCTTTTGTTTTGATTGGCTTTAAATAAAAAAAATTCTAATTTATTTACGGTTTCTGTAGAGAGGCAGAAAGATTCTCTGACAGTTTTTTTTTTTTTTTTTGGAAGGGTAAAATCTCCTTTTAAATCAGGAGATGCAAATTTAAATATAAGTGGTGTACGTATCTTTGTTGGGTATGCATTCTTCTAACCGTTTTTCCCAGTGAAATGTAATTATTGGCCTCCTTTTGCATTTTTATTAACTATACCACTTATTTTACGCTTAGAAATATTAAAATCGTGCTTTTCATATGTTTTGTAATAATCAAATAAAAGTATTTCTCTTCGTAAAAGCAAAAAATATACCTTCTTATACTTTGTTACTTTTCCAGCGATATGTCAAAGAAAAAACTCATTTCAATGATGCAGACTACACCAATACCCTATTCAGGATTGGATTCCATTCAGTTTTTTATTTATTTAAATTGGATTCATGGAGAAAGTTAAAGTTGCTACGAAAATGTTTGAACATCCAATGCATTATGATTGATTCCGCACTAAATTATTTTATATTAATTAAACTTTGAATTTAAAGTATTATTTAAATATTAAAATGCATAATATAAATAAATAATAGTATTCCAAAAATTTCAAATCATATAATTAAATTACATTTTAATTCCTAATAAGGATAAATAAAAATTCCTAATATTTTAAAATTAAATATCAAATAGTATAAAAAATGTTACTAGCACGAAATAATTTTAAATTATTAATTGAATCTTTTAAAATATACATAATCATTCAGAGATATATTTGGTGGAAAAAAAGGACGTTTAGTATTTACATGAATAAAGTCGCAATTTGTTCCTTTATAATTAGTTAAAATGTGGAAATTTAAATGAATTATATAATTTATAATGGCATCATAGCAGGTATGATGTCATATGAGGTGATTATATTTAGCCAATCAAATTAATTGTTGCGATCAGATGATATGACGTCACTCCAGATGAATTTCGTATCTGTTCCTTTTTGGCCGCCATATTGAATTTTTTGGATTTAAGTAAAGTGAAATTTTGAGTCGATTCCTTTCAAAGTATTAAACTGCGCTAAAACTTGCTTAATAAATATGGGCAAGTTTGGTAAGTTAATGTAAGTATAATTTCTACAAATTTTCTTTACATTTGTTATTAAAAATATTGAGTGAAACTCTGCGGAACAAACCTCTCGAAACAAATTGTTTGGAATTTAATGATATCTATAATATATTGATATTTTCATTAAAATTTTTATACAAATTAATTTATAGACACAATAAACAGACAATTTCTAATATTTCGGAAATAATCTTTAATCAGATTCATTAATAAAATAATTTACAAAAACAGAATTTGTGAGAAAAAATTTGTTGATATATAAAAGTTCAACAAGACATAATTGAATCAAATACACATTTGATTTATGATATAGAATATATTATGAGAATAGTATACTGACTATAAAAAAACTCTTTCAAATAATATCTTATTTCATTAAATTTTATATAAGGAAGAAACCAAATTTCAGCTTTTAAGTCTATTTTAGTATAAACATATATTGCAAATTGAATTTAAAAGTTTACCTTAAGCGAAACTTATTCATTTCACCTCTACTTCGTATTTCTGCATAGGATTGAACCAAAATAGCATGTGCGTTGCACGTATAAGAGTACGATAATTAATTTTAAAATCAATGTGTAATTTAAAATTAAATTATTATGAAAATAATTATTAAAATTAAGATGTATTAAATTTTATCAGAAAAAATTCGCAATAATATCGCTTTTGAATACTTTGTGATTTTTTTTTTTTCTTCTACCAAGTACAGTCGGTGTCTGGAAAAAAAAAATTACTCTGTAGGTGTCAAAAATATCATAAACATTTTAAAGTTCAGTATTCTTGATCACAGTACGCAAAGTATTTATTTAAAAGCTTATTACAATAAACATTAATTCCAATCTGTGAGGGAAACATTTTAGTATTACAGAAAATATTTTCTTTATGTTTGAATTTCATTAAAATTTTTAATATTTTGTCTTTGTATTCATGTATACGTTTGGTTTGCAAAACGTTTGTGTAAAACCAAACCTTGTGAAAGATAGTCATGAACATGTGAATAGACAAATAATGTGAAAGAAGACGTGGGCTTAAAAAATACTGCTAAATTCACTTATAAAGAAATTTAAAGTAAAGTTTAAAAAACTTCTTTCTTAGTTATTGCTATTGAAAAGCATTTGTCTAATTTTATAATATTAAGTTATTACTAAAGGGTTTTTGTAGATCATGTAAATATATGAAGATTCTAGAGTAGTTAATCATAAAATTAAAAAAATTACAAGAATTTATGACACAAAATTTACATTCTTATAGTGAAAAGCAAAGTTAACTAATAGGATGAAGTTAACACAAATTTCTCCTCAGTTAAAAAGGAAACGATGAAGCGATTGGTAAAACTCTATTCGAAATTTCAGACCAATGTTAAATTAAACATCCTTTCAGACATTTTTATAATTTGACAGACAGACATTGCGGATAATATTCTGCAACATTTGATGAATAGTGAATTTCAAGAATATCAAACTTCAAACGAGTTAATGAACCACCATCGTCAAATATCAAGTTGAAACCTTATCCATATCTGAATATCGAACTGAAAGATCACAATATTTTGTTCACTGCGAGAAAAATGCAGATATTCACGTCACAAGTTGTAGTAGAAAATTTTATACTCAGCTAAAACTTTCTTTCTTACAATGTATTCATTTAAATCTCTAAGCTGAATGTTTCTTGTATTCAGCCAATAGGCGAAAAGTCGCCAAATTCCCTCGAATTGTGATTTTACCAACGGTAAAATCACAGTTTAAAAGATGGAAATTTTGGCGATTTTTTTTTTTTTTTTTTTTAAACTAATTTGAGCCAAGTTACGAATCGCGTCTTCGATTAAAATGCAGTTTTATGAAAGAAAGAGAACACTATTTGGCGACGGGGAAAAAAATTATCGCATTTCATTGTCCCCTAAAGTGCTATTTGGCCAATAAAGATTTTTCTCCTTAATTAGAACAGCTGTAAGATCCCGTTTCTTCATGTATTTAACCAAATATTTCATATAAAAGAGAATTTACAAACGATAAGCTAAAAATCGACTGTCTTAACCATCATTGTCAGAAAATGAATTCCTCAGAGAAGTCAGAGTGGGCAACAATTGTTTATTTTACCAATATTAAAAAAAAAAACGTTTTGTTTAAACTGTCGTATTATGTATTCTTGTTGTGTGTCTTCATGGTATATTTGTTTCTCTAACATATATCTTTCTTTATAAGTAGAGCGTCTAAGCACTCCTGTGTGTTGTTTCTATAAAGATTGTTTGTGAATTAAATGTAGGGAGTTTTGTTCATTGAGGACAACCTGAAGAAAAACATCAATACGATATATTTAAGCAAAACCGCACATCACAAATAAACATATTACAAGATATTTCTTTCGCCATTTACATTGAACACAACTGCGTCATCCATTTTCTTTTCCTCATCTCCCTGTTGCCACTCCAGCACAGATAAACTTACCTCTCATTGCAGCTACAGTTTGATCGTGCGCGCGACATTCTCCCCACCTTGAGTTTGGAGATACAAACTCAAAAATAGTAAACATAAAAAAATATTCATACAATTTGAGAAACAAAACGTACAAATAACAATACAAATATTTCAAAATAATGGAATAAATATTGAAATCAATGTTCTAAAGTTCAAATATAGAAAGTTCAAAAGTTTATAAATCCAGTCTTTTAACTGGTTTTATTTCTCGTCCTGAGCGAGACACGGGAACAGTTTCATTAGAGTCACTACTAAGCTGAGGGTATTTGGTTACCACTTCCGGAACCTTCTGAGTTTCCGGTACGACTTGCTCATAGTTTGGTGTCAGTTCCAAAGGGTACAGTCGTTGGATTGGTCTTAATATGTTTCCCTTTTCAGTTCGCAGTTTCGCAAGTCTGATGATTCCATCTTTTCCTGGATAGAGTTCCAGCACTCTCCCTAGCAGCCAATGCAACCTTTTTTATCATCTGTACCAATTAATACTATGTCCCCTACATTTATTTTATCCTCTCTTTTGATAACTGAAGAACGAAGGAAACCCAGATACTCTCTTTTAAATCTTTGTTTTAGATTTTCACGAACCTTTTGAATATGTCTCCATCTCAAAACAATATTAGTCTTTTCAATTTGATCTAAATCAGGAACATCATTTAATGAAATGTCCTGAAGAAACATTGAGGGTCAAGGTTTTCAGCTCTTGTTCCTCGGATATGTAAGTTAATGGTCTGCTATTCATGACAGATTCGCATTCACAGACGAGAGTTTGCAATTCCTCGTAAGACAAACAGGAGCGTCCAACATTTTTTTTTTTCTTAAAAGATCTTTTAAATTCCAATCAAGCGTTCCCAGAAGCCTCCCCACCATGGAGAGGGGAGGGTGGATTAAATTTCCAACGAATTTCGTTGACTCTAAATTCACTTTCAATTTTAGTCCAATCT
>BPLQ01008572.1:0-22948 GCA_021605075.1 Caerostris darwini
ACCTTCATTTCATAGTTCTTTCTTTATGTAGGAGAAATGTTTCCAGGTATATTTCATAAAGGATTACACGGTAATCATTACCTTTGTCTCATCAGAAATTCTGAACACAGTATAGTTGTTATAGCAAGAATAGATAAATTGTTTGTTCATGTAAACGATTTTTCCGATATGAAAAACGCAGGCATTTTCTAATGGACTAATATTATTTTATTTTACATAATTTCAACCTTTATTTCATTACTCTTTCTTTATTTACGAGAAATCGCTTCAGGTAAATTTCTCAAGAATTACACATTAATAATCAAATTTATCTCATCAGAACTTGTGAACACAATACATTGTTTATAACGAGAACATATAAAAGTTTTGTTTTTGGAATTGATTTTTAAATATAGAAACATAGGAATGTTCTAATGGACTAATACTATTTTTTTACATAATTTCAACCTTTATTTAGTAATTATTTCTTTATTTACAAGAACTAGTTTCAGATAAAGTTCATGATCAGTACACGATAATCATAAAGTTTATCTCATCAGAAAATGTGAAAGCAGTACATGCTTTATAACATGATTAATCAAATTGTTTGTTCATGAAAACGAGTTTTCAAATATGAAAAAAGTAGGAATGTTTTAATGGACTAATATTATTTTATTTTAAATAATTTCAACCTGCATTTCATAGCTCTTTCTTTATTTACGAGAAGTGGTTTCAGGTAAAGTTCATGATCAATGCACGTGGATCATCATGTTTATCACATCAGAAAATGTGAATACAGTACATGATTTATAAGAAGAATAGCCAAAATTTTTGTAAATGAAATTGATTTTCAAATATGAAAAAAGCAGGGATGTTCTAATGGATAAACGTTATTTTATTTCGCATAATTTAAACCTTCATTTCATAACTCTTTCTTTATTTGTGAGAAGTAGTTTCAGGCAGAATTCACGAGGAGTGCACTCCAAACATCACTTTTATCTCACCAGAAAATGTGAACGCGATACATTGTTTATAACAAGAATTGTTTTTACATGAAATTAATTTTATTATGAAATACATAAGAGTGTTGTAATGAAATAATGCCATAAATAACTTTCAACCTCCATGTAGTTTGCCAGATGATGTTTTAGGTAAAGTACAGAAAGAGTACACGAAAATGTAATCAACGCGATATGATCAATCTATGACAAAAACTTCGTCAACGCAATATATGATTTATATCAACAATAACCAAAGTGTTCGCATATAAAATCAATTGCTTTTATGAAAAACATATGATCGTTGTAATAAATTAACGTTAATCTCATATAATACATTTTTAATCTTTAATATAAATAACCCCAAATAAAATACTAAAATTACGTTGTCGATAATCAATACGTTGCTGAGTATAATGAAACAATTTTATTTTTAATTTTTTAAACAGTAGAAAATTAACTTTACTCTATTTTTTAACTTCTTTTATTAAATGAATTGAAGCAAATAATTTCATACTCTCTATACCCATCTGAAATGTTTCACAAAAATATCAACGAAATAATTATTTATTTATTCGTTCGTTTTTCAATGGTCTTTTGCTGAATTTAATTATGATCTATTCAGTAAAATTCGAAGTTTAAATTTTAAACTATGAGAGGTAAATTATTTTTGGGTAATTAATTATATGAATTACGTAAGATTTTCTTATCACTGAAACATATTAATATATTTAGAAAGATAAAGTAGAATGTTTGTTAACTTACCCCTTTGGAATTCTATTCAATCATTCTGGGTAGTTATAATCCGAGATCCAATAATTCTACCTGTTAATAAAGAATAAAAAGTTTAAAAAAATAAAAAAAGCTCTTGTTTAAAATGAAGAATTGTAGAGTTTATTTTTACTTACATAAATATATATATTATATTCTTTCAAAATAGATATCTTCGTTATTTTAAAATAGTTATTCTACTATCTTATCTAATTTAGAAATATATGATTATAATCTCAACATTTACTTAGACTTAATGTCAATTAATATTCTTAGAAAAAAATGTTTATAATGTATTATGTAATTAGAAATTTTTAAAGAGAATATAATCATTTAATTGTTATTTAGTTAACAAATGCTATTATTTCTTGAAAATACACCAATTAGACATCGTACTATTTAGTTATATTTTCTATAATACATACATAATTAGACATTGTACTATATATACTATATATAATTAGATATTGCACTATATATACTATATAGAATTAGATATTGTACTATATATAATTAAATATTGTACTATATTGCAATGACAATTGTTTGCCACAGAATCAGAAAATTATTTATTTTTCTTATCCCACTTGGTCGACAGCAATATCCAGACCAAGTCCAAGAATCAGTGTGGTCTCAGGAAAGGGTGTATACACTGAAGTGACAAAAGTCATGGGATAGCAATATGCAAATTTTCATATGGCAGTAGCATCGCGTAGAACAGGAATAAATGCGCAGTGCTTTCGCAGAGCTTTCATTTCTGTTCAAGTTATTCATGTGAAGAGGTTTTGACGTGATGATGACCGCACGACGGGAATTAACAGACTTTGAAAGCGGAATGTTAGTTGGAGCTAGACGCATGGGTCATGCCATTTCGGAAATCGTTAGGGAATTCAACATTCCCAGATCCACTGTGTCAAGAGTGTGCCGAGAGTATGAAATTTCAGGCATAACATCCCACCATGGACAGCGCAGTGGTCGACCGCCTGCACTTAATGACCGAGACCGGCGACGTCTGCAAAGAGTCGTAAATTCTAACAGACAAGCAACACTGCGTTAAATAACCGCAGAAATCTATGTGGGACGTACAAGGGACTTGTCTGTTGGAACTGTGCAGAGAAATTTGGCTTTCTTGGGCTATTCCAGCAGAAGACCGACTCGAGTGCCTTTACTGACAGAACGACATCGCTTGCAGCGACTCTCGTGGGCATATCGGTTGGTCCCAAGATGAATGGAAAACCGTGGCCTGGTCCGATGAGTCACGATTTCAGTTGGTAAGAGCTGATGGTAGGGTTCGAGTGTGGCACAGACCCCACGAAGCCATGGACCCAAACAGTCAGCAAGGCATTGTTCAAGCTGGTGGTGACTCCGTAATGGTGTGGGCTGTTTTTTCATGGCATGGACTTGGTCCTCTGGTACGACTGGACCGAACATTGACTGGAAATGCTTATATTCAGCTACTTGGAGATCACTTGCAGCCATTCATGGACTTCATGTAACCAAACAACGATGGGATTTTTATGGATGACAATGCGCCATGTCACCGGGCCACAACTGTTCGCGATTGATTTGAAGAACATTCTGGACAATTCCAACGAATGATCTGGCCCCCCAGATCGCCCGACATGAATCCCATCGAGCATTTATGGGACATCATCGAGAGGTCTGTTCGTGCCCAAAATCCTGCACCATCAACGCTTTCACAATTATGGACGTCTATCGAGACAGCATGGCTCAATATTCCTGCAGAAGACTTCCAACGACTTGTTGAGTCCATGCCACATCGAGTTGCTGCACTTCGCCGGGCGAAAGGAGGGCCTGCACGATATGAAGAGATATCCCATGATTTTTGTCACTTCAGTGTATTTTGTTGTGATGGGACACCCGTTGGTAGAACTTTGACTTACTCCATGACACTGAAGAAGGAGGACAAGCGTTTCAGAAGGATTGTCAGTGTAAACTACACGGCATTTCTGTGTCGTATGGGAGAAAACCCGGAAAACTCCCACCAGGTAGTCCGACTCACGAGGAAAGATGTTGAACATCACAAACGCCATCGAGCCTCTCCATTTTTTCAAACAGTTTCTACAACAAAGCCGTCAGCGGATTGAAGCTCCACCCTAATATTCAACAGAGGTGTGCGTTGCCACTGAGCCACGAGTCAGGCCGCACTTATATGTAATGTCAATTAATATTCATAGTAATAAATGTTTATAATCGACTTGTAATCAGAAATTTTTAAAAGAAAATAATTATTTATTTGTCATTTAGTCAACAAATGCTTTTCATCTCTTGAAAATATACAATTTGATACTGTACTATGTTACAATGCCACTTGCGAGTTAGAGAATCAGAAAATGATAAAAGTTTTAATACATTTCATATAATTTAAACAAAAGTAGAAAATCACTAAAGCTTGCTGAAATTCAAGAATATATAGAAATATCTGTTGAATATATCTATATAAGCATTTTAAAAAGCAAAGAGGTTAAAATATCGGAAAAGAATAAAGTATTCCAAATATAATAGAATAACTTATATTCTATTAATAGAATAACTTATATTCTATTAAATATCTAAAAACAGACTCATTCTGTGCAAGCACATGTGTTTGAAAACTCGAGAACTTTACTAAACAGATATACTAGGAGAAAATGCTTAAAAAAAAAATTTTATATATAAGAATTGTGAGCATTACATATTATATTACATTATATATATATGTTGAAAATAATATATATATATATCTTCCCTTAACTTTGCAAACACTTTTTGCATTTTTTAAAAATCTTTTTCAGCAAAAGGGGTCTGATTTTTTTCCCCTGGAACATTTCCAAAAAGTTTCTGTTTTGCAATTGCATGATGATAGAAAAGGCATGAAAATAAGGCACTTAACGTTATCAAAAAACCTTTAATAAAACACTAAAATAATAAGTTCTAAGTTTCCCTGTTAGAACTACCGATTTAAATAAAGTCAGAAGAAGATGACAAATAATCAACTACTTCTCTAATTTCTTTTCTTTGAACTTGCTCGTGTTTCTGGCGTGTATGATTCACTGTAGTTCTTCTGCAACATTTTTAATAATTCAGCACACAAAAATCCATTTGAAATACAACATTTAAAGCCATCTCTTTCTCTTCAATTCATTCTATTAGCTCACATTCTCCCTATATATATCTAGTTCAAATTTCCAATCGTTCATAAAATATTTTTTATTCATTAACTCACGTTCAAATGCATTTTTTTAACTTGTAGTGGATGGCATTGGATGTGAATACAGTTTTTTCAAACATTAATTCATTCATTCAATTTAATTCATAAATTTTATTTTTTTTAGTTTTAAGTTGGCTGTATCTACCAATAGATGGCGCCAGATGTAAGAGGAAAATTTCAAATTTATTTATAAAGGACTTTTCTGCATTATAGTGAAAAAAAAATTTTTTTTTTTTCTAATGCAGCTGCCAAATAGACCGTGATCTTTTAATGCCTTAAGGGCTGCATCGACGTTACTCACTTTGCATTACCCAGGGGGCGCGTGTAACTTGAAGATAATCCACGGATGCGGAGTAGCAATGCCCCCCCGCAACGCTCTACGATCTTATTAGGACCGGGACCTATGGCTTAAAGTGGATTCCGAACCACTACACACATCTATGGCAAAACCGGGATTTGAACCCGATACCTGTGGTACCGAGCTCTAGAGCGCTAGCCACTCGGCCATCAGGCCCGAGTGAAAAAAAGTAGAAATTGACTTTAATTATTATTATTATTATTATTATTTTTTTTTATATATATATTACTTGTTGCAACTAATTTTGTCCAGCGTGAAATTACAGAGCACTGAATATGCTTGAATAAAAAATAGCTGCTGTTTTCACACTGAGTGACAGATCGCGCTGAAGTTACCAATTTACTACAGTGCTACTAACTTACACACACAAAAAAAAAAAAAAAATTAGCGATATCTTATATGCGAGTATTTTAAATTATAAATTCCAGACAAAATTTATAATTTTCTTTAATAAAAATAATCTTCTTTAAATGGTTTCAAACTGGTTTCTACTAATTTACAAATAAGTAGCATTTCTATAAAATTGAAGAAGTTTTTTTTTTAATTATTATAATATTGAATTCCATTAAAAATAATTTATGTATTAAAAATTAATAATAAATTAAGCTTATGAAATAAATAGATTTCTAGGAAACATATTTAAAGCAAATTGGAAATTTTAAGGAACTAATAATATTAAAAATAAATAAGCATTTATATTATTATTTCATTTTAGCAAACAATATTATAATCTGGTTTCTTTACTGGTTTCACACTATAACAAATTTTTTTACAATAACTGTTTCTAAACTGGTTTCTTTGATAAAAAAAAATAACTGAAAACCTTATGAAATAAATTTCTATTTTAGGGAACAAATAATATTAAAATTAAATAAGCAATTATTTCATTTTAGCCCACATTATTATATTTTGGTTTCTTTACTGGTTTCTCGTTCTAATTGGTTTCTTTACTGGTTTCTCGTTCTAATTGGTTTCTTTACTGGTTTCTCGTTCTAATTGATTTCTTTACAATAACTGTTCCTAAACTGGTTCTTCTAATAAAAAAAAAATAACTGGTCTCAAACTGGTTTCTTAAATAAAAAAAAATTAACTGGTCTCAAACTCGTTTCTTAAATAAAAAAAAATTAACTGGTCTCCAACTGGTTTCTTAAATAAATAAAATTAAATGTAGAAAAATAAGTAGCATTTCTATTAAATTCAATAAAGTATATTCAATAATTATAAAATTGAATTACATTAAAAATAATCTATACATTAGACATTAATAATAAATTGGTCTTTTGAAATAAACAGATTGCTAGGAATCTCACGTTTTATTTAAAACAAATTAGCCAATTTTTGGAAAAAAACACAAAAAGTAAAATATATATATAAATTAATTAAAATTAAAAGTATTTAAAAAATATAACTTTATTAATATACTGTTTCAAAACTTTAACAATATTTTGCTGAAATTCATTATGAAAATCAATAAATAAATGCAAAACATACCATTTTATAACCAAATTATCGTTTTAAAAAATCCATTCTTTACAGTATACAAGTGATCCACTGTATTGAAAAGTTATTTTCCTCTCTTCTAAAAGACCTAAGCTTTAAATGAACATTGTTACTAATCCAGTGGGATCAATTACTACAAAACAAAACTTCGTACTTAAAAGTCGTTTGCCCCAAATTGTTGCCATGGAGAACTAAACAAACTATCGTCCTAGCTAACAATAGAATGGGGTTCTTTCCAAAATCGTTTTCTTTTTTATTTTCAAGAACAGAAGAATTAATTCATTTAATTGAATTAAGGGAAAAATAAATATGTATCGAATTAACTTAATTTATTGAAATTTTTAACGCGATTGATTTATTTAATTAGCATAATTAATTTATACTTTTCATTTTAGAATTAAGGTAATTAATGAGGTTAATCTATTAAGAAAGTGGAATTTTTAAACAATTGAATTAAACTGATGCCATTCTTTAATGAAAAAAGTTGTGAATATTAAACAATTAGATAATTATACAAATTTTATTTCTGTAAAAAAGCTTTTATATTATTAAAAATAATAGAGGTAAATTTGTATGAAATAAAATAATTAATTGAAGAAGATCGCTAATTCTCTTTGAAGATTTGTAAAAAAAAAGAGATTGGACGTTATATGAAAACAAGATATATTACTCTAAGAAAATGCATCCAAAATAAGAAAAGATAATTTTTTCCTTTTAAAAAAACATAAATCAGGATAATAATTAAAGATAATCATTCTTAATGTTTCATTTAAAAATTTTATATGGATAAAGACTTCAGATATTTGTATTGAGAATGTATTTTAAATATCGCAAAAATTTCAATATTGCAGTTTAAAAATCGATGAAATTGTTCTTTATTGATATTTATTTATGTCATTTACTGCAGAAATTATCTCTATACTGTTAAAATCAGTACTGGTAACAAAAAGGATATTCACATAATAATATCAAAAATTAAAAATATTTATATCATCCACGTATATAAACATCCACATAGGGCCTGAATGGCCGAGTGGCTAGCGCTCTGGCCCTCGGTACCACAGGTTTCGGGTTCGAGTCCCGGCGGTGCAATGGATGTTTGTAGTGGTTCGGAATCCACTTTAAATTGTAGGCCCCGGTCTAATAGGATCGTAGAGCTCTGCGGGGGCATTGTTACTCCGCGTCCGTGGCTTATCTTCAAGTTACACGTGCCCCCTGGGTAATGCAAAGTGAATAACGTCTGTGCAGCGCTTGCCTTAAGGCATCCAAGACCAAGCTGTCTAAGTGTTTGCCAGCTGCATTAGAAAGAAAAAAAAACATCCACGTTAAAATTACTTATTTAACGACCACATTAAATGTTTACTGTCATTTTTTTTAATTCGCAATTTGTTATTATTCAATTTTGAACATGAAATATAATCTTACGTCCACGTTACGTAACAGCACGTCCGTGACAACCTTAAGTCCCTCGTGCCTCCTAATGAGCAAAGGCTATGGGCTAATGACTCTTTTAGGAGATTTCAGCGCACAAAATTAAGTCATCGTATATTAGCGAATTATAAATACCAAAGCCAACGGCCATACCATGCTGAATATACCGGTTCTCGTCAGATCACCGAAGTCAAGCATCATTGGGCGCGGACAGTACTTGGGTGGGTGACCAGCTGGGAACACCGCGTGCCGTTGGCATTCACAAATTGGGGACCTGAATGGCCGAGTGTCTAGCGCTCGGTGCCACAGGTCTCGGGTTCGAGTCCCGGTGGTGCCATAGGTGTTTGTAGTGATTCGGAATCCCCTTTAAACGGTTTTGGCGTAGGGTTTGCAACGCATCTCATGTTTCGAAATCTGCTATTATACAGACGCACTTCGCCCACCATGGGGCTTTTGCGCCAATGAAAAAGAATGGTTTGGTTTGTCGTTCTACGTTCCTTTTTTACCTCATTTTAGGCTAATTTAGTCACATTTTTAGGCCACATTTTTTACCACATTGAGGCACTCGGATGTGTCATGGTTGTTTGTAGTGGCTCGGAATCCACTTTAAGCCGTAGGTTCCGGTCTCCCATGACTGTAAGAGCGTCACGGAGCCAAAGTCAGACTTTTACCTACGGGTGCTCCATCACAACAGAAGCTGCTTCCTTCCCCTTCAATCATGAGTACGTATGGGCTCGTGGGATTGGCCAGCCAAGTGGGATAAGAAACAACAAACAAACAAGCAACATAAATACCAAGGGAAAAGTCGGGGCCACAATCGGGTGTGACTGGAGAAAATTTAATGGTAAAACTCGCAAAAAGTCCGCTGCCCATTTTAGATTAAGAACTGGACACGACTATCTGGCAGAAGATCTCATCAAAATAAGGATTGCGAACTCTTATAGATGTGTTTTATGTAAGAACAGAGAAAATTACCATTTAATTATTTGCTGGGGGCTGGACTCCTAATACAACAGAATGGGGACTCTTTATTAGCGGGCCGGAGAAAACATGTCCTTATCACACGAACTTTTATTAGCGTGCTTATAACTTCTTAAAGTTTTATCTTTAGAACATTTAAATTGATTTTAACTGTTTTAAGGCCTTTTGGCAGTTTTTGTTAAGAATGCCTCATCTTTTCCCTTTGCGATTTCAATTTGTTTATATGTTATTTGTTTCGACGGTAAGTGACCAAATTTGTATGGATTGAGTTCCAATAAAGCCATAGGTAACAACAACAACAACAATTTTGGATATATATATATATATATATATTTTCAATGCAGCTGGCAAACAGACATGGACGTCTTAGATGCCTTAAGGCAAACGCTGCACAGACGTTACTCACTTTGCATTACCCAGGGGGCGCGTGTCACTTGAAGATAAGCCACGGACGCGGAGTCACAATGCCCCCGCCACGCTCTACGATCCTATTAGACCGGGACCTACGGCTTAAAGTGGATTCCGAACCACTACACACATCCATGGCACCGTCGGGACTCGAACCCGACACCTGTGGTACCGAGCTCCAGAGCGCTAGCCACTCGGCCATCAGGCCCCACATTAATTATTCAAATGAATTAAATGAATTAAATTATGGGCCATTCAGGCCCATTTTTTGGATATATTGATCTGAAGTTATTTTCACCAACAGCTGCAAAAATGTAGCACATTCAATATTATCCAGTATATACAATGGGTTCTGTTACAGTTAAAGCTTAATTTACCACTATTATTTGGAATACACATTTCCAGTATCGCACATTATTTCCCACTTTTCAAACCACATTGAATGACTTTTACGTTCTACATATTTATCGTACTCATCCCTAGAATGATCAAGAATAAATAACGAAGCTTTTAGTACATTATCACTTATCAAGTTTCGAACCTAATTTCCTAGTTAGAAGGTCTAATATACTATCCACTTGGTCACTCCTGTCTAATTTGTAACTCTAAGTATACATTTTTCCCTGCACTTTTCTAAATTTATTATATATATAATTTTCCTATCAAACATTATATCATGTATGCTATTTGATGTCAAGTTGCCAAAAAAAGTTATATAATATTCTCGCTTTTTTTTCTAAATGTTATTCAATACCTGAGATTGGTCATTTTTCATTTTCATATTTACCCTATAATCATAAAATTAATTAGCTCTACGGTTTGCTGAAAAGGATTGATCAATTCACTTTTGATACCATGCCAGTAAAATTGTCTTGAAAATAGGTCAAACAAGAAAAAAAAAACGTATTTTTACATTAATGTGATAGTACATTTAAAAGTTTGGATTTAGTTTAGTAGAAATGAAAATTTGAAATTGCGATTGGTAAATTTACACAATGAAAAATATGAAGGACACCTTTTCAAAAGAGTTTTTTATTTCAAAAGCAATTAAGTAATGAATTTACTTCGATCTAATTGAAACATCATACCATAGGGGGAATTTCTTTGATAATAAAATGGAAAATAGTTACTATAGAAATACAAGGAAGTTTGCGTCTTATCGATAAAACTAATCATGATATTAAAAAAAAAAAGGAAAAAATAATTTTAGGTTAAATCGTTTTACTTTTCTTTGTCAGATTTTTATCATTCGTGAAAATGATGATAATAACATTAGAGTTGTAGGACCTGAATGGCCGAGTGGCTAGCGCTCTGGCGCTCGGTACCACAGGTTTCGGGTTCGAGTCCCGGCGGTGCCATGGATGTTTGTAGTGGTTCGGAATCCACTTTAAACCGTAGGACCCGGTCCTAATAGGATCGTAGAGCGTTGCGGGGGCATTGTTACTCCGCGTCCGTATCTTCAAGTTACACGCGCCCCCTGATTAATGCGAAGTGAGTAACGTCTGTGCAGCGCTTGCCTTAAGGCATCCAAGACCAAGTTGTCTAAGTGTTTGCCAGCTGCATTGGGAAAAAAAAAAAAAAAAAAAAAACATTAGAGTTGTATTTTATAAAAATATGAAATAAAAAGTTATTGTATTATTTCTTTTTATTTTGTAAAAAGTTTTATATTGAACAATAATTTAGTAAATTGATTCAAAGTTTAATTAACGAAGTTTAATATAAGAAAAAACTATAAAAGTTTTAAATAAATAACAAAAAACAATTTTTTGAACTGTAAAACAATATAAGGAGTAAAATATAATCAATATTGTTTTGATTAATCACCCGCTATATTTATTTACTTTTAAATAAACATTGATAAGCATAAAGTGATTTGTTTTACTTATTAAGGACTAGTTATTATTGTTGTTTGACCCTTTTTGGTTTGGTTTCGTATAAAATATTTACTATCGAAATAGAAGGATGTTTGGTATTTATCTATAAAATTAATTATGATAATGTAAAAAAAAAGGAGAAACGTAATTTAGACATAAATATTTTAATTCTCATCGTCAGATTTTAATCATTCGTGAAAATGATGATAATAACGATAGTGTTGCATTGACAAAAATATGAAAAGAAAAATTATTACGTTAGTTTATTTTTCTTTTGTAAAAAACATTTTGTTGAACTGTAACTAAGAAATTTTATTCAACATATAATTAATGAAATTTAGAAGCTTTATATAATTAACAAAATTTTTATTTTTATATTTTTATCACTATAGGAGAAGTGAAATATAATCAATATTCATCATCATCATCAAGCAGCATGACAGCCCAGAGCGGGCCAAGACTTTCCTTTCCAATAATCAATATTGTTTTTAATAATAATGCGCTAAATATTTAAATATTTTTTTATTTATTTACTTTTAAATGCACATTGATAAGCGCAAAGTGATTTATTTTAGTTATTCAGAACTAATTATTATTATTATTTTACTCTTTTTGATTTCTAACTTTAAAGGAAATGGCAAATACAAAAATCAGGTTATAAGTCAAAACAATGTACGTTTTATATGCATTTATTACCATATCAGTACCTCATCATCTAAAATTTCTCTATTGTTGAATTTAAAACTAATATAAATACATTTAAAAAAAATCCGCTACAATTTTCGGTTTATTATAACTATACATGCAACTATACTAGACCGGAAAGAATATTTAGATAATGATCATATAAACTTTCTTAATACCGCAAATTCCCCAACCTTCAATGACACAGTAAATCAATAAATCAGAAATTACTTACGATATTTCAGAAAACATTTACAAGTTCAATAGCCATAAAAATCACAAAATAATAATTTTTCCTAACTAAAACTCTTATCAACATCATTCCGTGGCACAAATTATTCAATTTGGATTCAATTGTACATATTGTTTTCTATATGTTATTGCGCCAACGGCCATACCATGCTGAATATACCGGTTCTCGTTCAATCACCGAAGTCAAGCATCATTGGGCGCGTGACCACTTGGGAACACCGCGTGCCGTTGGCATTCACAAAATTGGGACCTCAACGGCCGAGTGTCTAGCGCTCTGTGCCACAGGCTTCGGTTTCGAATCCCGGCGGTGCCATGGATGTTTGTAGCGGTTCGGAATCCAATTTAAGCCGTAGGTCCCGGTCTTCTATGACTGTAAGAGCGTCACGGAGCCAAAGTCAGACTTCTACCTACGGGTGCTCCATCACATCAGAAGCTGCTTTCTTCCCCTTCAATCATGAGTACGTATGGGCTCGTGGGCTTGGCCAGCCAAGTGGGATAAGAAACAACAACAATAACATATGTTATTGCCAATGCCAGTTTTATTAACTTAATAGAAACGTATAAAATAATTAATTCCCCATAACTTTTAAAAACATTCATGCATTATTTAATCATGTTAAGGTTTCTAAAAGCTAGAATATAGATCTTTTGCCAGGTTTTCCCCATTCCCCATCACTACGTCGTATAAATTATTAAAATATCAATTTGGGTTCAATTGCACATTTTGTTTCGCTGTATGTTATTGCCAATGTCAGTTTTATTGAATTTGTCGAAATGCATAAAATAGTCAATTCTCTAGGATTTCTTTAAAACATTCATACATAATTTAATCATATCAAGGTTTTTAAAATCTTGAAGATCGACAATTGTCCACGCTTTCCACGATCACCCATCATTCCGTGCTACAAATTAAAAAAATAACAATTTAGGTTCAATTGCGAATTTTATTTTCAATACGTTAAGGTCAATTTTATTAAATTTACCAAAATGCATAAAATAATTAATTCTTCAAGGCTTTTAAAAACATTAATGCACTATTTAATCATAGCAAGGTTTTAAAAACATTAAAGCACTATTTAATCATAGCAAGGTTTTAAAAACATTAATGCACTATTTAATCATAGCAAGGTTTTAAAATCTTGAAGATAGATCGTTGTCCAAGTTTTACAAATGTCAGATTTATGAGACATATTCTCATTTTTGCAACACAAAATCTGTATTAGGACAGAATCAAACCTTTTCCTTTCTCATTCTAGCAACAGCCCAAAGTTGTCTACCTACTGACAGAAGATGTTGTTTTTTTAAAGAGTAGTAGTTTTTTTTATTTTTTTTTTACAATTTCCGATTGTCAACCCTGCGCCTAGAGGCCTGCATTCCTATTAAGCAGGTTAAAGACTGCGGTTTAAAGCAAATTCGACCCACTACAAACATTCATGACATCGCTGGGACTCATACCAAAAACCTGTCGCACCTAGTGCTAGTTACTCTGCCATCAGGCCCCCAATATCAAACCTACACATGATAATAAATAAGGAAATGCATCTGCTTTCCGTTTCTAAGCAAAACTAAGATACTTTTATGTTTGTCAGATAATTTGCTAAAAAACAAAATTGTCTCTTTTCAAATGCATTCATTCAATAAACTCAATCAATAACGAAGTAGTTTTAAAAAAAATAACATTGGAATTATTACTCTGATATAACCACACACGAAACTCCGAATAAATTAGAAAATTGCAAAGCAAAATCGAAACTTCGAAATAAAATACAAAAGATGGAAGACTTCGCTAATAAAAAGTGGTATTTTAATCAAGATAAAACAGAGAAGAAGATCCGATTCATTGAAAGAGACGGCACTGTAAGGAAAGACGTATACGATGGAGGCTTACATGTAATGTGTAGCGTTGCCACAGCAACCATGGTAAGCAGAAAAAAAAATCTTGCCCTGGTAAGTTTTTATGAAGGCAAATATTTCCGATTGATGTTCCAGTGATCAAAGATACTTAAACTGGGCCTTTAAAGACACTGATTAATTTGTGAAAGAGACTAAATGGATTATTATGCTCTCGTGGAGACAAGCTGGGATTCCATTATCTTCTTGTTTGCTGCAGAGGGGTGGTGGGGGGTATGTATCACTTTCACTTATGATAGAAGGGGGAATGGTTTAATTGGATCATTTTATGCTCTAAGTTCTTTTTGGGATGTAAAGATTTCGATGAAGTGATTTTGATGAGGTTTCTCTTTAATTTTTTCTTTATTTGGTTAAGAAAAAAACTAATTTCGAATGATAAATTGCTAATGTTTTTTTTTAAAAACTAATTGTGGAAAATCGCAAACGAATTTTAATGTATGTGCATTTATTTTAGTAATTTAAAACAAATAAGCTCACGATTGTACTGGTTCGGAATCCACTTTAAACACTAAGACAACGTCTAATATGACCGTAGAAAGTTGGCCATAGGGTCTTCTGCACCCAGCAGTAAAAATAAACATCTGATGTGTTTAAGTATGCCAGTAGGCAGAAGACCTTGGCCCAACAGAGATTGTAGTGCCAGGGAGTTAGTTAAATTGCATGAAAAAACGAAATACATTATATTCTTAGTAAAACAGAATCAATAGAATTAAAATAAATAATAAAATAAACGAGCTATGATTAGGTTTTGTTCCAAATTTGTGAGATGACTTCACTGTGTTATTTTTTTATCGAACAAAGAAATTGTTTCAAATTTCGTCAATAAGTTATTTTCCTCATTGTCGCAAAAGTCTCATCATGGGCCAACGTCTGCTGCCTACTGCCTACTGGCAGATTTAGAGACAGAAAATGTTCTCTTTTACGGGATAGAGATGTCAGCCCTACGCCAAACCGTCATACTGTACTTTGACCTACGACTTAAAGTCAATTACGAATCACTAACAAGCTTTCATGCCACCGACAGGACTCTAATATGAAATTGTGTGGTGCCAAAGGACAGATTTATTTGTGTCAGATTTATTTGCATACATTCAATTTTTTCAGAACAGAATCCATACTTGGATAATATCAAATATATATATGATAATAAATAAGAAAACACATCAGCTTTGCATTTCTAAGCAAAATTTGGATAGTTTTAAGTTTGCCATATAATTTGCTAAAAACAAAACCGTGTCGTTTCAGATACATTTATTTAATAAACTCAATCAATAACGAAGTAGTAAAAAAACCATCAGTTGAATTATTACTGTAATATAACCACAAACGAAACTTCGAATAAAAATTGGGAAAATTACAAGGCAAACTCAAAACTTTGAAATAAAGAATGAAACGAAGGAAAAATTTGCTAATAAAAAGTGGCATTTTAAAATGAAGATAAAACAGAAAAGAAGATCCGATTAATTGACGGAGACGCACTGTAAGGAAAGACGTATACGGCGCAGGCTTATCTGTAACGTGCAGTGTTGCCTCAGCAACCATGGTAAGCACAAAAAATAATCTTGCCCTGGTAAGTTTTTATGAAGGCAAATATTTCCGATTGATGTTCCAGTGATCAAAGATACTTAAACCGGGCCTTTAAAGACATTGATTAATTTGTGGAAGAGACTAAATGGATTATTACGCTCTCTTGGAGACAAGATGGAATTTCATTATCTTCTTGTTTGCTGCAGAGGGGGATGTATCACGTTCACTTAAGATAGAAGGGGAATGGTTAAATTGGATCATTTCGTGTTCTAATTTCTTTTTGGGGAGTAAAGATTTTGATGAGGTTTCACTTAAAATGTTTTCTTTATTTGGTTAAGAAAAAATGAATTTCGAATGACAAATTAATGCTTTTTTAAAGCTGATTGGGGAATATCTCAAACAATTTTTAATGTACATCTATTTATTTTAGTAATTTAGAACAAATAGAAGAACGAAAAAGTTCCTGATAGCCTAGTGACTAGCGCTATAGAGCTCGATATCACAGGTTTTGGGTTCCAGTCCCGGATGTGGAATGGATGTTTGTAATGGTTCGGAATCTTTCTTTAAATCTTTCCCCATTAAACAGTATTTTCTGGTCTAATATCATGTCAGATCGTTGGTAATTGGACAACCCTACCCCGTTAAAAGAAAGCATCTATTGTTTCGGGATCTGCCAGTAGGCAGAAGGCCTTCATCCACCATGAACTGTAGTCCCGGGGTTTGGTTTGATTTGTCTTTCCTCGGTCATTTTGTACACACTAATTGAACCAAGACCTACAGTTTAAGACACAGTTACTACAGGTTAATTCCGAACCACTAACAAACATCCATGCCAACGCCTGGTTTCAAACATGAAAGCATGTGAAACCACAAGCCAGATCACTAGAAAACTGACTATCAGGGAGCTTTTAAATTCTTGAAGATAGATCTTTGTCCGTGATTCACCGATTTATTTGTCTTATTCTAAATTTTTGCAACACAGAATCTACATTAGGACAATATAAAACCTACACATGATAATAAATAAGAAAATACATCTGCCTTGCTCTTCTGTACAAAACTTGGACACTTTTATGTTTGTTATATATTTTATTAAAAATGAAATCATGTTGTTTCCTATACATTCATTTAATAAACTCAATAAATATGGAAGTAGCAAAATAACAAACATCAGTGAAATTATTGCTCTAATATAACCCTGAACGAAACTTTCAATAAATTGGAAAATTGGAAGCCAAAGTGGAAATTTCGAAATAAAAGAACAGAACGAGGGAAGACTTCGCTAATAAAAAGTGGCATTTTAATCAGACGATAAAACAGAAAAGAAGATCCGATTAATTGAAAGAGACGGCACTGTAAGGAAAGACGTGTACGACGGAGGCTTATCTGTAATGTGTAGCGTTGCCACAGCAGCCATAGGAGCCACACACAAAAAAAAAATCTTGCTGTGGCAAGATTTTTATGAGGGCAAATATTTCCGATTGATGTTTAAGTGATCAGAGATACTTAAACTGGGCGTTTAAAGACATTGATTAATTTGTGGAAGAGACTAAATGGATTATTATGCTCTTGTGGAGACAAGATGGAATTCCATTATCTTCTTGTTTGCTGCAGAGGGGTGAGGGGAAAGTATCACTTAAGATAGAAGGGGAATGGTTAAATTGGATCATTTTGTGTTCTAATTTGTTTTTGGATAGTAAAGATTTCGATGAGGTTTTTCTTAAACTCTTTTTTTTTTATTTGATTAAGAAAAACTCGTTTTAAATGATATATTTCTTAATGTTTTTTTAAGGTGATTGTGGAAAATCTCAAACAATTTCTAATTTATGGTTTTTTATTTTAGTAATTTAGAGCAAGTAAAAATGAATCTGATGGCCGAGTGATTAGTGCTCTAGAGCTCGGGGCCATAGGTTTCGGATTCGAGGTTTGGAATCCATTTTCTAAAGTGTATTACGAAGTTTTCCTGGTGTAATATAACTGTAGAGCGTTGTTCTTAGTGTTGACAATCTTTTCCTGTACAAAGAAAACCTTTCCTGTTGCAGAATTTGCTAGTAGACAGGATGCTAGAATCTAACATAGACTGTAGAGCCAGGGTTTGGTTTGTCGGTCTAAGGTTATATTGCGCACATTTTATGCTAATTAGACAAGACCTGAAGTTTATCCTGGATTCCGAACCACTAAAAAGCATCCATGCCGCCGCCTATACTTGACCCTGAAAACAAGTGGTATTACAGGCTAGAGTGCTAGCCAATTGGTCATGAAGCCTCTTTTAAAATCTTGAAGATATATGTTTATTCACGTTTTACAAATGTCAGATTTATTAGTCATCTTCTGATTGTTGCAACACAAAATCCATACTAGGACAGTATCAAATCTATACATGAAAAAAAATAAAAATATACATCTGTTTTGCTTTTCTATAAATAACTTGGATATTTTATGTCTGTCATATGTTTCGCTAAAACGAGACCGCCTTTTTACATATGCATTCATAAACTCAATCGATAACGATGCACTAAAAAAACAGCAGTGGAATTATTATTCTAATATCCCCACAAACGAAACTACGAATAAAATCGAAACTGCAAAATAAAGAACAAAACGATGGAAGACTTCGCTAATAAAAGTGGCATTTTTAATCTGAAGATAAAACAGAAAATAAGATCCAATTAATTGAAAGAAATGGCACAGTAAAGAAAGACGCATACGATGGAGGCATATCCTTTGTGATCTGCAGCGTTGCCCAGCAACCAAGGGGAGCCACAAAAAAAACTCTTGCCCTGGTAAAGTTTTTATGAAGGCAAATATTTCCGATTGATGTTCCAGTGATCAAAGATACTCAAACTTGGCCTTTAAAGACACTGATTAATTTGTGGAAGAGACTAAATGGATTAGTATGCTCTCGTTGAGACAAGCTGGAATTCCATTATCTTCTTGTTTGCTGCACAGGAAAAGGGGGAGGGGGTTCCATGCTCACTTAAGATAGAAAGGGAATGGTTAAATTGGATCATTTCGTTCACTAATTTCTTTTTGGGATGTAAAGATTTCGATGAAGTGATTTTGATGAGGTTTCTCTTTAATTGTTTCTTTATTTGGCTAAGAAAAAACTAATTTCGAATGATAAATTGCTTAATGTTTTTCTTAAAGCTGGTTGGGGAAAAAATTAAAAATATTTTTAATATACATGTATTTTGTTTAGTAATTCAGAACAAATAAACGCATTAAAATGTTTGGTTGGTTGGTTAGACCCTCTATGGTCATTTTGTGCCCACTTCAGGCTAATTAAGGAACAGACTAAATGGATTATTATGCTCTTGTGGAGACAAAATGTGACAATTAGGATGACATAGACAATTAGACTGGGACGTACAGAATAACGTATACTCCAAAATACTAACACATATCCCTGTCACTGTCAGGATTCGAACCTGAAACCTATGGCATAAAACCAGAGCGTTGGCAATTTAGTCATCAAGTCGTATATAAATCATAACGATAGATCTATGTCCACGATTTATAATTGTCAGTCTTATTTGTCATATTCTTAATTTTTGCAAGATAGAATCAATTATAGGAAAATTTTCAAACCATCTCCTTCTGCATTGGTGCAACAGCCCCAAGGTAGGACAATGTTGTCTGGCTACTGCAAGATTGCTGCACAGAAGATGGTTTCTTCTTACAAGGAAGGATTGACAGCTCTACAGTCATAGTAGGCAGTGTTAAAGACTACTGTTTAAAGGGGATTACGAATCACTGCAACACCCATGACACCACCGGCATTCATACCAGAAAACTGAGACACCACAGCAAGTCACTCGACCATCATGCTTACAATATCAGACCAATACATGATAATAATTAAGAAAATGCATCTACTTTGACTTTCTATTCAAAACTCAATATTTTTATGTTTGCCATATATTTTGCTAAATCCAATATCGTCTCGTTTCATATACATACATTTCTAAAAGTCAATCAATAACGAAATGGTAAAAAAAGTGAAATTATTACTCTAATATAATCCCAAACGAAACTTCGAATGAATTGGAAAATTGCAAGGCAAATTCGAAATAAAGAATAAAACGATGGAAGACTTCGCCAATAAAAAGTGGCATTCTAATCTGAAGATAAAACAGAAAAGAAGATCCGATTCATTGAAAGAGACGGCACTGCAAGGAAGGACGTGTGCGATGGAGGCTTATCTGCAATGTGTAGCGTTGCCGCAGCACCCATGGTAAGCACAAAAGAAAATCTTGCCCTGGCAAGTTTTTTATGAGGGCAAATATTTCCGATTGATGTTCCAGTGATCAGAGGTACTCAAACTGGCAATTTAAAGACATTGATTCATTTGTGGAAGAGAATAAGTGGATTAGTATGCTCTCGTGGAGACGAGATGGAATTCCATTATCTTCTTGTTTGCTGCAGAAGTGGGGGTGGGGGGATTTATCACGTTCCCTTAAGATGGAGGGGGAATGGTTAATTAGATCATTTTGCGTTCTAATTTTTTTCGGGGGGCTGAAAAAGATTTCGATAAGGTTTTTCTTAAATATTTTTCTTTATTTGGGAAAAAAAAACTAATTTTGAATGATAAATTGCTTAATGTTTTGCTGATTGTGGAAACTCTCTAACAAATATTAATGTATGTGTATTTATTTTAGTAATTTATACAAATTACAGCATAAATATGGACCTGATGACCTCGTGACTAGGGTCGTTAGTGAAGCATTAGAGCTCGATGTCACAGGCCTACGGTCATTTTGTACACAGTAGGTCTATTTAAACCAGGACCTGCAATTTAACATGGATTACGAACCACTCACAAACAACAAACATGTCAACGCTAGGGTTTAAAGATGAAGCCTATGGTAACAAAAGCCAGAGCGTTAGCCGCTTGGTCATCAGGCTTCTTTCAAAATATATTTAGATTTATATTATATCTATATACAAATCTTTATCCTCGTTTTCAAAATGTCAAATTTATTTGTCTTATTCTCAATTTTTGCAATACAGAATCCTTACAAGGGCAATATCAAAGTTAACATTATAATAAATAAGAAAATACATCCGATTACTTTCGATAAAAAACTTGGATATTTTTATGTTTGCCATATATTTTACTAAAAATTAAATCGTCTCGTTTCATATACTTTCATTTAATAAAGTCCGTCACTAATGCAGCAGTAAGAAATAAACAGCAGTGGAATTATTATTCTAATATAACCACAAACGAAACTACGAATAAAATCGAAACTGCAAGGCAAACTCGAAACTTCGAAATAAAGAATAGAACGATGGAAGACTTCACTAATAAAAAGTGGCATTTTAATCTGAAGACAAAACAGAAAAGAAGATCCGATTAATTGACAGAGACGGCACTGTAAGGAAAGATGTATATGACGGAGGCTTCTCTATAATGGGTAGCGTTGCCACAGCAACCAGGGGAGCCACAAAAAAAAAACCTTTGCTCTGGTAAGTGTTTACGAAGGCAAATATTTCCGATTGATGTTCCAGTGATCAAAGATGCTTAAACCGGGCCTTTAGTGTGATTTACAGTGATTAATTTGTGGAAAGAGACTAAACGGGTGATTATGCTCTCGTGGAGAAATGATGGAATTCCATTATCTTCTTGTTTGCTGCAGAGGAGAAGGGGGGTGTATCACTTTCACTTAAGATAGAAGGGGAATGGTTAAATTGGAGTATTTCGTGTTATAATTCCTTTTTGGGGAGTAAAGATTTTGATGAGGTTTCTCTTAAACCATTTTTTTTTATTTGGATATCAAAAAAATAATGTGTGTGTATTTATTTTATTTCCTTGGAACAAATAACAGTATGAAAAAGGGCCTAATGGTCGATTCTCAGCTGTGCCATGGATGTTTGTAATGGTTCGAAATCCATGTTAAACTATAGGTCTTGCACTAATATGCCTATTACTACACCACGCCACACCACACCACATTAATGTGCCTATAGCTGAGATGCCCCTATACAGATTGGGAATGATGTGGGTGAAATTGAATGGACTCACGAAACTTTCAATTCAAAAATTCACTTTTAGAGGTACAGAAGCTGAACAGTGAGGGAAACGTTTACAAAAACAGTATATATTTTCTTGTGATTTTTCTTTATTTGATTAAGAAAAAACAATTTCGTATGATAAATTGCGTAATCGTTTTTTAAGCTCGTTGTGGAAAATCTGAATTTTTTTATTGTATGTGTATTTATTTTAGTAATTTATAACAAATAATAGCATAAAAAGGGACCCGATGATCGAGTGACTTACGAACTAGGACTCGGGGACACAGGTTTCAGGTTCCAGTTTCGGAGATGTTTTGGAAGATTGTAGTGGTTCGAAATTCATTTTCTAAAGAGGATTCCGAAGTGGTCCGGGTCTAATATGACTGCAGAGCTTTGGAAGTAGGGCTGACAATCTTTTCCTGTAAAAAGGAAACATCTCCTGCTTCGTAATCTGCCAGTAGGCAGAAGGCCACTGTCAAATATGGACTGTAGTACAAGGGTTTGGTTTGGCGCTCTATGGTCATTTCGTGCAAACTAGGGCTTATTAGACTGGGACTTGCAGTTTCATCTGTATTCCGAATCAATAACAAACATCCATGAAACAGCCAGGATTCGAGTCTGAAGCCTGTGGTTTCAACGGCAAGAAAGGTAGCCCTTGGACCTCAGGCCTTTTCTAAGATCTTGAATATATATCTTTGCCCACATTTTACAAATATCATATTTATTTGCCATTTTCAAATCTTTGCAATTGAGAATCCATAATTGTATAATATCAATCAATAAGGAAGTAGTGAAAAAAACCGCAGTGAAATTATTACTCAAATATAAAAACAAATGAAAAGAAACTTCGAGATAAATAATGAAACGATGGAAGATTTCGCTAACAAAAAGTGACATTTTAATCTGAAGATAAAACAGAAAAGAAGCTTCGATTCATTGAAAGAGCCGGCATTGTAAGGAAAGACGTGTACGACGGAGGCTTATCAGTAGTGTGTAGCGTTGCCACAGCAACCGTGGTAAGCACAAAAAAAATCTTGTTCTGGGAAGT
>BPLQ01008573.1:0-208033 GCA_021605075.1 Caerostris darwini
TTTCCTGGTGTTAATCTCCATATTTTTTTAACTTCTTTGTGTACAATAATTACCTTCTAAATATCTGATTATGATGGCATAAATATCATACAATGTTCTGTTCTAACCGACATATTTTTTTTTTCATTCCAATGATCCGTACTTTTTCAAAATATTATAAAAAATAACACCTTCTTGATTGTGTCATAAAAGTATGTTTAGTGAAAAAATATCCGCCAACAATAGATAAGCTGCATATTGTAACCTTTTAGAACAATAACACAAGAAGAAGACTTCTACAGTTAACTGGTTTTTTCATGGAATAATATCACACTCCAAATCATCTATTGATAACATATGACGTGTCGAGTTTTATAGCAAAGCAACTTCTGAATTTGCGTTTTTGTTTGACAGCTTGTCAACAAGCTTGTCTATAATAAGATTTCTATCTCTAAAGCTAAATGATACACTGATAGAATAATAACATAATTCCATAAAAATGTTCCATATTCCATTATTCTTTTTTTACTCCATTACATAAAAACTGACTCCCTAATAACTTAACTAAAAGTTTAATTTCAGTCGATTATTATTTATACATAAAAATTCTCCTTCCTCTCAAGTATTACAGCCGAATCACGGTCAAGGTTGTTTCCGTCAGCTTCCACCAGCTAGGCCGATCTTGACGAAGTGTCTAAGATGAGATCTATCCGGTTTGTCTGATTGAGATTTCTAAACATGAGAATTTTTTTTACGCGGTAGTATTGTTAGTCCTACGCCCAACCCCTGGTTTGGTCATTTGTTGTTCACGAAGGCTAACTCCGATCGGGACCTATGGTTTAAAGTGGATGCCAAACCAATAAAACGTTCATGATACAGTATATATCTAGCGCCAAAGCTTTAGTCACTCGACCATCAAATCCTATTTCGCTATCGAATATATCCTATTTCACTATCGTTATTTTTATGTATAGAGATACATAAAAATAGCAATACACTAATAATGAGGTGAACATTTATATTTTATTAACATAATTAATTTCCATATTTTTTAATTTAAACTAAAATGCTTCAGTGAAAGATTCAGCTTGTATTGGGTTGAGGATTCTTCTAAATCTACTGCTCCGTACATAAACAGAAAAATACTTTTATCATCGTTAATTATAAAATTCATGTAATCATGATATATGTCATAAAAAAATTAATTATACACAGGATCACTGAGTATTAATGTATTAATGTTACTGCATAATATATTAATATTGTAGTGTAATACTGCATTAATGTTATGTGATTATTGCTGTATAAAAATATAATAAGCATTTCCTTCATAATAGGATTTTTATTATACTCTTTTACTTCAGTACTAATATAATTAATGTTAATAAATGAGAATGAATAATCCTATTGTACAAAAAAGAATGTAATAAAAATCATATCCTGTATGAAATGATTAATATATTTTTATAAAAAAGCATAATAAATTTTGTGTATAAGTAATCGAATTCCATGCAAGTAAATCTAATACATAGCATCAGTGTTATAGAAAAGGCTATCGCTTTCCATAAAAACACATATCGCGCTACTTTAAAGCAAGCTTATAACTAAAGCGGGGAGTATAGAAATATCGGGAATATAAAACCCCTAAATCTGCACTTCAACTGGCTAAAAGCAAGTATCCCTAAGTGTCCAGTGAGTGAAGAAATATAGAGCTTCCAAAAAATGTCCATGTTTAGTATTCTGCAAACGGCCTTCCCCGGTCTAGATTTAGTTCGGATGACCAGAGATAACGCTTAACTTACATGCTTTTAGGTATGGATTTTGTCCGCTTTTACTGGGATATCTAGAATTTCTAGACTGTGGAATGCTAAGTTTTTCGGGGTGTTATTTTTTTTTCTTCACATTTTTGTAGATATGGCTATTTTCGTAGTATGAGATCTGTAACTGTTCAATTTTGAATGATAATACATTTTTATGTTAGAATTTCAAAGTAACTGAAAGTAAAATGTAAGTAAATAGGGTGGATTTTTAAATTGATAGTTTTTAGCATCTTCTCATGCACAAGAATTAACCAAATGATGACATTTAAAAAGGTTTTTAAGAAATATTGTTGTTGTTTGTTATCCCATTTAATAAACATCTTGATCAAGTCCTCGAACCCGTATGGATTCATGGTTGAAAGGGGAAAAAAAGCTTCTATCGTGATAGAGCACCTGTAGGTAGAAGTCTGACTTGTCTGCGTTACGATCTCCAGTCATATGAGACTGGAACCTACGACTTAAAGTGGATTTCGTGCCCCTACAAGTGGACTCGAAGAACGAACCTGTGGGGCCGAGCGCCAGAGGGCAATAATTCACTCAACAATAAGTAAAACAAGTGATAGGCTAAATAATGTTCATTCTCTAAGCAAGCTCAGCAATGCTCAAAAGGTTTTTATTATTTCCTGTTTGCTCTCTAGGTAACAATTCAACAATGCGCACAAGAGTTTTAATATTGTCTGTCTGTTGCCCGTGCAACCATTCATATACAGTCGGCCGAAAGAAAACCGTGATAACTTCTGTCACTATCAATAGATCTTCACATAGGTGATATCGTTGGAAATGATTCGAAGGAAATTAATTTATAGTACATAAAAACTAAGTAAATTGATATAAATAGGATGAATTTTCAAATTGGTAATTTTTAGCATCTTCTTAAGTACAACAATTAATCAAATAATAACCTTTAAAATGCATTTTAGAAATAATTCTCTGAACAATAAGTGAAACATGTGATAGGCTAAGTAATCTCTCTCGCGCTCTAAACAATTTCAGCAATGTTCACAAAGTTTTTTTTCTTTCCTGTTTTTTTTTCTTTGTAAGAATTCAGCAATGCTGACTTTTAATGTTGTCTGGTTGTTATCTGTGAAATCACTCATATATTTAATGTCATTAAATTAGAAAATTTAAGATGTCTACAAAAAAATAACGTAATTTTACACTGAAGTGACAAAAGTCATGGGATAGCAATATGCAAATTTTCAGATGGAAGTAGCATTGCGTAGAACAGGTATAAATGTGCAGTGCTTTCGCAGAGCTTTCATTTCTGTTCAAGTTATTCATGTGAAGAGGTTTTGACGTGATGATGACCGCACGACGAGAATTAACAGACTTTGAACGCGGAATGTTAGTTGGAGCTAGACGCATGGGTCATGCCATTTCGGAAATCGTTAGGGAATTAAACATTCCCAGATCCACTGTGTCAAGAGTGTGCCGAGAGTATGAAATTTCAGGCATAACATCCCACCATGGACAGCGCAGTGGGCCGACCGCCTGCACTTAACGACCGAGACCGGCGACGTCTGCAAAGAGTCGTAAATTCTAACAGACAAGCAACACTGCGTCAAATAACCGCAGAAACCAATGTTGGACGTACAAGGGACTTGTCTGTTAGAACTGTGCGGAGAAATTTGGCTTTCTTGGGCTATTCCAGCAGAAGACCGACTCGAGTGCCTTTACTGACAGAACGACATCGCTTGCAGCGACTCTCGTGGGCACGTGAGCATATCGGTTGGTCCCTAGATGAATGGAAAACCGTGGCCTGGTCCGATGAGTCACGATTTCAGTTGGTAAGAGCTGATGGTAGGGTTCGAGTGTGGCGCAGACCCCACGAAGCCATGGATCCAAACTGTCAGCAAGGCACTGTTCAAGCTGGTGGTGGCTCCGTAATGGTGTGGGCTGTTTTTTCATGGCATGGACTTGGCCCTCTGGTGCGACTGGACCGAACATTGACTGGAAATGCTTATGTTCAGCTACTTGGAGATCACTTGCAGCCATTCATGGACTTCATGTACCCAAACAACGATGGGATTCTTATGGATGACAATGCGCCATGTCACCGGGCCACAACTGTTCGCGATTGGTTTGAAGAACATTCTGGACAATTCCAACGAATGATCTGGCCACCTAGATCACACGACATGAATCCCATCGAACATTTATGGGACATCATCGAGAGTTCTGTTCGTGCCCAAAATCCTGCGCCATCAACGCTTTCACAATTATGGACGTCTATCGAGACAGCATGGCTCAATATTCCTGCAGAAGACTTCCAACGACTTGTTGAGTCCATGCCACGTCGAGTTCCTGCACTTCGCCGGGCGAAAGGAGGGCCGACACGATATTAAGAGGTATCCCATGACTTTTGTCACTTCAGTGTATAATGTAATCTTAAAATTGTTTTAACCATTTATCGTTCATAGGTGGTTGTCATTAAAATTCTATTGATTCTAAATGGCATAGCTGCGATAAAATAATAAAGAAGTTTTAATTATTATTATTTAATAAATTTATATTATTATTTAATAATTATTATTATTACAAAATTTTAATAACTTTTATTGTTTAGAAACATTTTTTAATAAAATCATCAATTTCTTGCTTTTATCCTAGTGATCATAACAAGAAGACTGTAATATATTACCCAGTTAAGAAAATAAACTATTGTAAACTATTAAGGCAACTTTATAGTATTAAGGTATACTTTATACTACATACTATTAAGGTAACTTTAAAAATGAGAATTTTGTCTAACAAATTGGGGGGGGTATCATTTTTCACAAGCTATATAGATTGAGCTAAAAATCCCGGGTTTCCGTAATGAAAAAATTCAATTTTGCTATTTATATTATCAAAGCAATTTATTTTGTAATTCAGCTGCATTGCACTATAAGTTTGCATTTCCTACGAACCGTATTAAGTTAAGACTTTTTTTAAATATTTAGATGCATAATCATAGTTTGATTAATTATAGGTTGTCAAATGTTATTTATTTTTGGATTATTAAACATTTTCAAAACAGGAGGTAAATGTCATTTCATTAATAAATAATATTAATTATTTTTCACAAGGATATCGCGTTATTATTTTAGTTTCTGGAAGACAAACAAAATATTTCGTTTTTGATATTTTAATGAAGGATTTTAAACAGAAAGATATAACAATATATTTATTTATATGCCCACTATATATATATATATATATAAATTCCTTGCATACGTAATAATAATTTTATTAATTAAAAATGTTGTAAATATAGCACTTTCAACAACTACGGTACATTTCCAATTTTTTATGATGGAATTATTATTATAATATCATTATGGTTTGGTTTGTCACTTTACGGTCACTTTTTGCACACTTTGGGCTAATTAGATCGTAACCTACAGTTTCACGTGGATTCCTAATCACTTTACAAACTCCATGCCAACGCCAGGATTTGAACCTGAAAACTGTGGCACTAAATGAAATAGCCTAGCCAATTGGTGATGATTCAGGCCGCTATTATCATTATGGAGAATATTGACCAGTTTTCTTAAAAAGGCCATTCAAGTTATAACTTCAAGGTTTTATTATAATCTGAGTATAAAGTAATTAGACTTAAAATGGATGAGATACAGATATATAAACTCTTTAATGTTTATAACTCATAGCAATAAATGTATAGTTCTTGAGAATATATATTACTAAACATATTTTACATATGTATTCAAGCAATCATTGAAATTTACTTCTAAAATAAGAAAAATTGTAAAGAATTTGATGGTTAATTCTTATTCATTTGTTGAATGCCACGTGTTACTATTGGCGATTTTATTTTTAAAGACAAATTGAGGCAAAGTTTGGAAAAAAAAAAAGAAAACAATTTAAGAAGTTAAATTATTGAATAAAGCAGTTTATGTCCTAAAATTAAAGAAATAAAAATGGTTTGAATTATTATCAAAATATACTGAACCGAATTAAATTTTTAAACCTCAGATTGTAAAACATTTCTACTTGTTCGTCGGGTCCATTGCAACAAAGTTGAACTTGAAGGGGAGGAATCTGGCTAATAACTCCTGCATCTGAGTCTACTCCTGCGCGCTTTTATTTTATTCATTTTTTAATATTCATGCACTCTAGTGCACTCTTTTTTATAGCTTCTGTACATTTACAGTTTCCCTTCTGGCGAGCGTTTTGTATGGGGGCAAGTGCATGTGGCAAAGAAACGCTGCACTGTAATTGCAAGACTTTTCCAGCAACATGGAAAACTATTTGCATATTATAGGACCCGCTGTTCCTTTTAAATCTAAACAAATGCACACAAAACTTACGACGCAAAACCCCTGCATATGCATGTGTTCAACCCTTTTTTACAATCCTTCCTGCTCCTAGCCAAGTGCCACTATCCCTTGAAAAGCCGATATATTAAAAGCTCTGGCCACATCTGTGAAACAACATCTCCACCAGAGGCAGCCAATGGGAATGCAAATAAGGTGCAGCATTTATCTTTTATTTTTTTGAACTGACCAATAACAGCGCTCAGGAGGAACTTTTTTCCCTCTCTCCCTCTCTCTTTGGGCACAAGAAGAAGAAGAAGGACTTAGTCGAAGTTGAAGTACTCTTCCCCAGGCGGTATCTCGGAATATCTTGCCTTCACTTCACTTCTCTAGGCGACGGACCGTGAAATGAATAGAGTCGACACCGGACTGAATTACCAGTCCCCGAATGAATGAATGAATGAATGAATGGATAAAGGGAAAGAAAGACAGCAGAGACTCGAGTATAAAAGTCTGAAAAACCTCTTCCAGTGTGTTCCATCAGGTAGGAGCAGGAGTGACACTTTTGGCGACATATCGCCCTTACTACAGTAATGACTTTAATTTTAAAACAATAAAATAACGCGTGTGCTTTTGTTTGAATGGAATTTCCAAAGTTATATCATATGTTTTAGAATAAACTATATTATTTCAATTTCTCAAAATATTTGTACATTTAAAATTCAATGTAATGAAATAAATTAATGAATTAAATAAATGAAATAATGAAATAAATAATGAACTAAATTAGTTTAATAAAATAAATTAAAAATATATGTTAAGATATGCACTTGGTTAATTTTTGCAACTAAATATTTTATTATTTATAATAAATTAATATATTTTAATTAGTTAAAAATCAAAAGGACACATAGATAAATGAAATTTTATCTTCAGTTAATAAAAATCAGTTATAAAATCTTTGATAGAAATTTTGAATTGATAAATTAACTTAGAAAAACCCATTTTAAATGAATAAAAGAATATTATATAAAAATTCTTTAATTATTTTATTAAATCATATGATATTTAATATATATTATATGATCAAATCATTTTTAAATAATATGATATTTTTTAAATAATAATGCATATTATGTAACTCGTTGAAATTAAAATAAATAATTTTATATTAAATATAACTAATAATATATTATTAATTATAATATAACACTTGATATTTATTGACAATTTTGAAAGTCATTTTGTAATAATATCTGTTGTTGAAATAAATGATATTAAATGTATGTATGTACCAATTAAAATGTATGTAGTTTTTCATACTCAACAAATATGAATTATTTGAAAGATATTGAGTGAAATGTGATCTGAGATAAGTAAAAAAATAGTTAGATTTATAAGAATCGAGTCTTATGCTTAAATTTTAACATAAGATACTTATAGAAATATATAATAAATTTTTCCAATTAAATGACTGGAATACGTTTTGATAAATCTATACAAAAATTAAATTTGTATTGATTTAGTAGAAAATATTAAAAAAAAAAAAATTAAAAAATCAATACAAAAAAAATATTTGTATTGATTTATTAAAAAAATATACAAAAAAATTAATTAAAAAATCAATACAAAAATTAAATTTCATTTTGCCAGATAGTAACAATTCCTTTTGTTCACAACTTTTATTTCATATTTTTTTCTCCATCGAAATAATTGTAGATATTTGGCGTGCGAATCAAATTTCTCGCCAAACATTGGGGCAACCCTTAGATCTCGGCCTTCCCTAACCGGTAGGCTTTTAGTAAAGATGTTAATTCCACTTGTACGATAGGAGCCTTTCAATGAAAGCTATAAATGTGATTAAAAAGTTTAAGGCTCATGTATTATTCAACGACTCTGGGGAGGGACCAGTCTGTGTTGCCACCTCAAGTATCTTTTTTTTTTTTTTTTTTTTATCTTTGTATTTTAAATTTTATCCCGCCAATCCACTATGAGGTTTATTTTTACTTTAAACCTTTTAAGCGCGAGCAGGGTTGACGAAGGGGAAAAGAAAAAAGAATAGAAAAGGGAAAAAAGCCAAGATATTCCCTCTTTTGGCTGGAATTCGGGATTATTCGGTGAAATTGTTTTAAGCACCACTTTGGCATTATTTTTGCGAATCGGTTTCTGACCTGTTGTTATCGATTAAGATGAATTTACTTTACGTAGAAAAAAGAGAGTAAATTTATTTTACACTTTCCTATATTTACATATGAATTCATGGCGACTGAATTATTTGAATTGTAAATACGTTGATTTGAAGTGTGTTAGGATAAATGATATTAGACAGTGAATAATAAATTATTTAATTTTCTTTTCGTAAATATATTCATTTATGGTCTTGAAATGTTGTGTTTTTTATGTCAATGAGTTTCTTTTGTTAAGCTAATAAATGCTTGAATTTTTAACTTAAATTAAACTATAGGACCTAATTTAATTATGAGTATGTATTATTTCTTTTGTCTGGCTTATTTGTTTAACAATGCAATATAAGAAATGAAAAAAATTTTTAATTTCACTGAAACTTTTAAAATTAAATATCAAGAGTTTGCTAATTATAATTTAAAGTACGTTTATTTTATTTGGTTAAAAATTTAATTGAATTAAAAACCTTTAACTAACATTTAAATTATTTCCAAAAATACTTTTGAAATTTGATCTTTTAAATAATATTATTACATTTACATTTTTTCCCCTAAAAGGCTACCAGTTGTTGTTGTTTTTAATTTTGTTATTCATTTATTTATTTATTTTATTTGCTTCTTTGATTTTTTAAAATTTATTTCCCATAAAATTATGGATATTGTTATAGAGAGGACTTTTTAGTTTATTTGATCAATTTTTTTTTTCTTTTATCACTTTGAACGTTTCTTACTGGTTGAATTCTTTTTAAATTTACTTCACCAGCTTTCTTATACACAATATTTTAAATTTCTTTTAAACTTTTAATACATAATTTTTATTTAAATTTCTTTCATAAACTTTTAATACATAATCTTTATTTAAATTTATTTCACGAGCTCATAATTAAATAATGTAAAATTGTTCTAAAACATTGTCTGGTGAATGAAAAGCAATGTTACTCCAAAGTGAAAATGAGATTTTTCAAGAAAAAAAATTGTTTTGATAGTTATATATTTTATAAATTTTTTTTAAATATTACAGTTGTTTCGTTGTTATATTCTTACAATGTTCTTGATTTTATGCGTTACCTGTATATCGATACAACCGATAATTATCTTTTTTTTTTTTTCATTTTGCTATATGAAGAGAAAAAAATTATTTCGTTTAATGTTCAGTTATTTTAAATAATTACAAACATGTTGCTATTTCTTATTAATTACCATACTTTTAGATTCAAATAATACTGCAAAATTAACACATTCAATTTGATACTCATTGTAATAATTTTTTATATAAAGATTCGGATTTTTATAGTAAATTTAGGTATATCAGGCATGTAATAGTAATTATTTAATTAATTAATAAAGTCATTAACTATTTTAGTTTTTAATAAAAGGATAAATTCATGCCAACGAAAATAATATTAAAGATGCTAATTTTTTAGCAGATGATTCATTTTTAAAAAGAAATGCTTAGAATAATAATATGAAAATATATTAATATATGAAAATATAATAATATATGAAAATATAATAATATACGAAAATATAATAATATATGAAAATATAATAATATAATAATATATGAAAATTTAATAATATATGAAAATATAACAATATATAAAAGTTTATATAATATGAAAACTAGAACTGATTATATTTCAAGATTTCTCACCATTCTTCAAAAACGTTTAACATGCTATTTAAGGATACTTTTAAACATTTGAATGAAATGCAAAAAACGTGAACTATATAGTACATGGCATTGTAAGTCAATATGAATGTCTTTGTATAAGTTCTCAAGATTCTTCCATATTAAAAATTATTTTAAACACATTTTTCTTTTGGTGTTTTAAAGGCTGCAAAGACTTAGCCATTGAAAGTAATTTTATACACAACAGTGTTATTTCATGTTTCATCGCTAACAGTGACAACGTGCAGGAAGGCGCAAATATGAATCCGCTGCTAGCATCCGTTGCAGTCAATACCTTCAGAAAGTTGAAGACTCATTAACTAGTGGGACAACATATTCACATGCATTCACAATATGATTGAATGGTGTGTGTTTTCCGGTAAAGTTTTAACATTTAAATTGAAAAATTGTCGAAATTGTTCCCATGAATTAATGTGCTCCCTCCGTCGGTAGATAAGTAAATTGTGTCATCCACCTATGTAAAAAATCAAAATATTTTAAGTTATCACCTGATTTAAGAAAGAAAAATAAAGGTATATAACACTTTATAATTGAAAAATTAAATTAGTCGTATTTTATCACTACTGCATATTATCAACTCTGTTACCTTTTTATTAACATTAACTACAAAATGTATGTAGTCTGATACTATTAGTTATAAAAACTAAATATAAAAGCATGCATCAATTTTTATTTTTAGTTGATACTATATATAATAAGAAGAATCATTGCATATAATGTATCTTCCGAAATTAATTAATTTATCTTTAAAACAAAAATTGCTTTATTAATAAATAATATAAAGCTATAAAATTTAAAATAATAACAATTTTTGAAATTTAAAAGCATTTTTTTTTAATCTTTTGTTAACAGTAGTGCCATAATAGAGTAAAAAATGTTTCACTTTTACTCTAGAAATAACATAATAATTACATTAAAATTTTTATATAAAACTTTTAGGAAATTTCCATAGCTATTTTGCAAATTGCCGCAGTTCGATTACTGGCAAATAAAATATGTTGTATCGAAATACAAATTTTTTTTTTTCGTTACATTTGCTTAATGATTGTTTTTAATTAGTCACGGAAAGATTAGGTAAACATGTAAATAAATACATAAATCCTATTTCAATTGCTTCCATATTAAGTGGCTTTAAATATCCTTAAATCTAACAATTGAAAGTCCATTCGGTAGAAATGGAAAATTTAGAACATTATATGTTGATGTATTGCTTAATTCTGTTAATTAAAACAATTATGCAGCTAGGATATAAGAGTTTGATAAACTTATTATTATACACCACATCAATCATGATCTAATCATGTCAATTAATAAGGTTCAATTTCCACTAATAATGTTGTATGATTGGAAAACAAATAAAATTAGTGGGAATTGCTAGTGTTTTAAATCCGACACAGATTGCTTGACTGGAATAATGTCTAAGGCCATGCAAATCTGATTACAAAACTACAAAAGTCTTACAGAGAGCGTAATTCGTTAAGCATTAATCGTCTTTCATCCCATGGAGAATAATTTTGTCTTGCCAAATGGTGTTACTAATCATAATGTGGTCAACAAATTTATTGAGTTCATGGGCAAATGTAAAAAAGAATGAACAAAAAAAAAATTATCTTGCATCTGTTTCATATAGCTTTAATCAACAGTTGCATTGAAAGCTACACGTAAAATCTCTTTGCAGCCATAAACATATATTTTAACAAAATATAAATTAATTAAAATATATTTGTCTCAAAATCTTAAATACTTTTGTTGAAAATTTATTAACCAACCAATTTATACATCATTATCAAATAAATTCACCAAATGTCTCCAAAAAGTCAATGTCTCAACGAATGCCAAAAACAATAGCTTATTAAAAAATAATCATATTCTGCTTTAAATAAGTTTTATAATAGTTTTTTTAAGCAATAATATTTATTGTTATTGACAGATAATTAAAATGCTATCGTTTATATATTTTTTTATCGTTTATCTATATGCTATTAAATTAATGCTAACGTTTCTGTTAACATCCTTGGACTTGGAATATGCACTATATTGCATTTTAGGATGTATCCGATTCTTTTCGATTGTTGATGAAGTGCTTAGAGAGGTCATTTTAAATATTATTGTTATAAAAATTATTATTTCCAGACGATTAGAATGTTATACAAACGCAATTTTGTCTTCTTATAAATTCCTACTTTTGCTTTTCCGTTTCTTCTTATTCTGTATACATGTTTATGCTTAGTTTTCACCTCTATTTCAAATCTGATTTTTATTTGTCTGTACGTGTGTGCGTAAAAACATAAATGAATATATCAGTTAAAATTTTAAATGCTATTATATTATCTATTATTATTATTTTACTATTATAATTTTTTCTTCAAATTTTTGATAAATATATATAAAAAATAGTTAAATTATTATTATTTTAATTTTTATTTTTTTTCAAATTTTTATAAATAGTTTATTAATGTTTTAAAAACAATAAATATTTCTTCATTTTACTATTTCCAAGATTTCAAGACTGCAAAAAATAACTTATTTTCAGTCTATCCTGCTGAAGATATATTTCCTGCACATTAATATAAACTTTGTTAACATTATTGAGAATTTTTTTCTCGCGTTTCCTACAAAAAAAATAAGAAGAATTTCTACAATATTTAATTGGCATAAATGAATGAATGATAAAAGGTGTTCAAAAAATTAAGAAATTACCCATCAATTAAAAAATAGCTTTCCATCTGAACGTATGTGTAAATATCAACAAAAGATGCGTCTTTATTTTGACAGAATATGATGAATGAACAATCATAAAAATGGCAAGGATTCAAATAATATTATAACATGAAAGAATTGGAATAACTGAAAGATTACTGAAGAAAAAAATTAATTAATTTAGTAAAATTTAGGAATTACCGATCAATTGAAAAATATCTTTCCATCTGAATGTATCCTTAAAAATAAGCGAAAGATACATCTTTAATTTGATAAAACTTGGTACGAAGGTTTGACTTGGTTTGCCGCTCAACTGTCATTTTTTGCACACTTTACACTAATTAGACCAAGACCTACAGTTTAAAACGGATTTCGAAGCACTCACAAACATCCATGCCCCCGCCAGGATTTCTTGGTGCGAAAGAAGCAATAATAAAATTGTTAAAGATTTGATTGGCTTCTAATCAGAAACTAGCGCAATATGTGCCATTTATATTATTGTTTTAATAGTTATATAAGGGAAATTAACATCGATATTTTTCTTTATAGTTAAGTTCAGCAAAAGAAAGTCACTAAAAAAATTGGGTTCAGCTATAATTATAAAGTATTGATGTTCTACGTCATAATAAGTATTAATATTTCCACAATCTTTACCTATTCTTGCTTGAAACAATTAATTTAACTATATTTAACAAAGCTGAGCGTTTGTCTGCTGTAACGTTTTTATTGTATCAATAATAATGCTTTTGTTATGATAAAAAGTAACCCGATGATGTCCAGATTCAAGACCAATTCAGATTCAATCAGTGTTCAATTCCTCATGTGCATATTTATCAACTAAATAGTTTGGGTATTTTTTTAACTTTTAGCCAGTCGAATGCCCCTAATGACACGAAATTAATGACATCAAGGATATTAATTAGTGAAATTAATGAAACCACACAAAGGCACACATAAAAGGCCTTCTTGTCTGACAATAAAAATCCCGCCAGGCACTATAGCAATATGTGATATTTATATTATTGTTTTAAACATCTATATTATATAAACATCTATATTTTCTTTGAATTTAAGTGCAATTTTCACAGCCAAAGAAAGTCGCCAAAAAACTGAGATGCTAATACTTGTTAATTATTGACATTGTAAAGCATGCGACATACTATACGCTTGTCTGTTGTAACTTTTTTATTGTGTTAGTAATAATGCTTTTATTATGATAAAAAGTAACACATGACAAATAATTCTTGTTTTTAAAAGTTGGGTAACGAATACAGATTTTATTTTATCATGCCTAGTAAGGATATTTTCAATTAGTGTTCGATTATTCATGTGCATATTTATCCACTAAGCAATCTGAATATATTTTTTTCAACTTTTAATCAGTCGAATATCCCTAAGTGAAATTAATGACACCATACAAAGACACGCATAAAAAGCTTTCTTTTCTGACAATAAAAATCACGCAAGCGACTATAGCAATATGTACCATTTATAGTTTTAATCGTTATATAAGGGTAACTGATATCGATATTTTCTTTATATCACTTCGTATTTTCTTTGCATTTAAGTTTAATTATCTGACAAAAGAAAGTCACCAAAAAATTGGAGTCAGTTATAATTATCAAGTATTGGCATCATACATCATGATAAGTATTACAATTTCTACGATCTTTACCTATTTCTTTTAGAAACAATTAATTTAACTATATCTAACAAAACATGAAACATATTGTTTGTTTTAACATTTTTGTCGTGTTAATAATAATGCTTTTATTATGATAAAAAGTAACCACATGATGAAGAATTCTTATTTTTAAAAATTGGATAACGAATACAGATTTAACGAATAGTATTTTAATACGAAAGAATTGCCATGATTGAAAGATTGTTAAAAAAAATCGTTGGTAAAATTTAGGAATTATCGATCAATAGAAATATATATTTCCATTTGAATATATCTTTAAAAATGGTCTTAAGATACATCTTTATTTTGATAAAAATTGATGAGAAAGAAGCAAGAATAAAAATAGTAAAGATTCAATTAGTCTTCAAATCAGAAACTACAGCAATATGTGCCATTTATATTAATGTTTTTATAGTTATATAATAGGAGTTGAAATCAATATTTTCTTTGCATTTAGGTAAAATTATTACAGCCTAAGAAAATCACCAAAACCTGAGTTCTTGTAGAAGTGTTGACATTCCACAACATAATGAATATTAATATTTCTACTATCTTTAACTTTTATGATTGAAACAACTAATTTAATTATATTTAACAAAACATATTGTACGTTTGTTTGCTATAACGTTTTTATCGTGTTAATAATAATGCCTTTATTGCGATAAAAAGTAACCACATGACGAATGATTCTTATTTTTAAAACTTGGATAACGAATACAGATTTTATTTTACCATGCCCAGTAAGGAGATTTTCAATTAGTGTTCGATTCTTCATGTGCATATTTATCCACTAAACAATCTGAATATTTTTTTTAACTTTTAATCAGTCGAATACCCCTAAGTGAAATTAATGACACCACACAAAGACACGCATAAAAAGCCTTCTTTTCTGACAATAAAAATCACGCGAGTCGCCATATTGATGCAAATTCTGTTAAGCTGCCAAACAAAAACAAAACACCAACAACCACAAAGCGGCATTTGCATCCCCCTAGCTGCGACAAAGACACGTTTTATTAATGGATTTCTTATAATCGGATAGCCCCTGCAACTAAGGGGGTATTCCCAACGGGCTGTTGAGGGGGCACAATTCCACCCCAAAACTAAGTAATTATTTTTACTAAAAATAAACTTCATTAAACACGTGCAAGAATGGTATAAACGAATTAACTGCGAAGCCGGGTCAACTTTTTCCGCACTGTTTGACAAAGAAGCATTTCTTAATTAGCGGATCTACTAATTAACTTAAGTTCGAAGTCATACAGGGATGTAAAGGAGGGTGGTTGAGGATGAGGGAGGAGGGGCTAGAGGATGAGGGAGTGAAGGGTGGTTGAGACAAGCGATGCGTGAAATCATCTTCTTCCTCAGCGGCTACACATCGTGAGAAAATAATGAAGTAATAAATATAAAAGTTTCAGGTCGAGTTTAGTTTTTAAATTTTTGGAAGAGGCTTTTTTAATTGGGTGTCTTGAAGATGAGGCGGATGGCCTTGCGGTGGAGAAGGGGTCTGGCATTATGGGCAATCAAAAACTGTTTTATTTTGTTCTGAAACCTGTTGACTGGAGCTTTATTTGGGGATAAAATCTTCTTAAGGCTTTTAATTCAGGAAAGGAAGATTAAAGATACTCATCTATGTACATAACATCTAATATTTAAAGTATAACGTGATATCTACACATAATTGGACAATATTTGATGTTATATGCATAGATGAATATCCATAAATATATATCTTAAATAGACTATTTTAAAATACTAGATGACTATCTTTAGATATCTTAAATAGACTATCTTAAAATACCAGATGACGATCTTTACATAGATATCTTAAATATACTATTTTAAAATACTAGATGACTATCTTTAAATGGATATCTTAAATATAATATTTTAAAATACTAGATGATTATGTTTAAATACTTGTAGATATCTTAAATAGATTATTTTAATATACTAGATGATTAAACATATATGTTAAATAGATTACTTTAAAATACTAGCTGACTATCTTTAAATAGATATCTTACTATAAGATGACTATCTTTATAGTAATTATACTATAAAAAATAAAACATGAATGAAACTAATGCAAGTAAATTATTATTTTAATTAATAACTTAAATAAAATTTGTTAAATATTCCTCTCGTTTTATTAAAAAAATGTTTATATATACCTATTTTATTTACATTTCCGTTTTAATGTATGATATTTTTAATGCGCTTCGTAACATTTTTTAGTATTTATTTGATTCATTTTCCAGTTAACAGTTTAGTTTTAATTTATAATTAAAAACAAATTATATTATGGATTCAAATTTAATCAAAAATCATTATTTCCGAAAATTATTTTTTATACATATAGACAATGATTATTAGGACATAGAAATCATAAAAATTCTTTTATTAATTTTTAAAAATGACTTTTCAATGACAAAAGTAAAGAAAAAAATGATGCAATAAAACCATTTTCATTATGCAAATGGAAACGATTTATTGATTACGTTGAAACTCATGAATTGAATTGACAGAATTTAAAATTGATTAATTGATTTTCTTGCCGCCGCAAACGCTTCCATATAAAAAGAAATATATTGCTTAAGCAGTATTAATTAATCATCATTTAATTACAGTTAAATCTCTAGGATATACTATAACTAAAAACAATTTTAAAATCAGTAGGAATTTTTAAAATGGCGAAATGCATGTCTGCATGCAAAAAAATGAGTGTTGTAATATTCGACTCCGTGATACGAATGATCATTGATAGCAGTCCATAAGATTAATACTGTTATACCAGAATTTAGCATTGCATTGATATAGAAAGAGCATACCAGAATTTAACATTACATTGCCGTAGAAAGAATAAACCAGAACTTAGCATTACATTGGTAAGAAAGAATATACCAGAATTTAGCATTACATTGGTATGGAAAGAATATACCAGAATTCATACCGCTGAGTTAAATAATACAAAATTAGTTTTTTTTTTCATGCGTACATACATTTTAGCAACTCAAAGATCCCAACTAATTTTCAACTAATTTAACTAACAACAGAACGTTCACTCAACAAAGAAAATTTCGATTTCTTTTCGAGCGGAAACACTTTTTGCTGCTGTATCAATGATTCATTATGACAGGGAAATTATTTGCAGTTGCGGCAGAAATTCATTTTCAAGGCGTAGGTAGAAGTCTGACTTGACTCCAGATCTCTGAAGAAGGAGGGCAGTGCTTTCCGGGAAGACTTTTATTTGGAAGTATCACCAAATTTCTGTATCGTATGGGTGAAAACCTGGAAAAACTCCCACCAAGTAGTCTGATACACGAGGAAAGATGCTGAACATCACAAACGCCACCGATTGTCTTCGTTTTTGAAACTGTGTCTACATCTACAACAATTCTGCCAACAGATTGAACCTCAACACTAATGCTCACCAGCGTCGCACATAGCCACTGAGCCACATGCCGGGCCGAGATCTTGTTACTGAACTCATTTTCTTAAAAGGAAATTGTGAGTTAAAATAAAAATTTATCAGAAGAAAAATTATTTTGCTCTACATGTTATTTTTTTCTTTTCTTTTATATTGTCCTTTTCTGTATTATAACTTAAAATGTATAAAAAAAAGCAGCAGCTCGATAATCTAAAAAAAATGAACTCAGAAATTAATGTTAGAAATTTAAATTAATAGCTTGCATATAGAAATCTTCTGTTAAATTTTTTTTAAATGACCTGATTCGATGAAAGGGGACCAAAAACTTCTATGTTCTACATTTTTCTGAAAATAAGAGACGATAAAACAATAAATTAAAAACAGTCGATAGAGAATTACTCAATAACCTAAAATATGAACTAAGAAATTAATGTTACAAACTTAAATTAATAGCATGCATATGGAAACCTTCTGTTAAATTTGACCAGTTAAAATGGCCTGATTCAATGAAAAGAGGCAAAAAAAATTTATGTACTAGATTTTTCTCAAAATAAGAGACGATAAAATAATTCTTATTGAATGTCGATGCCAATCAGATCAACATTTTTTACTTCCGCATGTCACATTTAAACATTTAAAATTGTTTTCTCAATGTTAACCATAACATTGATTCAATGCCTTAGTCAAACATACCGGATGGAACACTTAGCAACAGAACGTTCGCTCAACAAAGAAAACTTCGATTTCTTTTCGAGCTGAAACACTTTTCTCTGTTCCACCAATGATTCATTATGGCCAAGGAAAATAATTTGCAGTTGCTGCAGAAATTCATTTTCTTTTTAAGAAAGGGAAGAGAAAAAAAAAGTACGAAATCAAAATTCATTTAAGGCACCTGTCGCTCAAGGCGTAGGTAGAAGTCTGACTTGGCTACGAGTCGCTGAAGAAGAAGAGCAGTGTTTTCCAGGACGACTTTTAGTTGCAACTACACCCACATTTCTATATTGTATGGGCGAAAACCTGGAAAACTAACAACAGGTAGTGTGATACACGAGGCACGATGCTGAACATCACAAATGCCATCAAGTCTCTTTGTTTTTTAAGCAATGTCTACATTTACAACAATGCTGCCAACGTATTGAATCTCAACACTAATGCTCTCCAGCGCGGCACATTACGAAATTAATGTTAGAAATTTAAATTAATTGCATGCTGTAGAAATTTTGTTAAATTTCAAAATATAACCTGATTTAATGAAAATAGGCAAAAAAACATTTTATATATTGCATTTTTCTGAAAATAAAAGACGTAAAATAGGAAACTAAAAATTTCTTTTCATGGATAATTATTATTGAAAGTAGATGCCAATCAGATAAAAATTTTTTTACTCCCGAATGTCACATTTAAACATTTAAAATTGTTTTCTCAATGTTAACCATAACATTGATTCAATGCCTTAGTCAAACATACCGGATGAAACACTTAGCAACAGAACGTTCGCTCAACAAAGAAAACTTCGATTTCTTTTCGAGCGGAAACACTTTTCTCTGTTCCACCAATGATTCATTATGGCCAAGGAAAATAATTTGCAGTTGCTGCAGAAATTCATTTTCTTTTTAAGAAAGGGAGGGAGAAAAAAAAAGTACGAAATCCCAATTCATTTAAGGCACCTGTCGCTCAGGGCTTTTCTATTTATGCCGAACAATTTTTTCGCGCCAAAAATCTTAATGAAAGAATAAACCTCCTCTCGTATAGAAAACTCATTTTGTCTCGCAATCGGAACAATCGTATTATTTTTACTTTAAGTTGATCAAAGCTTTGAAGGGGAAAACAAGTTTTTGGTCATTTATCAGGAAAAGTGACAATAAGTAAGCCTCTTTAAAACTGCAGTTTTTATCTGTCCTTCTTTCGTTTGGTGGATTTTTGCTGGAGGGCAATTTCTACTCGTTGTCCCTCCGTGATTAAATCTAGTAATCCCTCAAGGGATGGACTGCAAGTGGACGATCGGGCCCTTCGGGGTTGCCGAAAAATCGCCAAACTGGCCAAATCCAGGTCTACAACTTTTGAAAATTGTATAAAATCTTCCATAACCATATGATATAAATTGTATTAATTTAATTGTGTTATTTATCTCAGCTTTTTCAAGGTTATTTTGAAAGGTTACGTCAGTGTTAATAATTGATAATACCAATTAGCACACAATTAAATGGAATGTATATAGTTATGAATAATGGAATATAGTTATAAATAATGTATCTTTTAAAACAATTGAAATGGTATTATACCACAGAGTGGCTGATATTACTTTGCTAAATCATATAGGCATATTGGATTTCATCTTGATATGATTACTATGTTAAACAGAGGCTTGCAAATTTTTAACATTCAACATTGTTATCATAGTAACTAAACATTCAACGTTGTTATCATGTTAACTAAACATCCTTCATTCTTATCATAGTAACTAAACATTTTACACTGTTATCATAGTAAATAAATATTCTTCATTGTTATTATAGTAAATAAATATTCTTCATTGTTATTATAGTAACTAAACATTCCGCATTGTTATCATTGTAACTAAACATGTTACATTGTTTTTAACACTCTACAATGTTATGATAGTTGTTCTAAATTTTTATACACTAATGCAAATCCCTGTAATCCATAAAGAATCGATTAAACCAGCAAGTTTTGGACATATTTGGCTACCACTATGTTAAAGTGGTATTATTACAAAGGTAAGTATCATCTTACTTTTTATGTTGATGTTCCTCAGTATTACAACATTTCATTTAATCCATTATTGTAAGATTTAAAAATAAACCATTTTACAAAATATTTATTACTTATAATAAATTTTATGAAGAATTATTTCTCTGCAAAAAATTAATTTATTCTTATTTATTATTATTAAGCAAAAAATAAACAAATGCAAAATAATGATTATATTTCAAATGGTATTTTGTTGCATTCGAAAAATAATTCTAAAATAAAATAATAACAGATTCGTCGAATAATGAAGCAATTAACATTAAAAATATTAAAAATAAATTTGACCTATCATAGCTTTTGAACGGTAACGATAGGTGGGAATGATTGATTACACCAATTAGCACATTTAACACACAGTCTCATAATAAATATTCGAGCAATTGAAAGGTATTATTTCGAAAATGGATTGCTACTCCTTTATTCGTCATTGTTAGGTTTAATAAAAAATATCTATATTAAATTAAGAGAATGAAGTGAAATAAATATTAATATTTATTAAGGTTTGTTGTTATTCGTACACAATTAAATATCTGTAATTATATTTAAAGTATTTTTTCTGTTAAGGAACAAATAAATTTGAATTTCACGTTAAGAAATATTTTGCTTGTTAATTAAATCTCTTGAAATAATCAACTAGAAATAAAATTTTATTGTTTTATTTATATATTTTGTTTAATTTATAATTAATCCTGATAAAAATTTAATTATATAATTTAATAGTTACTAAACGAATTTGGGCTTCAAAATATTTTTAAACTGTAATATTAATGTAGCAAATATATATATATGTAAAGATTACAGTACATATTCATAAAAATCAAAAAAGAAAAAACAGTGAATTAGAATCACAACCATTTTGAAAGACAAAAACTACTACTGCTATTCGCTACACTTTATGTAATATAATCATCATAGCAATGCAAAAAAAAACTTCTTCAAATTTACAGATACATATAATATCTTTAAAAAGCGTTGAAATAAATAAAATATATAAGTAAGCAATGGGTAAAAATCTAGAAAATATAAGGTATATAATAAATCATATAAATTGCTATATATCAAACAACAACACAGAAAACAAATGTTTAGAGCAATACAAATCATTAAATAAATTTTAAAAAATATCAAACTATCCATATAAACTGATAAGATTTGACAAGTAGTATAGTTTAAGTTAGAGATAACGTCAACCTAATATTTAATTTATTTAGCTTTGATTTGTGATTTATGATTTGATTTTGATTTATGAAGTTATTAAAATCAATATACCCCATTTAATTTTCTTTCAGAGATAAAAAAAACAAAAACCTTTTAACAATTTATTTTACCAATTTTATTAAATTTAAGCATATTTTAATCTTCTTTTAATTTAATTTTGAGTACTTACCAGCTCAAATAAATATAAAATTGATTAATTTTTAGGATCTTTCATTATTAAGTTGCCGAAACATGTTAAATATTAAGGCAAGAAAATTTAATAAAAAATATTGCTTACTTTTAGAATAGAATGAAATTAATAAGATATTCTAAATAAAAATTTTACATAAATTGTCATAGAATTTAGTCCTGACTAACATAATACGTCCATTTTTTCTTACTAAATAAGAGAAATTATTGATTAATAATATTAATCATGTAAAATATGATTAAATCTAAATACAATAAAAATATTAAATAATATTTTGTTTTCTATATAGAGTTGTTCATTAATTTAATAATTTAATTAAATAAAATGATAATAAATAAGTTTATTACAGATAAAAAAATCCATGTAATGTATTTGATAAGTAAAGTTTCTTGAAATCAGTATTAACTTCAAGAAACATTCTATCCAGATTTTCTTAAAAGCCTACCAAACAAATTATTTTATCGCCAAAAGCTGTGATTCATTTCCAAATGAAGCAACCCATGTCCCAAGCAATCTCAGTTGGGTGGAGGAGGCGCAGGTGTCAGGGTGGGAGTGAAGAAGGTCCCTTCCTATGGGAGGGTGCAATATCACCTGTCGAGGGCAAGTGCTGATCACGTAACAAGTCTAGTTGGACATCGCCCCCGGCTACACACCACAATTTTCTTCTTCGTCATTTTTATTTCCACTTTGTCCATCAGTGCAGGCCCTTTTGGAAGATCACTCTTTTCTTTTGTGTCCTCCCCCCCTCCCCCATCCTCTTTTTCATTTTATATATATATCTTTTTTTATTTTATTTTGATTTTTCTTCCAATTCGTCATCCCCTCAGCCAGCGGAAAGCAAAGCATCTGGTTTAGAAGTCAATTGCGCCCTATAGGCAATACGACCGCTAACTTAATAAGATGGTTGGCAAAGAGTAAAAAAATTTTTATGTGAAAAGTTATCCCTACCTCGATCAAACTGTCCCTCCAGAGAAGATGGAACAGAAGTGGGATGAGATAGAGACAAAGGAAAATTCTGTGTCTTGGAATTTAATTAATTTCTGACAGATTTTTAGTTCCATTTAGAAACGTCGTTTGTTTTTAAATATAAATTTAAAATAATATACCAACAACTATTGTTTTTTTAATGCTAGTTAGTTTTTAATTTCAGAAAATTGACTTGCATTTATTTACCCCTCTTCCATTGGAGTAAATGGACTGAAAAATTTAATGTAGTAAATGCAAAGGAAATCTCTGTATTGGAATTTAATTAATTTTTAACTGTTTTTAAGTTTCGTTTTGCATCTGGGTTTATTTTTAAAAATATATTTAAAATAATTTTTGGACACGGATTAATTTTTTCCAAATCTTAGACTATTTTGCAAAACCAGAAATTTGATTTATGTGTACTTACCCCTCTCCCTCCGGTGTAAATGGACTGAAAAAATTTAATGAAATAAATGCAAAGAAAATCTCTGTATTGGAATTTAATTGATTTCTGATTGTATTTAAATTTCATTTAATATCTTGGTTTATTTTTAAATAATATATAAGTGGGAAGGTGAAGTAAAAATGTACATAATTATATATAAGTCGGTTGAGGTATAAGCAAAGGTTTCTGTGTTTTGGATGAATTAATTTCAGATTGTATTTAAATTTTATTTAATATATTGGTTTATTTTCAAAAATATATATAAGTGGGATAGTGGAGTACAAATATATATATCTGTGGGATGAGATAGAGACAAAGCAAGTTCTGTGCTTTGGGATTTAATTAATTTCTGACAGATTTTTAATTTCATTTAGAAACGTCGTTTATTTTTAAATATATATTTAAAATAATATACCAGAGATTCTTGTTTTTCTTTAATGCTAGATTATGTTTAATACCAGAAATTTGGCTTGTATTTGCTTACCCCACTTCCTCTGGAGTGAATGAACTGAAAAAAATGCAATGAAGTAAATGCAAAGGAAATCTTTGTATTGGAATTTAATTAATTTCTGACTGTATTTAAATTTCATTTAGTATGTTGGTTTATTTTTACAAATATATTTTTAAAAATATTTCGATTCTCGTTACTTCTTTTTCAAATTTTTGATTATTTTTTAATTCCAGAAATTTGATTTGTATTTATTTACGTTTCTCCACATGAAAACTCGAATGGAAAAAATTAAATAATAAAACTGTAATAAAGGGAATCTCTGTTTTAGAATTTAAATAAGTTCTAACTGAATTTTAATTTCATATAATATCATCCTTTATTTTAATTCTACCTTTAAAATAATATATCAACGATTATTATTTTATTCGAATCTAGAATCAGAAATTCTACTTGAATTTATTTATTAGTGTCTCTCCCTTTAGAAGATGGACATAAGAAATTTGATCAGGTAGAGGCGAAGGAAAATTTATTTCTTGAAATTTAATTAATTTTGACTGAATTTTAATTTCATTTAGTATCATCGTTTATTTTTAAAAATATATTTAAAATAATATTTCGGTTCTTATTATTTTTTTCAATACTTAGACTATTTTTTAAAACTAGAAATTTGATTTGTATTTATTTACCTCCGTCCCTTTTAAATAATGGACAAAATATATAGGATGAGGTAGAAGCAAAACAAATCTCTTACTAGGATTTAAATTAATTTCATGCTGAATTTTAATTTCATTTATTATCCTCGTTTATTTTTAAATGTATTTTTATAATAATATGCCAACGATTATTATTATTTCCCGTTTCTGAATTCTTTTAGTACCAAATAATTGACTTTTATTTATTTGCTTCTGTTACGAAAATAAATGTTGAAAGATTCCTCACAGATTATCATTGAAGGAAGATAATAAACTTCCATCTTTATGAAGTATATCAGAAATTTTAATGAAAACAAATGACCACGAAGAGCAGCAAAATAATATGCATATACCATTAATTCAATAACTGTATAATTTAATTTGAAATACTATGACTGATATGTTTCCAGTTTAATTTGTAGAAAGCTATTTGACAATAAATATAAAATAACGACGTACATGTTATAAATCAAACAAATTGCACTCATTTTTTCATTATCAATATTTAATACAGATAAATATGTACATTATTTCTAATCATTTTTGCTTAAAACTATAATCAGTTACAATTTGTAAGAAAATGGTAAAATATTTGATGAATAACTATCTTAATGTTTTCACTTCTTGAAAATGAGCCGATATCAAATTATTAAACTAAACTTAATTCACTTTAAGGGCCTATTTATTCTGCAGTCTTCATTTAAAGCTTTTATGACATAATGGATTCATGCCAGTTCTGAGACTCATTCGTTTGACTTAATATTAAAATCACATTTGCATAACTACATTAAGTAATGATCAAATAATTTTCCTATAAGCCTAAAATTTATTTGATTGAGAGTTTTAATATTTCCATTTGTTATTGCAAAATTTACTTTGGAGATTATGAATTCCATATGGTTGGTTTGTCTCTCTACTGTCATTTTGTACACATTTTAGAGTAATTAGACCGGGACCTAGAGTTTAACTTCTACTAACAAACAATAATGCCACCTCCAAGATTCTAATTTGAAGCCTATGGTACCAAAGGCCATAGGGTTAGTCAATTGGCCATCAGGCCGCTGCATGTAAATATGATGCACTTCTGATTTTTTTTTCTAACAAGTAACGAAGTGGTTCTCAAAGGTGAGTCTGGACGCACTGGCGCTCCTTAGAAGATTTCCGTAAGCATACTGTGGTATTCCAGAAAAATATGTGTCCATATTCAAAAATAAATATCGTAACACTTTTTCTTGACAGTTTTCTCGTTCAAAGACAGCTTTCATTATAAAAAAACTAATCTTTCTGATCATTCAATTCCTTCTATTAGCTCACACTCTCCCTATATATATCTTGTTCAAATTTTCAATCGTTAATAAAATACTTTTTATTTATCCATTCAAGTTCAAATACATTTTTTTGAACTTGTAGTGGATGACACTGTATGTTAATACAGTCTTTTCAAATATTAATTCATTCATTAAATTTAATTAATTAATTTTAGGCTCTTTTTAGATTTAAGTTGCATATATCTACCAATAGACGGCGCCAGATAAACTTAAAAAATGAATGAAAGTTATTTATAAAGGACTTTCTGCAATACAGTGAAAAAAAGGGCAATATGTGTTTAACAGCAAGAATTTTCACGTAATATGTGTTTATTATTCACGTAATATATGTTTAACAGCAAGAATTCATCAAAGAATGTTTCCGAGAAACCAGAAGGAGTATCTTCCATGGTTAACTACTAGAAGTTTGTTAGTGTCTACTTGATTTTCAATGTTAAGAAAATTTTCCTTGCATAGTATGAGACTCTCTGTAAGTAGTATTCTGTGGAGTTGATCATCAACATTAACCGAAGAACTGATTGTGGATTAAGGATTAAACATAACAAATTTTATCTTGAAATCTTTTTAATTCTTATTAAAGAAAAATGAGTGTCAATATCTATAAAATATTTGAAAAGTTTTATACAATTTTCAATGACCTATTTATGTGAATTAAGATTTTCTATCCTCGACACTATTGAGTGTAAAAAGAGAGGAAATCTTCAATGCATTGAAGAGGAAATGAGAGTTCTTTTTCAGATATATGCTCAAACATTGAAGAAATCTCTAGAATACTCCAGGCTCATGTTTCTCATAAACACAAGAATAAATAATCTTAAGGTGCGTTCTATTATATTTTTTGTGGCATTACTTTTTTCTTCAATGTTTGACTAACTTTTATTACATATTTTTCAAAAATTTGTGTATAGTATGATTACAATTATTTGTAGGATTTAAATGCGTCCCAACTTCAAAAAGTTTGAGAATACCCTTGTTTATGAGATTCTTTTTAACATATATCTGAATAAATTATTTTTGACAGAATAATTATTTCCTTTCCTTCTGCGGGTACAAGAATAGACAGTCATTAGTGCATATTATTAATGCTGCACATCACTGTGCCTAGAGTTGATATATTCTTTTACTTTTTTCAGAAATAATGAGATTGAAGTTTTATCGCTGAAATTTTGACCAAACACCCACAAGGACTAAATGCATAGGGTTCTTATCTTTTTTTCTTTGAGAACAGAGGAAATCTACAAATCTATCGTGTCCATTCCTGGCAAAAAGGTAAAAGTTTTCGTTTCATATCACTTGTTAAATTTCTAATAAGCACCGTTGTATCGAAAACCCAATGCACTATCTACTAGGATGCGGTGGATTTTAATGTATATTGGAAATTGGTTGAAAATAATTCTGATTTTAACAGATGATAGTGCATAAATTTGGTATCATCCGCCTGTTGAGCAGCATATTGACATCTGCCTGTTGTGCAATATGTTATCATCTGCATGTTGTGCTGATACTCGTATTTACCTTTTTTATTAAACCATGCTTGCTTGAGTATGCCCTTTAAGTTCGTTTATGAATTAGTCGGCAATTTTATAAAGTATACATTACTACTGTAGAAAACCATAATTTTCGATGATAATACAAGATGTAATACCTGATATTGGTTTTATATTGAGTTATTTTAGAAAATTTGTTAAATTCTAACTAGACAATATTCCAGATGACTCCTGTCGATGAAATCTTTCCGTTTTTACCTTCATTGAGTCTGTTCTTTTTAAACCATTGATAATGAATGAATCAAGTTGAATGAGAGTTTGCATCTTCGTATACTTTATATTTAAATATTTTTGAGCAATAAGGAAGTCTAAGTTGTATACTAATAAGTTAATGTTTCGATGTAATTATTTTCACACTCATTGTTATAAATTATTTGGAAGACTTAAATAAAAATGTAAAATTGCTATTTAAAAATATTACTTTCATGGAAAATGCAAAGATGGAATATTAAAATATAATGGAAAAATTCAATTGCCCATCGTATTATATTTTTGTATACTTTTGTTTTTAATTTTATGTCTTAATACAAACTATTTAAATTAAAAAATGTTTTGTTACAAAATTCAAGCATTAAAAACTAATTTACATACTTATTTTAAAAGACAAGGTGGAATCATAGAAAAACAAAATCAACAAATACAATGCACATTTGTAAAACAGTCGAAATTTTGCTTTTATTTTTGCGTCTTATGAAAAAGAAAAAATGTTTTCAAGAATTGTAACTAATTTGTATACCTATTTCTAGAATAAAGTTCGAATCATACCATTTTAAAAACTGAGCCAGTGAATCCAATCTTACATTTACCTGTTTGGCAAATGTACGATTGTCAAACACGAAAAGAATGGTGATTTTAATTTTACTTCGAGGAATTTTTAATATCTGAATAAATATCTTATTTCAATTAATTATTTCGTGTTCCTATTCAAATGAAAATGTCTTCCAGTATGAAAAATAATTACGTTCAAGAAATCAATTCGGATCACATATCCATTTCACGAGAACCAGTAAAATCTTACTTTTGCGAAACAACCAAAATTTTGTCTTACTTCAAATTGTTAAAATAAAAGATGTGATTTTTTTTTTTTTTTAATAATACGAATATAAAAGTTAATCTGCGTGTCTTTTTCTAGAAACAGGTTCGAAACATATCCATTTGGAAATAAGAACTGATACTTATATCAAATCCTACATTTATTAAACTGCCAAAATTTTGTTTTTGATTTTATACCTTATTTTATAATCAAATAAAAAAAAATATTTTGTATGAAAACTAATTTGTATACTGATTTCTGATATCCATTTGACAAATTCAATCCTATATTTGCCAAACAGAGGAAGTTTAATGTCATTTTTCAGTTAATTTATGCCCTACTTTCAATCAAATAGAAAATGTTTTCTAATATGCAAACTAAGCTGTATACATATTTCTAGAAATAAGTTCGAATTATATCCATTTGAAAAGAGAAATGGCAAAATTCAATCCTACTTTTGCGAAAAAGCCAAAATTTTATTTTTAATTGTGTATTATTTCAAATTGTTAAAATGGAAGATGTGATTTTTTTTTCTTTTGAATAGTTCAAATATAAATGTACTAATATATATAAAATATACAGTATATAAATAATTCGAATCTGCGTGCCTTTTTCTAGAAACAAGTTCACAACATATCCATTTGGAAATAAGAACCGATATATCAAATCCTACATTTACTAAAGAGATAGAACTTTGTTTTTAGATTTATCAAATAAAAAATATATCCTAATCAAATACAAAATATTTTGAAAGAAAGATAATTTGTATATTGATTCCTAAAACAAGTTCGGATCATATCCATTTGGCAAATCCAATTCTACATTTGCCAAGCACAGGAAATTTATTTTATTATTCCCCCCCCATTAATTTATATCTTTCTTTGAATCAAATGGAAAATGTTTTCATGGAGGATCGTATTGTATGAAAATTATATGGAGGTTTACACTATGAGATCCTATAATATGGAGGATCATATAGTATGAAATCTAATTTGTATACTTATATTTAGAAATAAGTCCGAATTACATCCATTTGAAAAGAGAACCCGCCAAATTCAATCCTACTTTTGCCGAACAGCCATCTCGTTGGCTGTGTCACATACGATCCCGCGCGTGTCATCGGCGTTCTATAAACCAAATCCAATTTCGCTCAAAGCCACCTCTGCAGCGGCCCAATCGGCGACGATTTCGGCCGGACCCATTCCGCAACGTGCATGGCGTACGAAAACCTTTTGTCCAAAGCCCCCCCTTGCCTTTTCCTCCGCTACATTACGATAATTACAGCCGGCCGCCCTGCACTTAGTATTCGGAAAACGAGGCCCGGCCGATGGATTGAAATTAAAGTTCGAAAGGGAGGGAGACGAAATTATCGGGGCTTCAAATCCGCAATCTGATTGAATCGGTCGCTGATTCGGTGCCTTGCAGTTAAAGATGGCCGCTTCGAGTCGCTGTAATCTGGTTTAAACCGCAGAATCGGGAATTTGATGTCGGAGCGGCGGCCTAATGTTGCTGTTTTCTCCAGCGATACGAGCGAAGGAAAAGTTTGGGATCTTTTTGTGTTTGTTGGTTTTCGTTTAGTAGTTTCTTTCCCTTTTACCCCACCCTCACTTTCTTGATGGTTAAGCCATTGTTAGTAAAGGCCATTCATTAGATTGAAAGTGGAAGAATCTAGTGTATTGAGATTCAAGATTCTGAGGAAAGAGTTTAAGACGAAAGTTTTTATTAATACATAAAGAATATAAGGTAATTTTTTTTTAAACTACGCAATGATATTTTCTACATAAATGATGTTTTGTGTGTGTGCGCGCAATACTCTGTCAGAGTAAGTTCCATAGACACGCAAAAGTCTTGATTGATTTGGTTTTGTTTGTCGCTCTACAATCATCTTGTGCACACTTTAGGCTAATTAGACCTGGACCTACATTTTAAAATGGATTCTGAACCCCTAACAAACATCCATACCATCGCCAGGATTCGAACCTGAAGTCTGTGGTACGAAAGGCCAATTGACCACCAGGTCGCAACACGCACAAAATTTTTGAAATTACTTGCCATCTTTCATATGTATGCCAGTGTTTTTTCTTATAATGGTATGAAGGGATGAAGGGAAGTAATGCTTTCTGAAAGAACTTTCACAAATAAATTTCACGTATTCTCTTGTAGAATGCAGAAAACCTGTGAAACCATGCAGTCCGGATAACAGCGTGAGATTTTCTGTCCTCTTATACCCCATAAATCTATTTATTTTTCAAAACAGTGGTTCTTGAACACGCTATCAGTAAAATCAAATCTTCATCCTCAACTTAATGTAAACATTATTATTGAATGTCAAACTCTTGACAACAAACAACAAACTCTCGCATGTCATTCTTATAGAAGAGAACACTTTTTGTTTTTATTTATTTTTTGCCTTAGATTGTAATATTAAATTGTCAAATAAATATAATAAGCAATTGCATAATCGAAACTTCATAATTACATGGTTTTCGAATTTCATCACACTATCTTGCTATTTTTCATGGAGATCAAACTATAATTTCGAGTTTTTATATTTATCTTTAGCAAGACTCAAACTAATCGATTATAAATTTTTTTTTTTTAAATATTATTAATAGTAAAATTCATGAAACATAGTGTAATAAAATATTGCAATCTTAAAGAAATATTGTATCTTAAAGAAAATACTATCTATATTTCTGCTAAGGTAATTTCTTTGATGATTCTAAATTTCTCATTCTTTTGTAAAAATAAAATTATTAAAAAATAATATCTTAGTATATACTCAGAAACAATGAAGTTTACTCTTTTTAACTGATAAATTTTGTAATCTAATTTAATTTAGCAATTTTCAACTTCTTCAATTACAACTTCTTCTCCATTGGTGCAATAGCCCCAAGATGTGCCAAGGGCATCTGTCTATTGGCTGATAAAAAAAATTTCAACCTGACAAAACACATATATATATATAGTTTAATTTATATCTTCCACTATTCATAATTTTTTTTTCTTATTATCTTCATATACATATCTCCCAAACCTTTTCGAGAAAATAAATATATATATAAATATATATGGCATATATATATATATATATATATATACCAGCAGAACACGCCATACGTTGACCTGCCAAAAAAAATGCATTGTAGAAAATTACATATTGCGATATATGTGCATACTAATATTCATGGATCTTCTTTGAACGGTATTTAAGGGGAAATACAGCAGCACCATCTGATAGCGATTCACTACAAAGGGGACAGCATAAAAACATTCCGCATGTTTTGTCAAATACGCAAAAAAAATTTCATCAAAATCGGTCAAGTCATTTAGAAGGATTTCAGTGACAAACACACGTACAGAAGAATTAGATAGATTGTAGCGCCACCAACCGGGTCCAATTATGTATCTAAACCATCCAGAGACCCACTCAAACTCACACAAAAAATTTCACCAAAATTGGTCCAGTCGTTCAGGAGGATTTCAGTGGCGAACACATGTACAGCAGAATTATATATAAAGATATTAGATGAAACTGAAAATTTTGTATTATTAACTGATAAATTTTCAATTTAATTTTATTTAGCAATTTTTAATTACATCACTTTTATTAATTACATTACATCACTTCAATAAAATATTAAAAAAACTTGCAATTTAAATTCTCGCATTAAATTTCTCTTTTCATTTATCCACTGGATTTCCCTTTTTACCTTCAATCCATTTCTTCACTGAGCCTTAATACTTTTCATCACGGAGTTCTTAACGAAATTCCACTTTCTTCCACCCTATTTATGTCCCTTCCCATCTCAGAGCTGCATGCAAATATACGATAATTGCAACAACGCCGGGACCGATTCCTTGCTTTATGCAAGCGCTGGGTGACGTTCAATTTAAAAGAGTTAAAAACAAATTCATTTTCTTTTTTCATCCCTTCCCCCATTGCAGCAAGTAACAGCATTCCACCCCTTTCTCCGGGAACATAAATAAATAAGTCGCCTTATATTTATGCCTTCAGCTTTTACGCCCGTCAAACACTGCATCGCAACAGTTTCCTGTAACCCCATGAAGTACGACTTCTGGCATGCAGGGCACGTATTTCACAGTGACGACCCAGTGACGACCCAGTGACGTCAGGAGGTCATTCAAGATCCCCTTCTGTACCCTTTGCCGTTTGCTTTATTAGGCCGTTACGGGAAATTTACGAGTAAAATTCCGCGAACGCCCTGGAAATTTCTCTGATCGCCTTTTCCTGCAGAATGGTGCTGGTGGTGGTTTAACTTAGTGTTTTATTTTATTCAGCGACTCGATTCGCTGGAGATTTCTACTGTGTCGCCTGCTTTGCCGTGTGAGAATGTTCATAATCATCCTTAATGCCTTCTTGGATGCGAGTTTAGATGTAGTTTGAAATATTGCACAGAGTGACTTAACTATGAGATATGGGATTGGTGGATTTTCGGAAGTCATGCGAAATTATTGATGATTCAAGCACTGTTTATTTACACTTTTGAAGAAGGCTGTCACTTTATATATGCTTTTAGTTTCTTAAATTAAAAATTTTCTAATTAAATAATATAAGTTAAAATAGGTTTAAAAACTGTTTATTGCAAAATCATTCAACGCATGTATTGTAGCTTTTGTAACCGTGCTTCCTCCTACCTTCTGCAAGATCGCCGCCTGTGGCGTTCAGGAAAATGGTCAGTAGGCCTCAAGACTCTCACCCGAGAGGAAGAAGTGCGCAGCCGGCGCTCCCACTGAGAAACGTTTTTACAGTTTCTCATCCTGAGAAAAATATATTTAACGCAAACTGAGTATAAGTTAGCCTACAGCCCCCAGTCGGGGAAGAAGTATATTTCGCGCATCCAACGCAAACCTGGGTATCTTTTTTTTCGGTTTAGCATGGAATCCTTCTATGAATCAATAATTATTAGTCTGTAAATGTTTTATATATTGTATTCTTAATTGTACGTGTATGTCATGATTGTGTTTGTTTAAGTAAAGCTGTGTGTTCTCAAACCTGTGTCTCAAGTCGCAACCCAACCACACCCTATCGCAATCCAGCTGCACAGCCAACAACACTACACCTTGTTATTTATTCTATGTAAATTCATTTATTTGACTGTATTGTAGGTCTTAGACCGTTGGTGGAGGACAGATTTCAAAATTAGAAAGCCGAATTCCAAACACTATAGCAGATACTTAGTTGGATGCTCCCATGCATATAATGAGGATCAGTATGATAAATCCGTAGGCTAGAATGTCTTTCCTTTGAGTTGATGAGATGGGGAGAAAAGGGCAAATACTCCAGCTACTTTGTCTGACAAATTCATTAATACAGTAGCCAAAAAACAGTTGAATTTACTACATACCTGTTGTTTCTTGTGGCGAATGCTTTCTTTTAAGTACCGGCATTCGAAAACCTATTAAAACTTTGGACTTTGTGGAATCAGTCCCAAATAATTCAACTTAGTATTTTTGAAAACATTATTAAATAAATTTTCCATATGTGATAAAAATTTAACGAACCGATTGTGGATGAAAACTATTTATTCGCATTTCAGCATTTCCACTAAATATCATGTACAAGGAAAATATTTTTATAGAATTTTTTTGAAGTTATATGCATTTAGTATCATTTTAATTTTTTCCTCTTTGCTAAAGGTTTTACGAAATTAAACTTAATAAAACGAATATATATATATATATATATATATATATATATATATATTATTCTGTTAAATATTATTGAGATTATTTATAGATTAGAGGAGCAATAATTTAGTTAGCAACAAGACAGTTTTTTCTCAAAATTAAATTACTAGTATTCTAATTTTATTTTAAAATTACGTATACTTTTCCATTAGAAAATTTGATTCATATTATTATGTTATATAATTTTAATAATAAATATGAAAAAAAAAAAAAAATTTATTATATGTTTAAACAAAAAAAAATTATGTGGTGGAAAAAAATATTTTAAAATCTTCAAATTTGCAGTAGAAATTACTCTAATCGTTTACCCAGCAGTATGAAGCTACGAAGGTATCTATCTAACACAGTATTACATTTTATTCAATGTCTCATACAGAAATAATGAGACATATATAATTATAATTGAATTTTCTGGCATTCGTTATCATTTGTGATGCTTTCGCTAAATAATTGCTATGAAATATAAATCTAATAATTCTCAAAAATTCTGCATCTATAACATTGAGCAGCACTTATAAAATATTAACATAAAATTAACTATATGTAATAATATGAATAATAATGAATCTGCATTCATTCATTTAAATGATATTTTTTGTAAGAAATTAATTGTTAAAATCTTCTGATGCAAAAGTTTACAAACAAAATTTTCTAAAAAATGATATGTATATTTTAATAAAACAATACAAGGATTTCCCATTTGATTATTTTAATTGTATGGTTTTTATTTAAAAAAGTTTTAATTGTATTTAATTAAAATGTAAATTCCATTAAAAATATTGTTTTTATTTAACAAATTAAAATTATTTTTAAAAAGATTTCCTTAAAAAAAATAATCCTTTTATTTAATGTGTTAAAGTTATTTTTAAAAATATTGATTTCCCTAAAAATGTTTTTATTTAATAAATTAAAATTATTTATAAAAATATTGTTTTATTTCATAAATTAAAATTTTTTTAAATATTGATTTCATTAAAAATATAGTTTTTTTTAATAAATTAAAATTATATTCAAAAATTTTCATTTCATTAAAAACATTTCTGTTATTTAATAAATTAAAATTATTTTAAAAAATGGTTTTTATTAAAAATTATAAGAAAATATTATGCTTAACTAAAACTTTTTTATAATAATAGAAATATTTAAAGTGTTCATTTAAAAAAATATAGCGTTAGGGGAATTTTAAATAGTGGACTAGCTGTTGCTCAATTGGCGACACTTTTTGGCGTCATTTGGAGACAAAGATAACAACAGTGCCAAAAAAAGGGCAGCTCTATGTGAAATGCTACCGACATAAAAAATAAGAGACTGGAGTGCGAAGCTGCCAGGCAAAGAGCATACAAACAATGAAAACTTACACAAAACACAGCTAGCCAAAAAAAATAATAAAAATAAGGGAGAAAAATCACACACCAGCAACAAAGCAACAATAGGAATTTTCCCCAAAAGGCCAAATACACCAAATATTAAACTTTATATTTAAGAAATATTAATATTTCTATAATTATAAAAATATAGCATTAGGGGAATTTAAAATACTAGACTCTCTGTTGCTCAATTGGCGACACTTTTTGGCGTCACTTGGCGATAAAGATAACAAAGAGCATTTGCAACGCTGCCAAAAAGAGCAACTCTGTTTGAAATGCTACCAACATAAAAAGTTAGAGCCTGGAGTGCAAACAATAAGTTGAACAAACAATGCAAACTTACACAAATAAATAAGAATAATAATAAGAATAATTATAATCCTAAAATAATATAAAATAAAAAAAGGGAGAAAAATCGCACACCAGCAACAAAGCAACAATTTTTAAAAATATTGATCACATTAAAAATATTGTTTTGATTTATTAAACTAAAATTATGTTTAAAAATGTTGTTTTGATTTAATAAACTAAAATTATGTTTAAAAATGTTGTTTTTATTAAAAAATATGGAAAATAAAAATATTTTATAATAATAGAAATATTTAAAGTATTCATTTATAAAAAATATAGCATTAGGGGAATTTGAAATAGTGGACTAGCTGTTGCTCAATTGGAGACACTTTTTGGCGTCATTTGGCGACAAAGATAACAACAAGCATTTACAACGCTGCCAAAAAGGGCAGCTCTATGTGAAATGCTACCAACATAAAAAGTGAGAGCCTGGAGTGCGAAGCCGCCAGCCAGAGAGCATATAAACAATGCAAACTTACACAAAACACAGCCTGCCAAAAAATAATAATAAGGGAGAAAAATCACACACCAGCAACAATAGGAATTTTCCGAAAAAGGCCGAACACACCAAATATTCCCATACATTGAAGCGAAAGTAAACGAAAAATAATACCAAACTCGGAAATTTAGACTAAAAACCAAAAGTAGGGTGGAGGTTTAGAGGGGAAAAAAATTATAAAAATATAGCATTAGGGGAATTTAAAATATTAGACTATCTGTTGCTCAATTGGCGACTGCTTTTGGCTTCATTTGGCGACAAAGATAATTACGAGGTTTTACAACGCTGTCAAAAAGGGCAGCTCTGTGTGAAATGCTACCAACATAAAAATTAAGAACTTGAAATGCAAAACCGCCAGCCAAAGAGCATACAAATAGTGCAAACTTACATGAAACACAGTTAGCCGAAAAAATAATAAAAATAACGGAGAAAAATGACGCACCAACAACAAAGCAACAATAGGAATTTTGTGAAGGCAGAAAAAGGCCGAACACATTAAATATTCTCATACATTGAAGCGAAAGTAATAATCCTGATTCTGAATTCATTTAAATGATATTCTTTGTAATAAATTAATTGTTATCTTCTGATACAAAAGTTGACAAACAAAATTTTCTAAGGCATATTTTTAATAAAAAAATATATAAATATTTAAATATGATTATTTTAATTGTATTGCTTTTATTTAAAAAATTTTAATTGTGTTTATTTAAAATATTGTTTTCATTAAAAATATTGTTTTTAATTAATAAATTAGAATTATTTTTAAAAATATTGTTTTTATTAAAATATTATGTTGAAATTAAAAAAAATTTTGTTATAATAGAAATATTTAAAGTGTTTATTTATAAAAATATAGCATTAGGGGAATTTGAAATAGTATACTATCTGTTGCTCAATTGGCGACACTTTTTGGCATCATTTGGCGACAAAGATAACAACAAGCATTTACAACGCTGCCAAAAAGGGCAGCTCTATGTGAAATGCTACCAACATAAAAAGTGAGAGCCTGGAGTGCGAAGCCGCCAGCCATACAGCATACAAACAATGCAAACTTACACAAAACACAGATAGTCAAAAAAATAATAATAGGGGAGAAAAAACGTACACCAGCAACAAAGCAACACTAGAAATTTTTCGAAGAAGGACGAACATACCAAATATTCTCATACATTGAAGCGAAACTAAGCGAAATCGAAGATACCGAACTCTGAAACATAGAATTATAGAAATATAGTTTTTATTAAAAAATATAATAAATATTATGTTTAAAATAAACTTTTTTTTGTAATAATAAAAATATTTTAATTGTTCATTTATAAAAATATAGCATTAGTGGAATACTACATGTGCATACTATCTGTTGCTCAATTGGCGAACACTTTTTGGCGTCATTTGGCGACAAAGATAACAACGAGCATTTACAACGCTGCCAAAAAAGAGCAGTTCTGTGTGAAATGCTACCAATATAAAAAGGTAGATACTGGAGTGCGAAGCCGCCAGCCAAAGAGCATACAAACAATGCAAGAATATAATAAAAATTATGCTTAAATTATTTCTTTTGTATATAATAGAAATATTTCAAGTGTTTATTTACAAAAATATAGCATTAGAGGAATTTGAAATAGTTGACTATCTGTTGCTCAATTGGCGACACTTTTTGGCGTCATTTGGCGATAAAGATAACAACAAACATTTACAACGCTGCCAAAAAGAGCAGCTCTATATGAAATGCTACCAACATAAAAAGTGAGAGCCTGGAGTGCGAAGCCGCCAGCCAGAGAGTATACAAACAATGCAAACTTACACAAAACACAGCTAGCCAAAAAAATAATAAAAATAAGGGAGAGAAAAATCACACACCAGCAACAAAGCAACAATAGGAATTTTTCCGAAAAAGGCCGAACTCACCAAATATTCTCATACATTGAAGTGAAAGGAAACGAAATCGAAGATACCGAACGCGGAAATATAGAATATTAGAAATATAGAAATATAGTTTTTATTAAAAAAATATAATAAATATTCTGTTTAAATTAAAAATTTTTTGTAGGAATAGAAATATTTAAAGTGTTCAGTTATAAAAATAGAGCATTAGAGGAATATGAAAAGCAGGCTATCTGTTGCTCAATTGGAGACACTTTTTGGCGTCATTTGGTGACAAAGATAACAACAAGCATTTACAACGCTGCCAAAAAGAGCAGCTCTGTGTGAATTGCTACCAACATAAAAGTAAGAGCCTGGAGGGCGAAGTAAACGAAATCGAAGATACCGAACTCGGAAATATAGAATATAAGAAATATAGTTTTTATTAAAAAATAGAATAAATATTTTGTTTAAATTAAACTTTTTTTCATAGTAATAGAAATATTTAAAGTGTTCATTTATAAAAATATAGCATTGGAGGAATTTGAAATAGTAGACTATCTGTTGTTCAGTTGGCGAACCTTTTGGCGTCATTTGGCGACAAAGATAACAACAAGCATTTACAAGACTGCCAAAAAGAGCAGCTCTATGTGAAATGCTACCAACATAAAATGTAAGAGCCTGGACTGCGAAGCCGGCAGCCAAAGAGCATACAACAATGCAAACTTACACAAAACACAACTAGTCAAAAAAATTAAATTAAGGCAGAAAAATCACACACCAGCAACAATTTTTAAAAATATTGATTTCATTAAAAATATTGTTTTTATTTAATAAACTAAAATTATGTTTAAAAATGTTGTTTTTATTAAAAAATATAGAAAATAAAAATATTTTATAATAATAGAAGTATTTAAAGTGTTCATTTATAAGAATATAGTTTTAGGGAAATAGTTGACTATCTGTTGCTCAGTTGGCGGACCTTTTGGCGTCATTTGGCGATAAAGATAACTATGAGCATTTACAACGCTGCCAAAAAGACTAGTTATGTGTGAAATTCTACCAATATAAAAAAAAGAGCCTGGAGTGCGAAACCGCCAGCCAGAGAGCATACAAACAATGCAAACTTACACAAAACACAGCTAGCCAAAAAAATAATAAAAATAAGGGAGAAAAATCACACACCAGCAACAAAGCAGCAATAGGAATTTTTCCGAAAAAGGCAGAACACACCAAATATTCTCATACATTGAAGCGAAAGTAAACGAAATCGAAGATACCGAACACGGAAATATAGAATAGAAATAAGAGCAGGGAGGAGGTTTAGAGAGCAGGAAAAAAAATAAGGAGTGCAGAAGAGGGAAGTATTGTGGTCGAGAGAAAAATGTCGAGCTCTCCAGGGAGCTTCAGTTGAATGAAAGGGGGAAGAACAATTTTGTTCCTTTTGCACAAAATGCGTTTTCTTGAAATATGAGGACTTGAATCAATCGCATAGAGGGGGTGGGGGGTTAAATTTCGCAGAAACAAAAATATTTTTTAGCTATTGTATTCTTTTTATTTATTTAAAGTTAAAAATTTAAGTTCATCAAGTATTCTACGGTTATAATAACATGGAATTATTTCTTTTTACAATAGGGGATCTAAGTTGTTATTTATTTTAACAGGAATTGTAGGAACTAAGTTGTTATTTCAATTCCTTCTATTAGCTCTCACTCTCCCTATATATATCTTGTTCAAATTTTCAATCGTTAATAAAATACTTTTTATTCATCCACTCAAGTTCAAATACATTTTTTTTGGAACTTGTAGTGGATGACACTTGATGTTAATACAGTTTTTTCAAATATTAATTCATTAATTAAATTAAATTAATTAATTTTAGTTTTTTTTAAATTTAAGTTGCATATATCTACCAATAGAGGGTGCCAGATAAACTTAAAAAATGAATTAAAATTAGTTATAAAGGACTTTCTGTAATATAGTGAAAAAAAAGTAGTAATTGGCTTTAAATTTTTTTATTTTTTTATTTTATTTGTTTTTTATAATAGAAATTTATCATAATAGAAAATTTATAATATATAAAATATACCTGCTATATTAAATTTCACAATTAAAATCGACACAAAAATGCAACGTATTTAATTTACATCAATATCCTGATGCATACATTATTATCATTCAATGGTATGTTTCTATTAATCCAGGGTTAAATATTAGCATGTATCTCTAATTATAATTTTATTGCAATTTTCACTAATTTCAATTTTCATAATTTGATTGCAATTTCATTAATTTCATTAATATTAATTATTGAGATTATTGAAAAAAATATATGAAAATACGTTAAAATTTGAAATGCATGGCGTATACAATTTCTGAAGTTAATTTCCTAAAAATATTATGATTTAAATAGGTGTATATTAGAATTAAATGTTCTATCTTTTCAAAGCAATTGAGCTGCTTCACATTGCTATCACTTCTATTTGAATTTCTAACTTTAATTTTAATGACATTTTCAACATTGTAGTTGTTATAGTACAAAAGGAAATATTCATTAATAATCAAATTAAATTATTCATTGAACATTATCGGAAAAAATATATCAAACTGCATATAAATTTGAAATGTAGGGCACATTACAATGTGAAATTTCTATCATTAATTTTCTAAAAAAATCTTTGTTTAAATAGGTATATATATATATATACGAATTAGATATTTTATAAATGTTATCTTTTCAAAATAATTGAGATGCGTCACATTGCTATTCCTTGTAGTATACAAGGTAATTTCTATTTTTCTTAATATCATTGTAGAATAGTTGGAAAATGTTCCAATTTTATTCAATCATTCCTACTACAGCAAATTTTGTCTTACAATATATATACAATTATCTTGAATACTTATAAAATGGTATCTCAGTACTCGTTCACTTTGAAATAAGAACATCTTGAAATACGTCCAGATCGGACGCGAAAAATTTGTTTGATATACGACTTATGTATGTATAATTAAAATCTTTATCAAATGGATGGATGTCAAATATTTTGCATAAAAATTCCACCTCAACGATGTCTAAACAAGGCGTAAAAGTATTGTCTGTAATGATCAGATACAACCCCATTTATACCACACATCTTAAGGTTAGGTTTGGTTTGCCACTCCACGGTCATTTTTTGCATACCTTAGGCTAATTAGACCGGTTCCTACAGTTTAACTTGGATTCTGAACCACCAACAAATATCCCTGCCACCTCCAGGATTCTAACCTGAATTCTGTGTGGCATTAGCAAAATTCTTTGGACAGATTATTAGTGAACGTCAAATCTTTTGAATCTGAACGAATCTAATTTGTCTTTAACGAATTCCAGAGTGCTAAACTACCTCAACAAAGTCCAAACCAACCTCTATATTATTGTCTGGAATGACCAGACAATGTTACATTTTTAAAAACCCTGAGAAGAAAGCAAGACTTAATCTTGTTGTAGAGATTTTTGTCAGACTCAAATCCGGTGATCCTGAACAAAATCCAAGTTGTCCGAAAAAAGGTTCAAGTTGGCTAAAGAGGCAAAAAAAAAAAAAAAAAAAAGAAAATTAAATTTGGTAAATTTTCTTTTATGTAAGTAACTAATCTAACTTCTTTTGTATTTCTGTGTTTTGTATTAAAGACAGTTACAAACAACTAGAGAGTTAAGAATTAAATTCAACTACGCTATTGCCAATAATAATTGAATTGTTTTCATTGAAGCGGATTAATAATATTCCCATTATTTCTTCTGGGAAACATTAGTATGGTATACGTTCCAGCTGGTATAAACCCAAAGATCTGGAATGAATTAAGGACACAAACTGTGGTACCACTATAATGTTATGGAGAGGTTGAATATATGTGCGATAAATTTAATAATTGAACTGTTAGTTCTTATTAAATTAAATCATTTAATTAGTTATTATTAAACTGTTATTTATTATTAAATAAATCTGCAGTTTTTAATTAATATATTGTGTAAAACATCGTAATGTAATTCTTCTATTTTTATTCCGATATATTTTATAATTATTATTTTTTATTTCAAAAAAATATTGTAACTTCTCGGACTATACTAGACCTATAACGGATAAGAAGAGGGCCACTTTCCTGTTCATGGGAACACTTTCAATAAAATTTAAAGTATTACCATGAACCTATGATATATATATATATTATATATATATATATACATATATATATATTATATATCTATATCTATATTTATATATATATATATATATTATATATCTATATATATACAAATCTATTTATCAAAAAATGAAAATTAAAGATATAAATTAGATACACAAGTGCAGGTCACTGCAAGGTCGGAGATTTTCAGAGTTCTCGAGCCTACGTCGAATCTAAGCACCTAGTTTGCGACAGACCTTAAGTATCACACGACATGATTTACTAAGCCACAAGACAAAAACAGATAGAAAACTCAGGCCTATTCAGTCAAAAAAAAAAAAAAAGCACTTCTGGTCGACTCGTCGCAGAACTCTCTCTTTTCTTCCACAAAATTCTCCTTTTAAGACTATCCATCAAGAAAGGAGGTCAGCTTCCCTCACTTCTCACTAGAGTAGACATTTTTCAGCTCGTGGTCTATCACTAATCACGATGGAACAACTCATAGTATATCATATTCAATCTATAGTTGTTTCACAGTTTTGTTGTTTAATCACAGACATTCGCTGATTTCCTCATTATACATGATACCGAAAATCTGCTATCAGATTTCAGTGACAGGTTGTTCTCATTAATATGTAATATAACTACTAATATAACACTAACTGTATGTAATATAACTACGTATTATAACACTAATAGTATTCAATCTAACTACGTATTATAACACTAATAGTTTGTAATATAACTAACTACCTTAACCATAACGTAACATAATATAGCACTTGCAAGTAATATAACTACACACATTAAAGATCCTCTGCTGTCAAATTTGAGTGAGGGGTTTATTATATATTTTTTCAAATAGCATGCATTAATCTCTCCTGGGAATGAAATGCCAAAACTCTTCTCGTGCGAAAAAAAAATTTTTACAATATTAATAATTAAATTCCTTATATTAAAACTATTTTTAAGCGCAGGCTTAGCAACATTTACTTTGTATCATTTTATGAAACATTACACCGTTAACAACATAATTTTGGCTTGTTAACTTGATGAAATGAATGTTCAGAGCATCAAATTAATTTAATCCTGGTTACCAAGGAGATTAGTTATGATTTAGAAAATGAAACAAATTAAGCGGAAAAATAACTGCACAGTTATACTAAAGGACCTAATTCCATTGTTCTTTTTGAATAATAACTCCGAGTTCCACCTCGTTATCAATGTATAACCATGCCTTTCTGTTAACCCCTAGACCTTTTCTACTTTGCAATGCGAATGCATATTCTCGTCCCAACGTAATTTATTTTTAGACCCGTGCAATTAATTCGCTATCTCCGCTTTTAGAGGGCAGGAATAATATTTCTAACTGGAGGCAATATTTTTCACATTTCGATGCAGTCGGACACATCATTTGCAAACAACAGCATGTAACACAATGAACATCATTGCTGAAAATAGAATGAAAAAAAATAAAATAAAATGAGAGGGGAGGAATAAAAATAAAAGAAAGAGGAAGACAGTAATAAAACCAACAAATAATGTAAAAACATTCCCATTCCTTTCATTTGTTTCTACGATTGAAAATACCCACTTAATAAACATGGAAGATGTAGTAGGAAAAACGGGAGAGCATGTTTAGCAACCGGAGCGGATTTGTCCGCTAAAAATGCGCATATTTATCCAGTTTTTTTATTTTATTTATTTATTCTTTCTTCAGCATTCTCATTGTTCAATAGGTCCTTTCTACCAAGCATCACTTTGTATCTTTTTAGTTGTCGGCGAGAGAGAGGACTGCGTAGCTTTTTCTTGCTGTTCGCCATTCCTTCTTTATTTTGCCTTTCTTTGAGGTTCTTCTTGTACTACGTGTAACGGCACTTGCCAAAAAATATTTGCTGTTAATATATTTCTGATTTAAACGGAAACTGCTGCAAACGGTTTTTTCTCACATGACTACAAGTAGAAAAAAAGATTATTTTTTGTTCCATTTGTTATTGTTGTTGTTGTGGGAATGTTATTGTTTGTTGTTGAATGCATTATGTATGAGAGGTATTGATTGACCATGCGAGGATGGTTTCTCCCTTCTTCCGGATCGTGCGTGCATTTAATTTCGTTATTATCAATTTGTCTTCATTCAACTGAAATCAGAAATCAGTTAAATAAATTTATTTCTTTGCTTTAGTTTTGTGAAGGTAGATTTCCATTGGATACTAAATCTCACATCATTCTATTGGAAGACTAACCTCTCCCCACCCCCTCCAAGGCTTCCGACTGGATGATGTTTTACAATATAAAACCTTAGTAAATGTGGGAAACCCACCTTAACTGGCACCTAGAATAAATTGATGTTTATGAAAATCAAATATCTTTTGAACAAAGAAGAATTTCAATTGAAAACAAAGTGCTGGTGTGTATACAAAGTATAGCATCTTAAGTATGTGAATTGTAAAAATTTATGTTTGATATTCTTTCTTTATTTTGCTTTTTTACAAAATTTCCTTGTATTACGTGTATATAAATAATATATGATGTTAATATGTTTCTGATTTAAAAAGAAACTGCAACAAATGTTGTTGTTTTTTACATGGCGACAAGCAGAGAGTAGAATTTTTTTTAAATTTTGTGTGAATGTTATTGTTTGTTGTGAGCATCTAATCCTCATTGTCCTGCAGTATGGAAGGACATCCTAATATATTCATAGAGGGGGGAAGGAGAGAAGCTTTTGTTCTGATGGAACACCCGTAGGTATAAATCTGATTTGGCTCTGTGACTCAGTAAAAGCAAGACAGTGCCTTGCGTGAGGAAGTTTAGGAGGAACTACACCGAATTTGCTTATTGCATGGAAGAAAACCCGGAAAATTCCAAGTAGGTAGTCTGACTAACGAGGCAACATGTTAGACATCACAAACGCCATCGATTGTCTTGATTTTTTGAAATAGTGTCTACAAGAAAGCCAGAGATTGAACCTCAGTTCTAATGCTCACCAGCGGCACACATTTCTACTGAGCCACGAGTCGGGCAGTTTGTTGTTGCATATGTATGATGAATGAGAGGCATTGGTTGACCATGCAAGACTGATTTTTCTGTTCTTCCGTTTCAAGAACGTATTTAATTTTATTATTCTCAATTTGTCTTCATCTATAATCAATTAAATAAGCTTTTTATATTTTTAGCTTTACAAAGTTAGGTTTCCACCGGAATTAAAATAACTTGTTTAACTCCAACCAATTGGAAGGCTGCTCTCCTTCCGACTCTTGCTTCCGATTGGCTTTTATTTTACAACGTGATATCTTAGAATATGCTGAAAATCCATCTTAACTTTGATCTAATATGAGCTAATGGTTAGGAAAATTAAATCTCTTTTTTAACAGTGTGACAATTCAATTGAAAATCAAGCAACTGAAAGTCCTGTTGTTTATATGAGATTTGGATATGTTAAATATATAAAAGTTCGAAAATCCCTATGTGCAATTTAAATAGTGAGTGAAAGTGTTTACACATACAACAGTTGATCCAACATATTGATTTGAAAATGAGTTATTAATCCTTAAGCCAATAAATTGTTTTTATTATAAAATTATCGACATGCTTAGCAGATTCATTAAATTCATTCATTTTCTTATGCATAAATATTTCTGCATAAGAAAAATTCCTGAAATATGTCACAATACTTCACCTGTGGTGCACTCTAGTTATACAATGTATTCGTTACATGTATGCCGTTTTTGTGATGAATGATTTAGGTCAAAATATAGTACGTAGCATTTGAAAACAAAAACAAAGACTTAACGGCGTGCTAATTGTGCTGGTTAGAATATCCTTCGTTGAAAATTTTCTAGACAGCATCTCTGGGGAGTATTCGTTTAAAATTTATTGGTAAAATCTGGTCGTAGAGTAGAATATTTACCCCTATAGTGCTCCCTAGTCTTATGCTTAATCCGCTGCTTATATTGCTATTTTAGTGATGAATAACATGAGTAAAAGTTCAATCATGTGAAAATATTAACAATAACTTTTTTAATTTTACTCATGTCTAATTTTTATTGATTGTTGTGAGAATGTTATAGCAAACATCTGATTATCAAAGCAAATATCTGATAATAAAGTAATAAAATTATGTTTAAGTATTTTAGTATTTTGGAATTAAGATTTAGAAATATATACGCAAATTTTGGCATTCTCTTTTTAAGATATACTACAGTCCTTCTTCTTCATTGGTGCAACAGTCCCAAGTTGGGTCAATGTCGTCTATCTGTTGGCAGATTTCGAGACAGGAGACTTTTTTTTCTGCAGAGTAGGGATGTCAGCCCTACACTCATATTAGACCGGGACATATTGCTTAAAGTGGATTCCGAACCACTAGGAACATCCATAGTGAAGAAAATTGTGGAACCAAGCATTAGAGCTCTAGTCACTCGACTGTCAGGCCGATGTGCTTCAATTATTTCAGTTAAATCTTAATCGTTGTTTATTAACAATGAACGTTAACTTACATCAAATAGTTTGAATGACTGACGTGCGTAAAGGTCACTGCTTTAAAAAAGCAGACCGAGTCAGTGAAGAATGTAGAGTTTGCCAAGTCGAACTTGCTACATAGACTTTACGAATTTTTCTCATTGCAACAAGTCTTGATTCACTTCACTTTAAAGAAAATTAGCTTTGAAGCATTAATGTTCCCATTTTAATTTATCATTTAAGTGCCAGTGTTAATTTATACGAGGTAGGGTTAATAAATTTTTTTAATTAAATGTTATATATCCCACAACAATATATAAAAGACACCAAGTTGCACAAAATTTATATTTTTCACTCAGTTTTTATTTTTTAAATAGATAAGAATGTAAATCAAACTCATCTATGGAATTAAGTCGAATTATTTAATTAGTCTTATCTGGCTTTTTTAAAATTAAGTAATTAATGAGAAAATTATATATATATATTACTAAATTGGCAAATAATCCATTAAGTGCTAGAATTTAAACGAAAAACTTAAGATATTTGAACATAAAATATAAGCTATAAAAATTTTGCAATTAATTATATAAACAGCAAAACATATTAATTTACATCTCATTGTGTTCTAAAAAACAATAATTCTAGTAAATAATTGCCTATTAATATTTTTCCAAGTTAAATTTAAATATATATCATTACGTTTCTTAGTTAAAATAAAATGTTAATCACGAATGATTTGAAATCTAAATTTAAATAAATATCATTACATTAAAATGAAATGTTAATCATCAATGATTTCAAACCTAAATTTAAATAAATGTCATTAATTAACATTTTATTTTAACATTGCAAAGTTAAAATAAAATGTTAATAATGAACGATTTCACATCTAAATTTAAATAATTATCATTACATTTCTTATTTAAAATAAAATCTTAATCATGAATGATTTCCAACCCATATTTAAGTAAATACCATTTCATTAAAACAAAATGTTAATCTTGAATGATTTCACATCTAAATTTAGATAAATATCATTACATTTCTTAGTTAAAATAAAATGTTAATCATGAATGATTTCACATCTAAATTTAGATAAATATCAATACATTTCTTAGTTAAAAAAAATTTTAATCATAAATGATTCCATTAAAATAAAAGTAAAACAGAATACATTTTTTTTTTTTTTTTAAAGAATTAGTTCACTTTTGATCTCACTTTTTCGCTGCATAAAAAGATGGTTGCAATTCTTAGTTAAATTATTATAGCAGAAAATGTTGGGATGGCAAATATTGATTAACAGATGGCAAACCTATTCATTTGTATGGATTCCCATGTATTCTCTAAAATCGATACATTGGTCTAGGAATAGACGACAGCAACAAGTAGCAATCCATTTGTGCTAAAGAAACAGTTGTTTTTCTTTTTTTTGATATCATGATATCGATATTAGTGGAATGTACCATATGACAGTTTGTTATTGTAGCATATGATTATTTACATATGTATTTTTCGTTTAGTCAAAAGTCCTTTTATCAATCTTATTTTATTGATCTTGGAACACCTTATTAAAAGCAGGATTGTTGATGAAAAGATTTTCTTTGAATAAATACTGTTTTCCTATAGATTCATTTTTTAATAACACTAACAAATAAAATATATTTGTGTGAAATTATATTGGCTTCATTTATTATTTTATCGAATCCTTATTTTGTTATTCCAATTCTTTATTTTATATTTGAAAAATAAATGTATTATGTTTTAAACTTTGATTTGTTGATATTCGATTTTAAATTCCTTGTAGCCATTTTGAATAAATGTTTATTTAATAGTTGTGGTTAATTTTAGTGTTAATAGCAAATAATATAGTTAGATGCTTATTAGTAAATGCAAAGTTAAATGTTTATTTTATAGTTTCGTTATTTTTTCTATAATTTAGGTTTTTAATGTCATAAAATAAAATTTAAAATAAAATGTTATATATTTCAAATCTATATCCTCTTTTAAACTTTCTCATAGTTTTCAAAGGAAAGACTAAGGTGAAAATGATTTAAATAAAATAAAGTTGATTTATGCAACAAAATATTAACTAAATACTATTTATTTATTATTTTTTTTGAGAAAAAAAAATATTGTGATCGTTTTGATCCGTGATGCAATTTTACAATATTTGCATTTAATTCCAATATTAATTTGCCCCTAAAACTACATTAATTCATTTTTAATATTATGTAAAGTAGGAAAGGCAATCATATTATCTATAGATATAGATAGATAGATAGATAAATATTGAAACAGCATGTTGAAATTAACATAAAATATGTTTGAAATCGACAATTTGACACAATATACTCTTCATGTATGAGAAGGTACTACGGCATGTACTATATTTTTCCAAAATGGGCAAACGCAATTATTGTTTTTCAAAGCTTTTAAAAATAGATAATATTTTTTTGAGATACAATTTTAAAATTTTAAAACAGTTCTTAATATTATTTATATTCTTGGCTACTCAATATGATTATTATTCTACAAAATTTTCTTAATTATTGAATATCCCATCTTTTCTTTAATGTACAAAAATCTTTTGTAAGTGTATGTGTTCAGTTTTCTTAATGAAATCATATTAAATTTGAATTCAATCGTAATATAAGTTTATAATTCTAGTTAAAATTATATTTTTAAAGAAAACTAATTTGAATTAAATAAAAAAAATTAAGATTGGAATGATTTTTTTCAAGTACAGGGTGAACATTTTCCCAAAGAAAAGAGTTTTACTTAATTATATCACTTATAAAACTTTAATTTCCAATAACAAAATAATAAAACTTCAAAAAAATATATACTTTAAAAAAAATCATCTGATGAGGCTGTATTCCACTAAAGTATGCCAAAAAGGATGACTGTCAGACTATGATGAAGAGGGTGTTGTCTTCCGTTGTATGCTAATTCCCAACACATTGGATCTCAAGAAATTCTCCCCCATTTAAAAAACTTGAAAATATCACCCCAATCAACCACTATGCTAATTCGAGACAATTTCTGCATTTAGTTGTCAATGGATGTCATCTTTTCTGAAAACAGTGATTGCAATGATTGCTTCAGTTGGATTTGAATCTGAGCGCAATAAAAAAAAAATAATAACAGCAAACAAATAAAACAAACGAGCAAACAAATAAAAGGGATCTACTGTTCCACATTTTTAGTGTAATTTTTAATGCTATGCTTATAATTTAGCTATATTTTGACTAAGTAAGTCAAAATATAGTTAAATTAACTCATGTGTGTTCATTAGCTATTATTGACTACGGTAATATTAGAAATTAACAAAAGATTTTTCAGTAACATGCAATCTTAGAAATTATTGCAATATCTAATATAAGTTAATGTCATAATATGTAATTAAAATTTTGTTATATTTAAATAAATTTTAATAAAATTATGTTAAATGCTTATTTTTATAATTTCTATATAGTTATGGTTCATTAAATGTTTGTTATTAAATAAATTATGTACAAGAAAATGCTATGGTTTGAATATACGGATGTTTCAATCTTCACTTTTTTTTTTTTTTTTTTGCCATTATGATAAATATTCGAAGAGTTTTATTTTTTTGTCAATTCATTATGATAAATATTCACATTACTAGATCGCTTTAGAGATTCAATTTTAGTTTTGTAATTAGTAACCTGAAAGAAAGACAATGCATTTTTTACAGATATTTAAATCTTCATTTTTTGAAATTAAGATACCATGGAATTTTAGCTTTATTTGTAACCTTAAGACAAAAAAGCGTATCATTGGCGTATTGATTGTGTTTCAATCTAAAAATTCCATTTACCAAACCGGCATTCTTTCATACATTACTAGATTGCTTTAGAGATTCAATCTGCAGTATATATCCTTTACTACAGATGGTAAAGCTACCCTTTTTTTTTAAGCTTTGAAGAAAATATAAAAAAAAAACAATGCAGACAAAGCATTTTTATAGACGTAGTGAGTAACAGTCGTAACCTCAAAGCCATAAAAATGTTCCTCTCTATGATTACCCCACCAGCTTTGGAGCGAACTGTTGCACACAAGCAGGGCATTACCTGCAAGTTGCTTGGCTTCTTTTTTGGGGACTCCAGGTAGAGCAATTTATCCAATCAGCTAGTAAACTCAGCTCGCCAAAATCAATTTCCAATGTCCGCCAACGGGGAACCTATAGGGAGAGGATAGATCGATCAAGTAAAGAAGTGAACAGACGTCAACCGAAGCTAGTAATTTCCGGAAGTACACTATGCTACCGATCACATCCGGGTTGCTCTAACGGAAAAGAAAATGACAACCCTCCAAGAGCAAAACTAACAATAATGCCGATTCATCGGCTTTCCTTCGGTTTGCTTGGGCCTTTTTCTTTTCTTTTTCAATATTTTCTTTTTCTTATCGAATTTTTTTCCTGTTTTTTTTTGGGTGTGCTTTCTGGAGCACGTGTTGCATTTTTTGAAGAGAATTTATTGACATGAGATTTTTTTTTATAATAAAAAAATTTTTAAGCTGAGTTATTAACTATTAGAATGTTAGCACAGTATATCAGTTTTTAAGAATTGGCAGTATTTATTACTCATACCAAAAAATATATTTTATACAATATAATTTATAAAATAAAATCTGAGCAAACAATTATTTTAACAATTTCCTTTCTGATTGAAAATTTTCTTTATGCTTTTGTTGGGTGTATTATATTGAACCCTGTCTTGGATTTTCTGATGAATAAATAGTATTTTGACATTTCATTACAATGCTGTTTTATGATTTTTTTTTTTTTTTAATATTATTCGTTTTCTAGGTAACTTTATAGACAGTATCAATTGTTAAGAGTCATCAGTATATCAAACAAATTAAAATGCCGAGTCAAGGCTTTTCCTTCAGGTTGTTGAGAGTTTTTTTTTTTTTTTTCATATATTATTTTTTTAAATAATTTTTGCTGCTATATATTTAGCTGTATTTAATTCAGAGTACATTGCATTATTATATATTTATTTATTTATGTATTTTGAAGAATAAGCATTTTACTGAAATTCATTGAATGCTGTTTCTTTACCAGAAAAACATTTAGATTAATCTCAATTGTTCAAATTATGGCACAGTATAACAGCTATTAATAATCAGTATCTATTCTATACAATGAATCACTATAACTATTTTCTCTTTTCTGTAACTTGATGTCCTTCATTTGTTTTCTAATTGAGATTTTTTTTTTTTTTTTTTTTTTTTTTGTATAATTGGGACCACATGTTGCATTTTCAAAAAAAAAAAAAAAAAAAAAAAAAGTCATCTTCACATTTCATTGAAATTTGTTTCAATATATTCAAAAGTTGTTAAGCTGAATCTTGGTATGTTTAAATAATATATCAGATTTTAAGATATTCTTCCTTCTATTTTTCAAATGTTTGTCCCTCGCTATAGTTATAGCTTTGTTTTGGAGAACACATATTTATTATATTGATGTTTCTTTGAAATGGATTTCTTTATAATACAAATTCAACATTTGAACCAAATGAGAAAATAAAAAAAAATCGACAAACGGGGCCTCTCAAGCTGTATGAAAACCAATTCACTACAACTTCTTGAATCCTGACAATACCATCACATCGCAGAAGTATTGCCAAATCGACAAAATGCTCCAAAATTTGCAACATTTATGAGCAGCACTGGTCAATCGAAAAGGACCAATTCTTCTGCAGGACAACGCCAGATCGAATGTCTAACAAATAACCTACACATTAATTGAACGAACTGGGATACGACACTCAGCTTACTCATCTTACCTTTCACTATCCATACTACCACTTTTTCAGCTATCTCGCCAACATCCTTCAAAAGAAGTTCTTCAACAATAAAGCAACAGTTCAAAATGGTCCACTGGTTCTATATTGCCAAAATAAGTAGACTTAATTCTTGTTCATGGATTTTAATGGATCATATTTTGATTAATAAACTGTATTTTGAGCTAAGATATATTGCATTGAAGATGATTGTTAAAAATCGTAATTATTTCTTCACTTATCAACTTGCTAAAACTTCTATCGCATGAAGCAATAGAAAAAGGGAAGAGTTAAAAATATTTGATGAGAGTCATTGATATTTGGCTAAGACTGAATTAAACCAAATTCAGGCAAAACCAATAAAATATCAAGCAGATATGCAGTTTCTATATTTTGTATAGAAGTCGTTACTTCAATTTTCAAACTTTCAACTACACAAAAACATAAGTACTAAGTTACCAGCAGAAATAGCCCCTACGAAAGAAAAAAATAAATCAGCTATATTAGCATTGGCATTGGAAGGAAGCACGTTCGTTTATGAAATCCTTGAGATATTGTAGTAAAATAATCTTAATAATATTATTTATATGCTTACATCTTTTCCCAAGCACAAGTATAGTGAGTTACGTCGTAGTGTACACACTAACCTAACCTGAGTTTGGCAAGTTGAAAATATCTGTTAGTTCTGCCCTTCATTCGAATATTCACTCTAGTGAGCAGAGGTATCTGGGTCTAAGTAAGGGAAAATATAAAATCACCAAACCACAAAATAGAAAGACGGAAAATTTAAAAATATAATTTCTTGTTAACAGCATTTGGTTCTCCCCTGTTTTCCAAGTGGGTCTTGTGTGGATGCACTTGTTGGCCCTAACTAATTACGCCACTGAATATACAAACATTATAACATAGATCCTATAAATTTAAATATTGCCATAGTGAATAAAGATTTTACTGGTACGATATTTGAAAAATCAGTAGGTCAATAGCGATATATTTTTTTAAACATTTCAATATTTTTAATGACATTAAAGATATGAAGCTAACATTTATTGCTGTCTAATTTATTTTTAATTACTGTCTATTTTTAAATGTAATTCATTAGTAATATTTTTTAAGGTATCGTCACCTTAAATGTTATTATTTTATTTATATTTTCTGATATTGTAATTGCCTTGTAAAATAGCTTGTCTTGAATGATTGAATATTTTCTCTAGTCCCTAAACATTTAATCGAAAATGACAAAAATAGCAAAATCCAAAACAAACAAAATGCTAGAATTAAATACACTGAATAGAAAATTTGAAAAGATCACATTTTATGTTAGGAAAAAAAAGCAATATTTATATCAACAAACTCATTAAATATTGGTTGGGATCAGTACCTCATTCATGCAGCTGTCTATAACTTTCCACTGACAATTATTTGCAGTTGTGGGCCAGGCTTACTATATGACATTATCAGTAGCGATTATCAGATAACTCTAATCCGTAAATTTGTTTTGTATATTTTACCATACAGAATATTTTTTTTCACACACATAAGTAGTTCCTATAGTGAAAATCGCAATCCATTCTTAGAGTCCATTACTAGCCACAATTAGTTTCTAGCATCCATTCTTGGCCACAATCTCTTCCTAGCGTCCATTCCTAGCACCATAGATATATTACTCGCCGGTTACGTCCAAAACGAAAATTTACGTGTATTTAAAAATTACAATATATCGGTATGATTAACTAGATCGGTCTTGACCCTTGAGTCTTATCGTTGTAGTTTGTATGGCCATTAGGCTAAAATGTTTGAAGACCCCTACCTTATTGCAATAATTCTTCACATATTGTTTAATATTTCATTAAAACGAGTGTAAGACCATACCTTTTAAAAAATATATAATAATAATTTTTTTAAGAAAATCGCTATTTTTTAGGTCTAATATAATAAATGTAGGATAATAACCTTTTAAAATCATGCATTTCTTATAAAAAATGTATGACACAAAAATATTTTCCATTAAATTAAATACATAATAATCTTTTTTGGTAAGAAATATTCATTTACTAGCGTGGTAATGAACTGCATGTTTTTTAATCAATAAATCAAGTTTTTTAATCTAATGCAGCTGGCAATACAGAGACAGTTAATCTTTATGCTATAAGCAAGGAGTGCACCGCTGTTACTCATTTAGCACTACCCAGAAGATGTAGCCAGAAGATAAGCTATGGACGCGAAGTAACACTACCTCCGCAAAGCTCTACCATCATATTTGACCGGGACCTACGGTTTAAAGGGTATGCCGAACCATTACAAACATCCAGGGCACTGTCGGGACCCGAATCCAAAACCTGTCTTACCGAGCGCCAACCACTCGGCTCTCTCTCATGCAAAATAAAAATTTTAATTGTTTATTAGTCAATTAGTTATTTTACACGAGAATTCTAAAGTGATTGAAAGAAAAATTTGTAAAGATAAGACAAAAAAAAAAAAAGTTTTTTTTTTTTTTTTTTTTTTGTAAACAGAAAAGCAAGCGGGGGAGGGGGGGAGACTCACAAATACTATTAAAAAATATATTATTTATATTATAATATATTTATTTTTTGCAAAACTATTTCTGTGTGCGAAAAAAAAATCTATATAAAAATCTAGAAAAAAAATAATAAATATAAAACACATTGCATTATATAATTGCATATTTTTATTATTTTTTTTTAAAACTTCATCAACACTTTCCAAATAGACCTTATTGATGTCAGATGATAGAGTGACAAACAAAAAATTCAGCCCATTATTAATATTATTATTATTATTATTTTTTTTTTTTGTAAATGGAAAAGGAGGGGGGAAAAAAAAAAAAAAAAAAAAAAAAAAAAAAAAGCCAAATTTTATTTTTTTTTTGTAAAACTATTTCTATGTGGAAAAAAAAAAATCTTTATAAAATTCTATAAAAAAAAAAAAAAAACATTGCATTATATGAATTATTTAATATTTTTTTATTATTATTATTTTTTTTTAAACTCCAACAATACTTTCCAAATAGACCTTATTGATGTCAGGGTATAGAGTGACAAACAAAAAAAAAAAAAAATGGTGAACACACTTGTACATTCCGAATAATATAATCATACTGCCCTTAAAATATCCCTGAAGTATTCTTTCATGAAAGATCATAAGCTTGAAAAAGTTCTTTGAAAAGCAAAAAAAAAATGAAGAGATCGTTTTCTGTTGCTTCGCCACTTTGGACAATGCCTTCGGGTGGGGGAAGTAGGGTGGGGTGTTGTGAGGGACGCGCGTCATATATCACGTGGCATTGAAGTTGGGGGAGGGAGGAATATACGGCATCCTATTCGTCACGTGATAAATCCCGTCCGTTCTTTAATGGAGCTGAATCTGCAACTGCAGTAATAATCGTAAATTTTATGAAAAAGCACAATAAAAAGAAACCATGATGGATGTTTCGGATTTTGAGATATTTTGTTTTTTTTTTTTTGTCCTTTTTTTTTTTTTTTTTATTTTTCCTTCTCCTTTTATTTTATTTTCAAGTTTTCTTTTCACTTGTTTGTGAAATTTTGACGTTATTATTTTTTTATTCTTCCAATACTCGTCTTTTTTTTTTTTTTTTAAACTTAAAATGTGAGAATAAATGTTTGCGATAAGCTTTATGAGATGGTATTGACTGATGAAGTTCGACATCGTTTTTCAAGTAAAAGCTTGGAACATTTATTATTAATTTTTTTTTTTTTTTGCATGAAATATATTAAGTTAAGTTATATATATTTCATTTTGTTACTTGTATTAAGTGCTTCAAAAAAATGAGTTGTACTATAGATAAGATTTAAGTTATTGTAAAACTTTAAACTTTAACATTTGGTGTATTTAAAAAGAGCAATATATGTTATTTATTACAATACTGCAACCGTCTCATTAATTATATAAAAAAAACTGTATTCGCTATTTAAAATGTATTGGTAATACCTTATAACTTTGTGTTCTCAACTAATTATGAGTGTAAGAGCAATAAATAAATTATAAACCTGTAAAATGCATTTATCTCATAAAAACATTTGCATATTATCTATAAAATGTTTTTACGACATAGATGCATTTACGTCATTACGTCATCAACTTAAAAGTCATAATGTCATAAATTACGTCATACTTGCAATTTTTATTATTGGTTTGTCGCTCTATGATAATTTTTTTGCACACTTTAGGCTAATTAAACCGGTACTTGCAGTTTAAAGTGGATTCCGAACCTCTAACAGACATCCATGCCACTGCCAGGATTCGAACCGAAAGCCTGTGGTAACACTTTTTCTAAGCAGTTAAAACTGTTAAACTGTTTAGATTTAAAATGTTAGATTAGTTAAGCTTTGGCAGTGTTATTCCAACACTGACCTGAAACAATGTTGGCCTATTCTTCATAAATATCATATACTACGAGACTACTACACCACACGACAGTGCTTAGAGCTGAGTTGCCCCTATACAGCTTCGGAATGATTTGAGTGAGAAGAAGTCTGATTGGGCTTCCTGACTGTCTATGGTCATATGAGACTGGGACCTATGGTTTAAAGCGGATTCCGAACCACTACAAACATCCATGACACACCGGGATTCGAACCCGAAACCTGTGGTACCGAGCGCCAGAGTGCTAGCCACTCGGCAGTCATACCCCGTAAACGTCATATACTACTACTACTACACCACACCACATCACTGTCATATAAGAAGGCATTTGTACTGAAGGGGGTAGAGGTAGGAAACATTTACAAATTGATTTATAATTACCATTGAAAAAGTAAATTTCGTTGGCCACAAGATTGTAAAAGAAAAAAAAAAGAAAAAGAAAAAAAAAATGTTCAAGGGAAATAAAACTAAATTCTTTTTTTATATCAGTAACAAGAAAGAAAAGTCAAAAAAAGTATCATTTCAAATTTTCAAAAAATAATTTAAAAAAAAATATCGATTTTATGATGTTTGTGAACTAATTAAAATGTCCATAAACTGATGATGATCCGCGATGATGTTAAAACAGTTAATAATTTTTATTCGGAGAAATAATTGTTGGTTGATTATATTATATTTTCTATTAATACTTAAATTTATTACACACACGCCCATTATAAATAAATAAATATACATATATAAAGCTAATATCCTATAGCAAATACTTTTGCTTCTGACAATAATTATTTAACACAAATCTTTATTTTTTGTTTTGAAAAATGAATATTACCTATAAATTATTATACTCTATTATTATATTAGGAATATTATTATTTATAAATTATAAAGGTATTTTTGTACATTGGGGAGGGTGGACTACTTATTTATTTATATGTACTGTGTACCTCGAAAATCCCCTCAAAGTGGCAATGCATTGCCTTCTAGGAGAGATATTAAGGGTAATTACCTACATTTATCGAGTGTCGTACGGGAAGCATAAGCTGGCAACATGCAACTTGATTGTCCATGCAAGACTCTTATTGTCTAAATCGCCATAGAGACTGCCCGTTTCTGAAATTGCCCAACAGATTACTCCAATAAATTCGAACCAGGCTGCTCCTGCAATATATCGTCACACGTTACCTCTGAGCTATGAATCGGGCAACTTTTACGACCAAAAAATTCATCAACGGAAATTCCAGCACATTTTCTTGGGTAAGTTATTAAAAAAGAAATTATGCAATTATTTTCGACTTTTCACCTCCATAACAACATTAAATTTATCACTTCATTCAATTGTGCAAATTTTCATCTCTTCTTTTTACATAACTTTTTCAGCGAGTTATTGAGTTTTTCTTAGCAATAATTATTCGAATACATTTGTGACTACTGATAAATAATCTTCCAAACTGACGATTTCTTGTTTACAGTCTTATTCTGCCTATCTCGAGCCACCAACGAAACGTCGCTGATATTTATTCATCGAATGGACCGAAATATTTATCAAGTCCCCACAGAGACCAAGCCCCAGTATCTGTCAGTATTTATTTCCAAAACCTGAAAACACAATAGCCAATGTGAATTGAGGTTCCACGAGCTAAATCGAAACTGTCATTCCCTGGCGCTGTTCGATACCGATTCAGACAATCGTCATCGACAGGGACACTCACAGGCAGCGCTGGCAAAAGCCCTTCTTCTTTCTCTCTCTCTCTCTCTCGGTCGCAAAAGCACAACAGCAGCACTTAAGCGGCAAAGTTGCGCCATCACAAAAGACCTCGCAATCTAGCAAACTTAATTTGCTAGGTGATCACGACTCCAAGCTCGAAGGACACAATGTACCAGTGCGGATATTGCGGAGAAAATAAGCAGGGGGTGGGAAGGATATGCGAATCGATGTCCTCCACCCCCTCCACCCACGTATCAGATCTTTATCCGCTGATCAAATTATGAGATTCACGATTCAGAGACCTCGCTGATACCCTTCATTGAATCCGCTTCCTACACTGTTCTGTTGAGAGTAGCGTTTGGTTCTGCTGCCTCCTCTCGCCTGCCTCCTTTACCCTAGATGTGTTCTTGCTCCACTGATTTAGAAACCCCCGTGCAACAGGAACATAATTTTTATTAGTGTTGTTGGTGTAGGGGGTTGTTTTTTTTATCGGGTAGAGAGTTCTTCTGTATTTTTTTTTCAAATCACTGATGTTTACTTGCTCCTGCACCCATGATGCCCAAACAAAAGCAAGCATTTTTATTTGGTGAAGATTTTGTCTTATTAAATCTCTTAAAGAAAAAATTCTTTTGTAAAGTTGAAGCAAAAATTGTTAATAACGCTCATTTGAAAAAGTTATGTTTCAAGATAAAGATAAAGATCTTAAGTCTAGATAAAGATCCCAGAAATATGATTCATGGAAATATGAATATGAATCATCCATAATTCCATGGACAATTATAAATATAGATAAACCATGGAGATTGATTTAAATATTTTAATTACCAATTATTGAGAAGTTTGTTCTATTGGCAATATTGTTTGGTTCTGTTGCCCCTACCCTCATAAAACCTTCTTTACCTGAGACAAAAGGTAAACATAGTGTCAATTATGGAGTTGCTGGTTAGAAATATCCCCTCACCTCCTGTTGCATAATTAATTAAAGAATGAAATTAAACGTTCCAATTATAAAAATGATCTCGCTGCACTGATTTAGAAATCGTGATGCAACAGGAACACAATTTTTATTAGTGTTGTTGGTGTAGGGGTTATTTTTTTTTTTTTATCGGGTGGAGTTCTTCTGCATTTTTTTTCCTTTTAAATCACTGATGTTTACTTGCTCCTGCACCCATGATACCCAAACAAAAGCAAGCATTTTATTTGGTGAAGATTTTTCTTATTAAATCTTACACTATATTTTTTTAAAGAAAAACAATCTTTTGAAAAAGATTTTTCTTTAAAGTTGAAGCAAAAATTTATAACTCTGATTTTAAAAATTATGGTTCATAGTGTTTACTAGATGAAGATCTCAAAATATGTTTGATTCTTGAGATTCAAGTAATTCTTGTAGTAGTTGAGGTTCTTAATTCTATGGGTATTTATATGTATAAATACAGATAACTTATGGAAAAGGATTTAAATATTTTTAATTATCAACTATTAAGTAGGTTGTTCTATTGACAATATTATTTGGTACTGTTGTCCCCCTCTCCCAAATGACTTCTGTGCCTTAGACAAAAAATAGTGTCAATTACGGAGTTGGTTAGTAATATCCCTTTCCCTTCTGTTAGATAATTAATTAAAGAATAAAATTAAACGTATTAATCATTAAAAGGATCTTGCTCCACTGATTTAGAAACTCTTGTACAACAGGAACACAATTTTTAGTAGTGTTGTTGGTGTTTTTATCGGGTAGAGAGTTCTTCTGTATTTTTTTTTTTTTAAATCACTGATGTTTACTTGCTTCTGCACCCATGATGCCCAAACAAAAGCAAGCATTTTATCTGGTGAAGATTTTGTCTTATTAAATCTTGCACTATTTTTTAAAGAAGAAATATTTTGTAAAATTGAAGCAAAAATAGCTTATAACACTCACTTAAAAATTTATGATACTAGATGAAGATCTCAGAAATATGTTTAATTCAAGAGGCAAGTTAGTTTTATGGATAATTATATGCATGAATATAGATAACCTATGGAAATTGATTCAAATATTTTTAGTTATTAATTATTAAAATGTTTGCTCTGTTGACAATATTGTTTGATTCTGCTGCCTCTTTTACCCTAGATGTGTTTTTGCTCCACTGATTTAGAAACCTCCATGCAACAGGAACACAATTTTTATTAGTGTTGTTGGTGTAGGTTTTTTTTTTTTTTTTTTTTTTATCGGGTAGAGAGTTCTTCTGTATTTTTTTTTTTAAATCACTGATATTTACTTGCTCCTGCATCCATGATACCCAAACAAAAGCAAGCTTTTTATCTGGTGAGGATTTTTCTTATTAAATCTTATACTATTTTTTAAAGAAAAAGTCTTAAACAATTTTTGTTTCAACTTTACAAGAAGCAAAAATATTTTATAAAGCTCATTTAAAAAGTTATGGTTCATAATGTTTAGTAGATGAAGACCTCGGAAATATGTTTGGTTCTAGAGAGAAGATAATTCTATGGATAATTATATGTATAACTCCACATAACATATGGAAATTGATTTGAAATTTTTTAATTATCAACTATTAAGTAGTTTGTTCTATTGGCAATATTATATGGTTCTGTTGCCCTTACCCCCAAAATGCATCCTTTATGCTAGATGTGTTCATGATCCACTGATTTAGAAACCCCTGTGCAACAGGAACACAATTTTTATTAGTGGTTAGTTTTTTTTATCGGGTAGAGTTCTTCTGTACTTCTTTTATTTTTTTTAAATCACTGATGTTTACTTGCTCCTGCACCCGGGATACCCATACAAAAGCAAGCATTTCATCAGGTGAAGATTTTTCTACAGTATTTTTAAAAGAAAGTACAGATAAATCTTACAGTATTTTTAAAAGAAAGTACAGATAAATCTTACAGTATTTTTAAAAGAAAGTACAGATAAATCTTACAGTATTTTTAAAAGAAAGTACAGATAAATCTTACAGTATTTTTAAAAGAAAAAATCTTTTGTAAAGTCGAAGCAAAAATTTATAACTCTCATTTAAATTGTTATGGTTCATCATGTTTACTAGATGGAGATCTCGGAAATATGTTTGATTCTTGAGACAAGTAATTTGTGTAGTTGTTGACATTAATTTTATGGATATTTATAAGTTTAAATACAGATAACTTACGGAAAAATGACTTAAATAATTTTAATAATCAACTATTAAGAAGTTTGTTCTATTGAGAATAATTTTTTGTTGTGTTGTCCCTACCCTCTAATTGCCTTCTTTACCTGAGACAAAAGGCAAATATAGTGGCAATTATGGAGTAGCTGGGGAGAAATATCCCCTCACCTCCTGCTGCATAATTAATTAAAGAATAAAATTAAACGTACTAATAATAAAAAGGATATCGCTCAACAGATTTGGAAATCCTCATGCAAGAGAAACACAATTTGTATTATTCATAGTAAGGGGATGCGACTTGGTTAACGCTTGCCAATTGGTTAGCGCTCTAGCCTTTGGTACCATAGGTTCGAATCCTGGCTGCCGCATGGATGTTTGTTAGTAGCTCGGAATTCACGTTAAACTGTAGGTCCCTGTCTATTTAGCCTATGGTGTGTAGAAAATGGCCTAGAGTGACAAACCAAACATAGTAAGGGGATTGATGCAAGATATTATTTCTAAATGTAGGAACCTATTTTTAATGGGTTGCTTATTTTAATTTATTGATTTTATTTGTCGCAATAAAAATTATTAAAAAGCTACAAATAATTATTAAATAATCAAGTAAAAAACCATTATTTAATATTTTATTTCCTTTATATTATTATTATTAGTATTTTACAAATTTCAAACAAATATGAAACTTCCGCAAATTGGTATGTATCTTTATGTTTTCAAGTGGCAAGTTGTTAAATATGAGTTATCTATGAATCTCATCGGTTTTATTGACTTATTTAGATTATTTATGAACAAATAGGGTTTCTGATGCCCCTGGAAACCATTACAGCTCATAATGTTTATTTGATGCGGATGTAGTTAATTCGCAAACAATAAGTACATGATTTAGGTTACTTTGAATAAAATAATTCTTTGGTTGTAAATAACAGTTATAATAGCTAACATAAATAATAGCTAGCATAAATATTCTCCTTTTCAGTATTATGTTACTATAATTAGATAATTTTACGTACATTTCTTTACATAAATTACCATTTTGTTAGTAGAAACAATTTTTTAGTTCTTAACATTATTTTCTATTGGTTAACATTTGGCTTTTCTGTTTCCGTATGTGTGTTTTTAGCCTAGATATCTTAGGTTAGATATTTTAGCTTTATTGTCACACAGATTTGGAGACACTTGTGCAACAGAAACAAATTGTTTGATAGTATTGCATTTATAGGTTGTAATTTTATTTTACTTAGGACTCTTTTATATTTGTTCCATTACTTTATTTGGTGCAATTTTCCACTACGTTATTTATTTTTATTAGAGCTTATACTAATTAGGTATAAAAAGAGTCTTTTGAAAGTTTCGTTTGTAACAAATAGAGTTCATAGAACTTTTGGAATTAATTATAACTCCTTATGCTTACTTACTAATGATTTAATTAATTAAATGGTCTTTGGGTAAAAGATCTAGGTTAATTTGAATGAAATGATTCTATAGCTATAGCTGCATTTACTTATAAGTATTTTGTTCTAATTCTTTGGTTCAGGTGTCTCCACGCAGATTCTTTATTCTGTGAACTCCTCATATATTCTTACTCAACTAATATGAAAGACTTATAAAAAAAATTAAGCAAGTACTTACTTAGTTTATAAAATACACTGAAATCTTTACAACCCATTATTCAGAGCCCCCAGACGCATTTGAGGACCTGATGACCGAGTGTCTAATGCTCTGACGCTCGGTACTACAGGTTTGGGGTTTGAGTCCCGACGGTGGCACGCATGTTTGTAGGGATTCGGATTCCCCATTCTCTGTCTCGATATCTGTCCCCCCACCATGTGGTATTGCGCCAATATTGAAGAAGATACATTCGGTTATTTCAAAAGTTTTTTGTTAGAAAACAACTGCAAAGAAATACCGACGGATTGGGACTAATAGGAAAAAGAAGAATTAACGCCAATTTAAAATCTGTAAATATTAAAGATACAAATTAATATAATTTTAACGCAAGTAAAAATTAGTGAATATCAGTTAATTATATTTTTATTGGTTATTTGTTAATTTAAATAATTTCCCAAATCCACTTCTTTACTATTTCGAAAATAAATGCGTTAAAATTTTACTAATATTTAAAATTTAATTGAAACCATAAACAATATAGTGCTGCGTATTTATCTCATGATATGCGCGATTTAACGAATAATTATTCTATTTATCCCCTTTGATCAAAGTTATTCTATATGTACTTTCTGTCAGAAATCTTGAACATAGCATTAAGTTCTATCATAGACTTATTATTTATGGAATATCGTTTTGCAAGTAATGCAATATTCGTTGAGATGTTTTTCCAATATTTTTCTTGCTAGATTGATTTTGGAACTTACATTATCACGAATACAATTTGTATTAGTGTTTTTGATGTGTTACTGAACATTAAGGAATATTTAACCTGAAGAGGTTTTCTTTGCTTTCATTATTGTTTTTTTTTCTAAGCGTTTTATTCATTATTTACTTTTCAAGTCATTTTTAAACATGCAAATAAATATAAAAAATAGTTAAATTATAAGATTTTGATGCATTATGTTGCAAGCTTTTTGATTTAGATGATTCTATGAATATATCAATAAATGAATATATCGCGCTAGAAAATGCACACGTATATACACTCAAGAGCCAAAACATTATAACCACCTGTCAGTAACGAGTTGGCCCACCTTTGGCGGGCAACACAGCTTCAACCCGCCTGGCATGGATGTCACAAGTCCTTGGTAGATGGCCGGAGACAGATTGTACCAGATGTTTAAGCAACGGTCACGCAAATCCGAAATATTGCGAATTGGTGGTCTTTGAACTCTGAGCTGCCGTCCCAGGACATCCCAAATGTGTTCTATCGGATTGATATCCGGTGAGTTAGCCGGCCAGGACATTAACTGGAATTCAGCATCATGTTCCTGGAACCACTCCAACACAATTTTAGCCTTGTGACAAGGGGCGTTTTCCTGTTGGAACATTCCATTTCCAGCTGGAAAAACAGAGGCCATGTAAGGGTGCAACTGGTCCGCAATGATGTTCAGATACCCTGTAGCATTCATGGTCTACTCTACCACAACCACGGGTCCCAGAGACGCCCAAGAGAACGTCCCCCAAAGCATAATACCGCCACCACAGGCCTGTGTATGACCTACTGTACATTGAGGGAGCAACTGTTCGCCTGGAAGACGGCGTATCCTGACACGGCCATCGGCGTGATGAATGACAAACCGTGATTCATCTGACCAGGCAACTCTCTCTCTCACTGATGCATGGACCAGTCACGATGTTCGCGGGCCCAGCGCAGGCGCAGTTGGGTCGCGCTTGGTCAGCAAAGGCCACGAGTGGGACGTTTGCTGCGTAGCCCCATATCCAACAATGTCCGCTGAACAGTGTGCCCCGATACTATTCTACTTGGCCCTGCATTGTATTGGGCTGTCAGCTGAGCCACTGTCTGGCTCCAGTTTTGCTTCACCATGCGAGAAAGTCTCCGACGACCTTTTTATTTGATAGCGTATGGACGTCCAACACCATGTCGTCTACTGCTGGTTTCACCGTCATTCATCCACTTTGCATAAGTACTAACAGCTGTAGATCGCGAACAACCCACGAGTCGTGAGTTTCGGAAATACTTGTTCCGAGCCTTCGAGCCATTACTATCTGCCCTCAATCAAAGTCGCTTAGATCCGCAGCTTTTCCCATCACACACAGAAGTAAGTGAAAGAATGATTCTTCAGACTCTCCAGCAGCAGTTAAATACCACTTCCACCTGATCACGTGCCTTCCACGTCATCCAAGCGAGTTCATTGCAAAATGTAGGGGTGGTCATAATGTTTTGGCTCTTGAGTGTATATGTGCATTTTCTAGTATATATATATAAATAATATATAAAGACTTTACTCATTCAAAATTCATTTGCGACATGATGGCCAATTGGTTAGCACTCTGGTCCTTGGTACTATAGACTTCAGGTTCCAATACTGATGGTGGCATGGATGTTTCCATGGTGGCGGATGGAGTTCGTAATCCATCTTAAACTGTAGGTCCAGGTCTAATTAGTCCAAAGTGTGCTCAGAATAACAGTAGATCGAACAAGCCAAACCTAAAAAAATATGTGCTAAATAGTAATTTGGCAACTAAAATACATTTAGATAATATATTTATAGGGTTTACTGTTTTCATTATGGTATTTATGTTAGTTATGTTACAAAGCGCTATTCGCCATCCACCAATGCTCATTTTTGCAATGAGGAGACGGTCCCTCACTTCTTAAATCAGACAAAAGGAGTGGTGACAGGAGCAACCAATTAGCGAAGAACACGTAACGAAGTCGGACCGCAGAGCCTGCCGCAAATTATTGCTAAATTCAGTTTAGACTTCCTGCCCCCACCCTTTTTATACCCCTTCCAATTTACTAGAAAATTAAGGCAAAGTGGGGGGAGAAATTAACATTAATTCGTTATCTGCGTCTTACATTGCCCTGCGAATTCTTAAGGAAGGGAAAAAAAAAAGATTTTTTTATCTCCTCAGTAACTTTTCTTGAAAAATAGGCTTCATTTGTAAAAAAGAAAGAAAATAAAAGAGGGTGTTTAATTTATTGCACATGTTGTTCAAATGAAAAAACAATACTTTTTATTTCCTTTTTTTTTTTTTAATTTAAAAATTAACATTTACAATGTATAAAAAGTAGAGTTTTTCGTATCATAAATATAAAGAAGTTTTAAAGAAAGCATTGCATATAGTTGCGTGTGTAATATTTGAATTTATGTGAAGTAATGTGTATAATTCATAACATAATCTTCTAGTTCTAAGCATTTAAAAATTTTTGTTATATTTATTTATAAAATAGTTTAGAGAATGCAGAAATAAACTATTTAAATAAAGGGCCTATTTAGAGCAACAATTCTTTGATATTTTTAAATTATAATTGTAAATGGAAGTGGTATAAATACATACATCAGTTCAACTAACTTTATTTAGTAAAAAGGTTTTGATGAACTAAATAAAAATAAACAGTCAATTATATTGTAATTTCATAGATTTAGATTTATTTGCAGCATAATAATTTTAAGAAACAAATATTCAATGAACATATTAAATTTAACATAATTATTCAATAATTGGAAAATTGAATCATTTAAATTAGATTAATATATAACATCCATTTTTCCTTTACTCTACATTGCTTTATTCTCGGTACATTAGCGGCCTGCTGACCAAATGACTAGTGCTCTGGTCTTTGGTACCACTGGCTTCAGGATCTAATCCTGGTGTTGGCATGGATGTTAGTTAGTGGTTCAGAATCCATGTTAAATTGTAGGTTCCGATCTAATTAGCCTAAAGTGTGACCAAAATGACTGTAGAGCGACAAACCAAACCATATATAGGTATATAGCTAATGAGAAATTGCCATCGTGCCAAAGAACGAAGATTCTGTAACTATAAGCTACTAATATTATTGTTTTAAAATGTAGCTAGATTTGAGGATGATTGTCAAAGAGAATCTCACAACTATGGCCAATACAATATACAAACCCGAGCAGTTATTAGTAAGTCTTCCCTAAGTATGAAACTTTGGGAATGGTACCCTTATTTGTTAATGTTTAATGAACAGTACACAAATAAAATCATAAAATAATCTACTAATAATCACAGAATAATATTAGGTCACAATTCTCTTAATACAAAATTATGAAAATTTCCATCAAGCTTATTCATTTCCAAATTGCCTTCATTTAACGAATATGGAATTACCAGGAACCCTCTATAAGCCGTTTATTGAAAATGTCACTTTTTGTGACAACTTTTCAACATGTCAACTTTTTTTCCAATCCTCATTGCATACTAAAAAGTCATAGGCAGGGATGGCCTTCAAAAAAGATGAATCTCCTCAATCGACTCAAAATGATGTCCTCGGAGGGGTCTTTTGAGTTTAGGGAATAGCCGGAAGTCGCAAAGTGTGAATACGGTGGTTATGGAACGGTATGAGTTTCATTTTTGGCGAAAAAATCACGACGACTCAATGCATTGTGAACCAGCGCATTCAATGTTTTCGGTACCAATCGAGATATGAAGCGTTTGAGGCCCAAAATGGAAATTGATCAATCCTTTTCAAATTCCAACATCGTCAACCTTTTAATTGTAAATCGACGGTTTGCAAGCACCAAATCTTTAATTTTTTGGACGTGAGCTTCGTCGGTTGAGGTTGATGGTCGTCAGAGGGCTCTTCGCCTTCAACGTGTTCTCTGCCTTCTTTGAACTATACCATTTGTAAACACTTCTTTCCGATACAAGAATGCTCCCCGAATGCCTTGTGCAACATTCTATATGTTTCCGCAGACAAAATTTATTACAAGTTCTTTGCTCAATTAATTCAGACATTTCAAAAATCGCCGGAATCAGTTTTAGCCAAGCATAACTCCAACACTTATGAATATTTTGACGTCATATTTCACATAGATGTCAAGGGCAGTGCCAGCAACCTAAAAAAGAACAAAATAATAAATTAAATTACATAAACCCCGGAAATTGTAAATTGAAAAATGGTCTTACTTTTTGGGCACAGTAGTATACAGAAGAATTATATACATAAAGATACATCGATTGCAGTGCTATTTATAGAGTCCAAATGTGAATCTAAACCGTAAAGGGACCCATCAAATTCAAATAGACACAATTTCATTAAAATCGGTGAAGTCGCTTAGAAGGAGTTCAATGGAAAATACAAGTACAGAAGAATTATATATATATAAAGATATATTCAGCCCTACTTATTATTGGTCTTGTGATCAAGTGGATAAGATTCTAGAAGATTAAAATTCGGTTTCCATCTTGAGGTAGACTACTAACACTGTTTAGTAAAACAAATAGATTTGAAAAACATTGTGACACAGGGTTTTCCAAAGTGGAATTTTCTAATTTTTAATAAGGCACTCAAAATGCAAAGGACATATTTGATAGTCTTTGTATTAAAAACATACAATTAAACATTTAAAAGTCCTTTAATGTTTCCTATGAATCAAAAAGCTAATGGACGTCCTTCACCACTTCCTTCACCATCACTATGGCTTAAATGTTATCCTATGAACAATGTTTTCTATGACGTTATTCCAATAGAAACCGATGTGCTGTCTACATTCTTCTTTAGCTCGCTTATTTCTCATTAGACGGATTCATTTTCGTTTACTTCAACCGGAAACAAATCTTTGCTTCCACTCATATAGTCTATCGCTACGCGCATGTTTACATAGCTTCGTAGTTCATCGCATGAAGCATTATATCACTGATTTCACGGGAAATGATAACAGCACTGCTTTTAGTTACATGATTCACTGCATGTCATACATATAGTAAACTTATTGTATGATTTACAAGACTGGTTAGCTTCATGAGTAAGGAAGTGAAATATGGCCGAGTGATACTTTAAAATACAAGGATATTTTTTTTTTCACAGCAGAGGTTTTATTACACAGGCTGTATAACATTTTTTTTTCTTCTAATGCAGCTGGCAAATAGACCGTGATCTTTCGCCATAAGGGCTGCACCTATGTTACTCACCTTGCACTACGCAGGAGGCGCGTGTAACTCGATGGTAAGCCACGGACGCGGAGTAACAATGCCCCCGCCACGCTCTACGATCCTATTAGGACCGGGACCTACGGCTTAAAATGGATTCCGAACCACTACAACACCCATGGGCAAAGCCGGGATTTGAACTCGATACCTGTGGTACCGAACGCCAGAGCGCTAGCCATTCGGCCATCAGACCCATATAACATTATATTGTATAGCATTGTATTGTATTGTATAACATTAAAAATATATGAAAAATAGGAAACTATAAGTAGGAAGGCATCTAAAACTCCAAAGTGAAACTATGAATGAATGCAACAAAAAAACTCTCGACTTCATAGTCAATTTCTCTGCAGACCGTCCAGATTGTGTCGACACATTGACATTTAGACTTTTCAGATTCTCGTCGAGGAGTAATTTTCCTGTACTGATTAGTTTGTTGGTGAGGCCAGTTTTAAGATAAAAAAAGGGTGGAAATTTGCGTCTAATCCAGGAAGCTGAATGGGCTAAGAAACATTAATCCACCAATGTAGCGATTTCATTAAAATGTGGAAAATATTTGATGATAATATGTACAACAAAATTAATTAGTATGCTATTTAACTTCTTGTACTACAAGTATGTGCAAGTATGTCATTGCACGAGCAATAAAACAATTGCCCCGAATCATGATAAAAAAGTTATTCATTGATTATAAAATAAAACTACAATGATCACAAAACAATGTTAAAGAGTCTTATTGCGATATTACGAACGATCCAATAAAGACGCATCCAATTCCAAATTGCCTCCATTTGGCGACGGCACAATAACCAGAACCATTCTAAGCTATGAATGAATTCAATAAAAAGCTCTTAACTTTATAGTTACTTTCTCTGTATACTGTCCAGATTGTGTCAAAGCATTGAAATTTAGATTTTTATATTCTCATTGTGGAGTAATTTTCCAGTACTATCTAGTTTTGCTGGTAAAGACGTTTTAGATCCAGAAAAGCGTGCCAATCTGCATCTTATCCAGGTCGCTGAATGGGCTAAGAAATGTTAATCCATCAAAGTAGCTATCTCATTAAACTGTAGAAACATTTGATGATAAACAAAAGTGTAAAACAAGTGTGATAGAGCAAATACAAGTTCATTTCATGAATCAAGAGAAGATTAAAAATCAATAGCCACTCATCATGATAAAAAGTATTCATTGATTATACAATAAAATTACGATGATCACAAAACTATATAAAACTCTTAATGCGATATTACGAAACTTCCAATAAAGACGCATCCAATTCCAAATTGCCTCTATTTGACGACAGCACAATAACCAGAACCATTCTAAACTATGAATAAATGTAATAAAAAAATCTCAACTTTATTGTTAGTTTCTCTGCAGACCGTCCAGATTGTGTCAACGCATTGGCATTTAGACTTTTTAGCTTATCTTGAGGAGTAATTTTACCGTACTTGTAAGTTTGCTGGTTTTAGGTCCAGAAAAGCGTGCCAATCTGCGTCTTATCCAGATCACTGAATGAGCTAAGGTACGTTAATCCACCAAAGTAGCGATCTCATTAAACTGTGGAAGACACTTGATGATAAACAAATGTGTAAGAAAACACGTGTAAGAATAATTTTCTTGCAAACCGTCCAGATTGCGTCATTGGCGCATTGACATTTAGACTTTTTAGATTCTCGTTGATGAGTAATTTTTCCAGTACTGGTTAGTTTTGCTGGTAGAGCCGTTTTAGGTCCAAAAAAGAGTGCCATTCTGCGTCTTATCCAAGTTGCTGAATGGGTTAAGAAACGTTAATCCATGAAAGTAGCAATATCATTAAAATGAAAACACTTGTTAATTAACAAGGGCCTTAGCACAAATAAAAGTTTAATTAGTATGCTATTCAACTTTTTGTACTACAGGTACGTGAAAGTATATCATTTCAAGAACCAAAATAAGATTAAGAATCACTAGCCACACATCATGATAAAAAAAAATTATTTATTGATTATAAAATAAAATTACGATGATCACAAAACAATATAAAAGAGTCCTAATGCGATATTACGAAAGTTCCAATTCCAAATAGCCTCCATTTGGAGACTGCATAATAACCAGAACTATTCCAAACAACCTTCGAATTTTTCTCCCTATCATCCTCATCTGCGGGAGGGAAATTTATTAAAATTCGCCGGCGACTTTTCCTCCTCCAGAAATTATCCCGCGAGTTGCGAATGTTACTACTTCTCACCATCCCCCATCCACAATCGAGACTCCGAAAGACAACAAAGTAAATATTACTGCAATCTCCCTATTTTTCAAGCTACACATGCCCCTTGAGTAGCTCTAAATGAGTAACAGCGTTCGCTTGTACAGCACACATTGATCTGCTCACACGGAAATGGTCCATACGACCCCAGTCCACGACGTAATTAAAAAAATAATGCTAAAACTATATAAAGAATAGAAAACTATAATTAAGAAGATAACTAAAACACCACAGTGAAACTATGAATGAATGCAACAAAAAATTCTCAACTTCATAGTTAATTTCTCTGCAGACCGTCCAGATTGTGTCAATGCATTGACGTTTAGACTTTTGAAATTCTCGTTGTGGAGTATTTTTCCCGTACTGGTTAGTTTGTTGTACACCCGTTTTGAGTCCAGAAAATCATGGCAATCAGCATCTTATACAGGTCATTGAATGAGCTAAGGAATGTTAATCCATCAAAGGAGTATCTCATTAAACTGTAGAAACATTTGATGATAAGCAAATATGTACAACAATTGTGTTAGTACAAATACAAAATTAATTAGTATGCTATTTAACTTCTTGTACTACAAGTATGTGCAAGTATGTCATTACACGAGCAATGAAATAATCGCTATGAAACAATAGCCACGAATCATGATAAAAAAATTATTCATTGATTATAAAATAAAATTACGATGATCACAAAATAATATAAAAGAGTTTTCATGCGATATTACGAAAGTTTCAATAAAGACGCATCCAATTCCAAATTGCCTCCATTTGGGGACGGCACCAGAACCATTCTAAACTATGAATGAATGCAATAAAAAACTAAACTGTATTGCTAGTTTCACTGCAGACCGTCCAGATTATGTCAAAGCATTGACATTTAGACTTTTTAGGTTATCTTGAGGAGTACTTTTATCGTACTTGTAGGATTGCTGGTTTTAGGTCCAGAAAAGCTTGCCATCTTATGCAGGTCGCTGAATGGGTTAAAAACGTTAATCCCTCAAAGTAGCGATATCATTAAAATGAAAACACTTGCTAATAATCAAGTGTCTTAGTACAAATAAAAGTTTAATTAGTATGTTTTTTAACTTCTTGTACTACAAGTGTGAGCAAGTATGTCAATGCATGAACCAAATAGCCATGAAACAATCATCACGCATAATAATACAAAAAAAAAAAAATTATTGATTGATTATAAAATAAAATAACGATGATCACAAAACAATATAAAAGAGTCTTAATGCGATATTACGAAAGTTCCAATTCCAAATTGCCTCCATTTGGCGACGGCACAATAACCAGAATCATTCTAAACAACCTTCGACTTTTTCCTCCCTATCATCCTCATCTGCGGGAGGAAAATTTATGAAAATTCGCTGGCTCCAAAAATTATCCCGCGAGTTGCGAATGTTACTACTCCCCCTCCACAATCGAGACGCCGAAAGACAACAAAATAAATATTACTGCATTCTCCCTATTTTCTAATTTACATACTTGTTGAACATAAAAAAGGGAGAGCCGTGTTTGCTCAGGAGCCCTTAAGCGTGGAGGACCGAGCGGGGCGAATTGTTTGAAGAGGCGAGTCTGCTCTTAAGTGCTTCTGACGAAACAGTAAAATTTAGGCTGATTTTGCCCAGGAGGCACGGATGTTCTTAAATTATTGGGTGAGAACAAACAATGTGAAGCAGTTTTTTGTTTTTTCTCGCTCTCTCTCGTGTAGTGAGCATTGAACTCTTCATTTTGGGCCCGGAATCGTTAAGCTTTCTTGATATCGCACTGCGGGAAAAGGGGTTTTCGGGAAAGGAGATATTATTTCTGCGACCCTGTGATGGGAAATGGGTTTGGGACTCTATGGTTGGTGGCTGAGAGTATGATTTTGGATTTTTGGTAATAAGAAATTTATATAAAAAAAATATTTTTTTTTATTGTGTAATTTTTTTGGAAAAAAGGTTTCATGAAAAAAGGTGTGGTTTCGTGAAAAAGGTAGATGTGGTTTTTATAATATTTTAGCAATATCGCAAAAAAATGGCTCTATGGTTGGTGGCTTAGAGTATGATCTTGGATTTTTTGAAATAAGAAATATTTCAACAGAAAATTGCATTTTTTAAAATTGTATTATTGTTTTGTACCGTGTGGTTTTATGAAAAAAGTAGGTGTGATTTTTATAATATTATATTTCAGTAACATCTCAAAAAAATGGTTCTATGGTTGGTGATGAGAGTATGACAGAGACTTCTTAAAATAAAACTGCTAGCTAAATATATTCAATTAAATAATACATAAACAGATAAAATTTAAGATGAATAAATAATATTAATATACTGGATGTTGAATTAATTATTTATTGATATTTTAGAAGGAGAAAAGAGTAAAAAAATAGCATTATGCTAAACTAGAATATAGTTTGGAAATATTTATCATAAAATTATTTGTGTTGTGCGATTATATTTGCTTTAATTAACGCTATATCTCACCAACATTTTTTTTGAGAGAAATTCAATTATAAATATTTACCAATGAAAGTAATATCTAGAAAGTTTGACCACATCTAATTGATTGTGAAATATTTCAGGTTATTAGAGAGTCCTATAAAAACTTCTGATTCTTATGTTTTGAAATTTCGACGATTAATTCTGAATGCTAAAGCAATTATTTCTTAAATTCTCTCGAAGGCAGAAAAGAAGAAAATAATACTAATTGTAAATTATAACTATCCTTATAAAGACAACACATTACCCTAGATAACTTTTACCAAACATCCAGCTACAACCATTTAACAATGAAAATGGCAATACAGAATAATTTTCGGCACATAGAAATAACTACAGAAGCGAACATCTTCTAAAATTTACAAAATTCACAAGATATATCGAAATAATCATCAACTAACAGAATTCTAATTATTCATATAAGAAAAACAAATTTGTTACGTTACAACATAAAATTACTTGAAAGAGAGATAATATCTCAGTAAAGTCGAGCTCCATCTATTTGCAAGTTTGTTGCAATCCACCCCCTGCTTGTCCAAATCCCAAACAAATATTTACAAATAAAATTGAATTTCGGCACACAATAATAACCACGGATACAAGTGGGAAATATTTATATGGGGCATCGCAATAATCCTCCGTTAAATTCGTCTGAACTCAGAAGTAAGACAAATAATATAGCAAAATCAAATTATTAAAAAATATATTGTACGATAAAAACATTAAACTTCACCAATCTGCTTTCTATCACATATGCTGTAGTCAAAATTACAACTACATACAAATTACCAGTGAAAATACAAATTACCAGTGAAAATACAAATAACTTGTGATTTTTGAAACGCAAGATTGTCCATGTCTGCAAATTTGAAAAAATGAAATTGGATATCAAAATAATCCTACATTAACGTTGTTCTAAGTACAGAAGAAAAAAAAATAATATTACATTAAGTAATAAATTAACAATAATTATTAATAAATTAAGTGACAATTTTAAATTACTGGAAAAATCAATTCAAATTCCACCAATTCTGTAAAGTTTCTTTATAAAAAATTTCAGCTAGATATTCATCAATGAAAGCGCAAATACGTAATATGTAGTGATTTTTCGCACAGAGAAATAGCCACGGATGTGAAACATTTCAAGCCATAAGACCATTAAATTTCGCAAATCTGTTTTCTATCACGTATGTTGTGATCAAAATTGCAACTACATACAAATTAAAAGTGAAAATACAAATATTTTGCGGGTTTTCATGCACATGATTGGCCATGTTCGCAAATTTGAAAATTTATAATGGATGTCAAAATAATAATGCTTTAATGTTGTTTAAAATACCAAAGAAGGAAAAATAATGTTACATTAAGTTATAACTTTAAATGATTGGAAATATAAATTCGAATTCCACCAATTCTCTAAGGTTTCTGTTGGTAAAATTTCAACATACTGATATTCATCATTAAATTTCACCAATCTATTTTGCATCATGTGTGTTGTTGTGAAAATTGCAACTACATACAAATTACCAGTGAAAATACAAATATGTTGTGATGTTTGAAACAAATAATTGGCCATGTCTGCAAATTTGAAAAAATTATATTGTATATCAAAATAATCCTTTAAGATATTATTCCTTATTGGTTACCAAAATAATACCTCATCATTTTTCTAAGTACCAAAGAAAGAAAAAATAATATTACTTTAAATGATAACTTGATTGGCGATTTGAAAAAAAAATCTATTCAAAACCAATTCTGTAAGGTTTCTTTGGACAAAATTTCAGCATACAGATATTCATCAATGAAAGTGGAAATATGTAGTGATTTTTCGCACACAGAAATAGTCACAGATATGAAACATTTCAAGCCAAGAACATTAAATTTCACCATCTGCTTTCTATCACGTATGTTGTAGTGAAAATTGAAATTACATACAAATTAAAAGTGAAAATACAAATATCTTGCAATTTTTGACGCATATGATTGGCCATTTGGATAATTTATATTGGATATCAAAATAATCCTATATAAACGTTGTTCTGAGTACCGAAGGAAGAAAAATAATATTACATTAAAAGGTAACTTAAAATGATTTGAGAACTCATTTTAAATTCCACCAATTCTGTAAGGTTTCTTTAATCATAATTGCAACTACATACATATCACCAGTGAAAGTACAAAGTGATGTGAAATATTTGAAGCCATAAAAAAGCAGGCATGTTGTAGTCAAAATTGCAACTACATACATATTACCTTTATCATATGATTTTTGATGCACATTATTAGCCATGTCTGCAAGTTTAAAAAAAGTTATACTGGATGTCAAAATAAACCTACTTTAACATTTTTCTAATTAAACAAAGAAAGAAAATCTTTAAAGTAATATCTTTAAATGATTCGAAAAAAATCAATTCAATTTCCACCAATTTTGTAAGGTTTCTGTAGGCAAAAATTCAACTACAGATATTCATCAATGAAAGTGCAAATATGTAGTGATTTTTCGCACACAGAAATAGCCACGGATGTGAAACATTTCAAGCCATAAAAAAGCAGAATGAAAAAAAAAAAAAAAAAGTCGCAGAGGGTGCACGAGGGGGTGGGGGGTGGGGGTCGGCGAAACGTCAGCCATCTTTTCAGCGAAAGTAGGGGGAGGGTAGAAAACATCTGACGTCTTTATTGGCTCCGTGATGAATAGGAGGGCGATATCTGCCAAAGCCATATTTCTTAGCACTGCATGCAAATAGAAAAGGCTTTTCTTTTAAACTGCCTCTCTCACTTGGTTACAGTTATTCCGAGGGCGGCTGTGCATTTGGGAAGATGTGTCTCTGGTAGAAGTGTGTGAGAAATGGCGCGGAAAATTAAATGTGGTCCGAATCCAGACACATTTCAAAATTTATGATTTACTTTTGCATCAGCCAAATCAGTAATAATAAATACATCCCGATTATACTGAAAAGTGTTGAAATATAACTGTATTGAATATCCCTGAGATTTAGGTAATATCTGAATTAACATAATATAATGATATAATAATAGCTAGAATTTCTAAAAAAGTATCATTTCTCCTTAGTGATTTTTTTTCCAGCATTAAAAAAAAACTTTAAACCTCAGAATTTAATGTTAAATGTTTCCACGAGTAACAAATCAAGTTAGTGGTGAAATCAATTTCACAGTAAGATGGTCTTTATGTTCAATAATTTAGTATGTTATAAAAACTCATGTTTAGTAACTATTTCAAGAATTATTTTGAAACAATTCATAGTCTTGGTTACATTGTTTAAATGTTAGAAAAAAGACTGACTTTGAATTTAGTACTAGAATAAGATATGGACTTTTTATTCTCTAGCATTAGTCAATTTGAATTTTAATGTATTTTGATACCCAAAAATTCCATAATTTCACTACCCTTTTTTTCAACAATTCATTGTTAATCAGTGAAAATTATTATTTCACTATACCAAGTATATTTCTTTTTTTTTGTCGATCAATTTGCGTGCACGTTATGTGGTTATATAATGTTTAATTACAAATATTACTGTGAAATGAGTAATTTTTTAAAAAATATTATTCATCGATCAAGAAAAAAATAATACATTAGATTTAATTTTTTCAACTTTGAAAAAATAATTTTATTAATATAAATAAAGCGCTTTAGAAAGCAAAACAGATTACATTCGTTCATTTTTAACTAAGTTTTCCGATAATTTCTCCGAATAATTACTCTTTCATAGTTGCACTCTATTGTTATTTAACTGTTTTAGTATGTGACCATTATGTTTTGATATACTCTACTCAAATGGTCACTGACTCATCACTCACCACTCCACTCTTGAATGTAAAAAGCAGTTAAAACAATGGACAGGTGCTAATGAATAAACCAGGACGAAGACAAAAACAACTTTGTCAGGCAACAAGGTTATGCTCAGATGCGAAGAGAATCAAATTCATTGATTTTACTGAAAAAGGTAATGCTGTCAATGGTGAATACTACGCAGACATACTACTATGTCCAAAAAGTAAGAATGTGCCATCTCACACTGTATTGATTCTTCGTGACTCTTTCGCAAAAAATGAAACCTATATCGTTCCACAACAACCGTATTCACACCGTGCGCATTCTGGCTATTCCCTAAACTCAAAAGTGCACTCCGTTTCGAGTCGATTGAAGAGATTCAAGGTGAATCGTCACGCGCTTTGAAGGCCATGACTTTTTAGCATGCATTGAGGATTGGAAAAAAAGTTGACATATGTGCATTGTGTCTGGAGGAGATTACTTTGAAGGCGATGAAAATAAATTTGGAAGAATAAATAAAGAACTTTGGAAAAAAAAACTAATTGGTCTTACATTTTGGGCGAAGTAGTATTGCAGCATTTGAAAAACAAAGTTAAGATAAAGGCGATAAAAAAAATATATATATATATTTATATATATATATATATTGCTTCATTATCATTACGCTCCAATGCATTTTTCGATTTTAGTAATGCCTAAAAATCAAACTAAAGTTCCAATTTCTTGCCCATCCGCACGTATTCACCAGATTCAACAATAACGACTATCACCTATTGTCTATCCCCAAAAGTGACTTGGTGGAGAACGATTCGAGACCAATGAGAAGGTTATTGATGCTGTAAAATAATATTTTGAGGAGCTCAATGAATCTTTTTATAAAAGTAACATTATTAAATTTGAACACCGGTGGGAAAAGTGTATTATCTTTGTGAAGATTGTGTTGAAAATAAAGGCGAAAATTACACTCAAGAGCCAAAACATTATGACCACCCCTAAATTTTGCAATGAACTCGCCTGGATGACGTGGAAGGCATGTGATCAGGTGGAAGTGGTATTTAACTGGTATTAAGTGGTGGTATTAATCCATGCCAAGGCGGGTTGAAGCTGTGTTGCGCGCCAAAGGTGGGTAAACTCGTTATTGACAGGTGGTGATAATGTTTTGGCTCTTGAGTGTAGATAAATAAAAATGTTTTCTTTATCAAGATGGAAACTTATAATATATTTAAATATTATTTAATAATATTTAATGTAAAATATTATTTATAAATACTTTAAATATGAGTTGCATTTACTCATATTTAAAGTATTTATAAATAATATTTTTAAAACATAAATCTAATTTTATTGTAATAAATATTGTACGTTGATGGTTCGATTATTTTATGGAATTTTTACACAAATTTTACAAAAATGCACAAACCAAGTTCTGATACAATGTCAACTTAAATATTAAACATATTAATTATCAATATTTTTAAATAATATTTTTATAATATTTATGTCTAGAAATATAAAAAAAATTATATTGCTATTCATTGACACTATTATATATTAAATACAAAACAAATCACATCTGATTTCAAAATATTCAATACGCAATTGATAAAATATTGTTTATAAAACTTTCTTAAAAATTAAAACTCTTGCAAATACTCAACAAAAAAAGTGATAATAAAGAATCTTAAGCTATATATGTTTTTGAACTTCAATAACTATGTAAGGCTTACACAGAAAAATTTTTAAATCAGTAAATTTATTTATTTAGCAATATGTTCCTTTGCGAGAGTTCATGTATAAAACCCGAAAGCAGGAATTGTTTTCAGAATGTCAAAAGTTTTTACGAAGTCAGTCGTATTGGATTTAAATTCATTTTAAACAAGAAAGAATTGAACAATATTTTAAACTGAATTTTGTGTTTTGAACATCAAAATTTGACTGAAAACATTCGTATATAGATCTATAATTTGAATTCTAAAAATTTTCTATGAATAAAAATACCGAAAATATGTATTGTTATGTAACGATTTTATTTTGTAAATAACTGTTTTTATTGATTCATTTATTACATTGTTTAAATTATTTAATCCCTTGTTTTAAAAAAATGTATCCATTTAAAATAAGAATTTCCATTTTACAAGGCAAAACACTAAAAAATATTGCCATGTTAGTGATTTTGGGTGTGATTGTTTGATCATATTGATTATATATCAAATGTTTGATCATATTGTTTGATAATTTTTTTTTGTCATAGATTTTATTTTATTATCATAATTTTTTTTTTATTTATCATAGATTTTATTTTTTTCCCCTAGATTTCGAATTAAAGCATGAGTTAGTTGTTAATGCTCCACTTGCTATATATTAAGAGATGTAAATCTTAGATCATGTGAAAAAATAAGTAGAGTCTCTGCTTTCGTGCACTGAATTTAGTAAGTTAAAGTTAGTTGAAGTTTGTTGTTGTGTGATGAACTGGAGCTATCATTTAATTATCAATTGATCTGTAAATCCTTTGAGGTGTTTCTTGTTTGAGATTGTCATTTAAATATTAGATTTCAAATTATTTATTACTCTTAAAACTAATTTTTGTCTTATTTTATTTGAAGCCTCGTTATTAAGGAAGTTTTATGTTATTCCACATAGATCAGTAGCTCTAAATCCTACTATATATCATACATAATTGATTTCCTAAAAATAAAGTAATTTAATTTAGATAAAGCTTAATTAACAAACTAAACTTCACGTTATTTTAGCCAGCGGATAAACCTTTTACATATTTCACCCATACAAAGTCCATTATGGGCTGGTATAGGTGAAATGTTTTCCCTCCCTCACTTTAGCACTTGATTCAGGTTTGGAAAGAACGATGATGACATATGCCTATGACATGTGCCTTTATATATGAAGCCTCATTATTAAACAGCTTCATGTTATTCCACATAGATAAGTAGTTCTAAATACTACTATATATCATATCTAATCGATTTCCTAAAAATAAAGTAGTTTCATTTAGATAAAGCTTAATTAACAAACTAAACTTCACGTTATGTTAGCCATTGGATAAACCTTTTATCTATTTCATCCATACAAAGTCTATTATTTGCTTAAAAGTCTTAAATAGTTGTGTAACTCTTCACTTGACTTGTGAGAAAGGCCTAAGAGTTTTCAGAAATTTAACTGAGAGATATAAATCCGACATCATATGACAGAATCTGTTGAATTTCTGCTTTCGTGCACTGAACTTGATAATTTAATGAACTGGGGCCACCATTTAATTACCAATTGACCTTGAAATTCATTTGAGGTGATTTTTGCTTGAGTCTGTCATTTAAATATTACAGGTCAAGTTATTTAATAATTTTAAAAGTAATCAGTGTTTTATTTTATTTGAAACCTCGTGATTAAACAAGCTCCATGTTATTCCACATAGGTCAGTAGCTCTAAATCCTGCTATATATCAAATCCGATTGATTTCCTAATAATAAGGTAATTTTATTTAGATAAACCTTAATTAACAAACTAAACTTCACGTTATTTTAGCCATTGGATAAACCTTTTACCTATTTCACCCATACAAAGTCTATTATAGGGATGGTATAGGTGAAATGCCTTCCCTCCCTCACTTTAGCACTTGATGCAGGTTTAGAAAGATCGATGATGACCTATGCTTATAACCTGTGCGTCATTTTATTTGAAGCCTCGTTATTAAACAGCTTCATGTTATTCCACATAGATCAGTAGCTCTAAATCCTACTATATATCATATGTAAGTAATTTTCTAAAAACAAAGTAATGTAATTTAGATAAACCTTAATTGACAAACTAAACGTCACGCCATTTTAGCCATTGGATAGATCTTTTACCTATTTCACCCATACAAAGTCTATTATGGGCTGGTATAGGTGAAATGCTTTCCCTCCCTTACTTTAGCACTTAATGCAGGTTTAGAAAGATCGATGATGACCTATGCTTATAACCTGTGCGTCATTTTATTTGAAGCCTCGTTATTAAACAGCTTCATGTTATTCCACATAGATCAGTAGCTCTAAATCCTACTATATATCATATGTAAGTAATTTTCTAAAAACAAAGTAATGTAATTTAGATAAACCTTAATTGACAAACTAAACGTCAAGCCATTTTAGCCATTGGATAAATCTTTTACCTATTTCACCCATACAAAGTCTATTTTAGGGATGGTATAGGTGAAATGCCTTCCCTCCCCTCACTTTAGCACTTGATGCAGGTTTAGAAAGATCGATGATGACCTATGCTTATAACCTGTGCGTCATTTTATTTGAAGCCTCGTTATTAAACAGCTTCATGTTATTCCACATAGATCAGTAGCTCTAAATCCTACTATATATCATATGTAAGTAATTTTCTAAAAACAAAGTAATGTAATTTAGATAAACCTTAATTGACAAACTAAACGTCACGCCATTTTAGCCATTGGATAAATCTTTTTACCTATTTCCCCATACAAAGTCTATTATGGGCTGGTATAGGTGAAATGCTTTCCCTCCCTCACTTTAGCACTTGATGCAGGTTTGGAAAGATCGATGATGACCTATGCTTATAACCTGTGCGTCATTTTATTTGAAGCCTCGTTATTAAACAGCTTCATGTTATTCCACATAGATCAGTAGCTCTAAATCCTACTATATATCATATGTAAGTAATTTTCTAAAAACAAAGTAATGTAATTTAGATAAACCTTAATTGACAAACTAAACGTCAAGCCATTTTAGCCATTGGATAAATCTTTTACCTATTTCACCCATACAAAGTCTATTATAGGGATGGTATAGGTGAAATGCCTTCCCTCCCTCACTTTAGCACTTGATGCAGGTTTAGAAAGATCGATGATGACCTATGCTTATAACCTGTGCGTCATTTTATTTGAAGCCTCGTTATTAAACAGCTTCATGTTATTCCACATAGATCAGTAGCTCTAAATCCTACTATATATCATATGTAAGTAATTTTCTAAAAACAAAGTAATGTAATTTAGATAAACCTTAATTGACAAACTAAACGTCAAGCCATTTTAGCCATTGGATAAATCTTTTACCTATTTCACCCATACAAAGTCTATTATAGGGATGGTATAGGTGAAATGCCTTCCCTCCCTCACTTTAGCACTTGATGCAGGTTTAGAAAGATCGATGATGACCTATGCTTATAACCTGTGCGTCATTTTATTTGAAGCCTCGTTATTAAACAGCTTCATGTTATTCCACATAGATCAGTAGCTCTAAATCCTACTATATATCATATGTAAGTAATTTTTCTAAAAACAAAGTAATGTAATTTAGATAAACCTTAATTGACAAACTAAACGTCAAGCCATTTTAGCCATTGGATAAATCTTTTACCTATTTCACCCATACAAAGTCTATTATAGGGATGGTATAGGTGAAATGCCTTCCCTCCCTCACTTTAGCACTTGATGCAGGTTTAGAAAGATCGATGATGACCTATGCTTATAACCTGTGCGTCATTTTATTTGAAGCCTCGTTATTAAACAGCTTCATGTTATTCCACATAGATCAGTAGCTCTAAATCCTACTATATATCATATGTAAGTAATTTTCTAAAAACAAAGTAATGTAATTTAGATAAACCTTAATTGACAAACTAAACGTCACGCCATTTTAGCCATTGGATAAATCTTTTACCTATTTCCCCCATACAAAGTCTATTATGGGCTGGTATAGGTGAAATGCTTTCCCTCCCTCACTTTAGCACTTGATGCAGGTTTGGAAAGATCGATGATGACCTATGCTTATAACCTGTGCGTCATTTTATTTGAAGCCTCGTTATTAAACAGCTTCATGTTATTCCACATAGATCAGTAGCTCTAAATCCTACTATATATCATATGTAAGTAATTTTCTAAAAACAAAGTAATGTAATTTAGATAAACCTTAATTGACAAACTAAACGTCACGCCATTTTAGCCATTGGATAAATCTTTTACCTATTTCCCCATACAAAGTCTATTATGGGCTGGTATAGGTGAAATGCTTTCCCTCCCTCACTTTAGCACTTGATGCAGGTTTAGAAAGATCGATGATGACCTATGCTTATAACCTGTGCGTCATTTTATTTGAAGCCTCGTTATTAAACAGCTTCATGTTATTCCACATAGATCAGTAGCTCTAAATCCTACTATATATCATATGTAAGTAATTTTCTAAAAACAAAGTAATGTAATTTAGATAAACCTTAATTGACAAACTAAACGTCACGCCATTTTAGCCATTGGATAAATCTTTTACCTATTTCCCCATACAAAGTCTATTATGGGCTGGTATAGGTGAAATGCTTTCCCTCCCTCACTTTAGCACTTGATGCAGGTTTAGAAAGATCGATGATGACCTATGCTTATAACCTGTGCGTCATTTTATTTGAAGCCTCGTTATTAAACAGCTTCATGTTATTCCACATAGATCAGTAGCTCTAAATCCTACTATATATCATATGTAAGTAATTTTCTAAAAACAAAGTAATGTAATTTAGATAAACCTTAATTGACAAACTAAACGTCACGCCATTTTAGCCATTGGATAAATCTTTTACCTATTTCCCCCATACAAAGTCTATTATGGGCTGGTATAGGTGAAATACCTTCCCTCCCTCACTTTAGCACTTAATGCAGGTTTGAAAAGATCGATGATGACCTATGCGTTATTTTATATGAAGGCTCGTTTTTAAAGAGCTTCATGTTATTTCACATAGGTCAGTAGGTCTAAATTCTACTATGTATCATATGTAATTGATTTCCTAAAAATAAAGTAATTTAATTTAGATAATACTTAATTAACAAACTAAACGTCACGTTATTTTAGCAATTGGATAAAGATTTTACCTATTTAACCCATGCAAAGTCTATTATAGGGCTGGTATAGGTGAAATGCTTTCCCTCTCTCACTTTAGCATTTGATGCAGGTTTGGAAAGATCAATGATGTCCTATGCTTATGACCTGTGTCATATTTTATATGAAGCCTCGTTATTAAACATATGTTATTCTACATAGATTAGTAGCTCTAAATACTACTACATATCCTATATAATTAATTTCCTAAAAATAAACTAATTTAATTTAGATAAAACTTAATTAACAAACAAAACGTCACGATACTTTAGCCATTGGATAAACATTTTACCTATTTCTCCCATACAAAGTCTATTATAGGGATGGTATAGGTGAAATGCTTTCCCTCTCTCACTTTAGCATTTGATGCAGGTTTGGAAAGATCAATGATGTCCTATGCTTATGACCTGTGTCATATTTTATATGAAGCCTCGTTATTAAACATATGTTATTCTACATAGATTAGTAGCTCTAAATACTACTACATATCCTATATAATTAATTTCCTAAAAATAAACTAATTTAATTTAAATAAAACTTAATTAACAAACAAAACGTCACGATACTTTAGCCACTGGATAAACATTTTACCTATTTCTCCCATACAAAGTCTATTATAGGGATGGTATAGGTGAAATGCCTTCCCTCCCCCACTTTAGCACTTGATGCAGGTTCGGAAAGATCGATGATGACCGTAGGGATTTCGTAGGGGTGGAGAGGGGACGTCGCTTCGAGATTTGTCATTTACAGCCGGGTGATGGATAGCATTTGATGGAACTGATACCAGATACGCTGACTTTTCTCAATAGATACCCTCCCACTCCCTTTCCTCTTGTTCGGATTTCAGGGTTACTTTTTTATAAAGTGTGTGGTAAAGTGTTGGCGATAACATGTGTGGTCTTGATTAAGTTAAAATTACCTTAATTAATCACTTAAGTAGTTGGGTAATTTATTTATTATTTCTGTTAAGTTCTAGTCGTGATTCACTAGCAATTTAAGGGATAATTCTTGGAGTACGATTTGTATAGGGGTGGGTAATGTGCTCATTGTTTTCAGAAATATGTATGCCCGTTAGTTATTGTTATTATATCTTTATTTGTTAGGACAATTTGGAAAGAGATCTGCTAGTTTCTTCCTGCATTATATGTAAATTTAAAATTGACGCGTTAAAAATTGAATTGAGTGTAGAATAGGAAGCAAGGTGAGACATATTCATTTCTTACTGGTTATCACACATGAGACAGAGAGTGCGCATGGTTAAATTAGTAACACGATTAAAGTTACTCAAGAAGGAATCAAGTGAGTTATCAGTAGTCATTAACTTAGAAAACCCGTAAAGTATTTATAATGCTAAGTCTGAAAATTAAAAAGGTTTGAGGTGATTTTGTTCAATTTGAAAAATAATAACAATTCAATTTTTTATGATATATGTTGCATTAAAATACAATTCAAAACTAGAAAGTTACTTAATAAACTTGCTTACATTTTTTATTAAATATATATTCACATTTTTCTTTGTTATACATTTTTCTACTGAGTAGAACATTTCATTTCTACCTACTGAATCTACTGTTTGCCTACTGTTACCTATTTTTACTTACTGAAGCTACTGTTTATCTACTGTTGCCTGTTTTCTACCTACTGAAAAGACTGTTACCGGTTTTTATCTATTATTCACCTACCTTTACCTGTTTTCTACCCACTGAATATACTGTTGCCTGTTTTCTACGTACTGAACATACCATTACCTGTTTTCTACTATTGAACCTACTGTTTCATTTTATGAAAGCAGAAGAAAGTAATTTTTTTTATTCAAAACTTACAATGTGCTTTTAAGCAAAGTTATAATTTGCTTGAAGATTGATAATGTACAATAAGTTTTTATTTAATAATTGCTTTGCATTTTATATTTGATTTAAAAGAGCAAATTTCATTCAAAAAAGAAAAAATTATTATTTAAATTTCTTTGTGAAATGTAACCTTAAAAAAAAATATCTATAAAAAATCAAAACCTTTCATTTATTCTAACATATTTAATAAAGTAAGAAAGGAAAAATTATGAAAAAAATCTATTTCTACTTAAGCCTTTTGATTATTTTTCTTCCTATGTTAACATCTAAATATTTTAAATTGATTTTTTTAAAATTTTTGAAACTTGTATAAATGTTAAATTATGTCTTTTAAAATACTTGATTATAAATATAAGTACATGAAAACGTTTATAAAAATAATGCAATTCAAATTTAAATGCACTTAACTAATTAAAATTATCACTCAAAACTTATATTAAATTTGTATGAATTTTAAATAGAATAACTATTTCAGAAAACTAGCAAAATAGTCAAAGCATTTATCACGAAATAACTAGATATGACATCAAACAATGCTTTAGTACAACAGGGTCATAAACTTACCTCCTACAGAAAAAAAACAGGTTCTCTAATCACCACTATGTTAAGAATGACATAATTGCCTCAGAACACGAATATATTAAAATTTCACACGCGTGGAATCTGTTACTAACCCCCATCAAAAAAATTTGCCATACCGTGCGTGTAAACAATGACCCCCGTATTAATCAGTCCAAGAGGAAATCTAGATACATCAATCCTTCGTAAATTTGCTAATAGAGTCACGCATTTCATTGTGGTTTACCTCAATTGTTTATGCGTGTTGTACAGTAGTCGAACAACACGGAAGTCTATTTTCACATTCACAGTTAAAGTTGTTCGAAAATTAGCGAGCGTGAAAAGTTTAAAGTATGAAATGACAGCAATAAATATCTTGTAATTTCACCAAATATTTGTTAATTTATGGTTTACCAGCATCATTAAAGGATGTACGTATAAGCAATATGTTATTAATAAAAAAGAAACACGAAATATGTCGGAAAACGTGTATTAATAGAGGGAAACCAATGACATTTTTAAGAATGAACGGATCTAAATATACCAAAAATTTTACTAAAACGCAAAAAAGTATATATCTATATATCCTAGGGTGGTAATTACAGAAAAATTTAACCAAAGATTAAAAAAAAACCTATGCAATGGTTTCTTAATTTTAACCTATGCAATGGTAACTACAAAAAAATTTAACCGGACAAAAATAAATAATATAGATATAAAGCTACTGATTAATTTTATAAAAGAAATAACAATTAGTTTTGTTAAACATTGTTTCACTTTGTATGAAAAAATTTAAATTCTAAGGAATCATGGCAAATTAAACAACCAAATTTAATATGTTTTTTTATGTATTTTTAAAAAAAATAATCATTAAATAATTTACTAATTAATAATAATCATTAATAAATTTACTTTCATTAATACTATTCATTTTTATGAAATATTTTGAAAACAATAAATCCCTAATCAATTAAATGTTTTCACACAGTAGCCCTATTTTTGAAATTTTAAAGCAATGCTCATAACATTTAATATAATAACTATAAAAATATTGGGCTTAATAATGAATGCTTTAAGACCTCAGCGTTATTCAGTAACCACATCAGAAATTAAATCATCAGAAGAAACCTCATGTGTGGTGTTGTTTAGATTTTAAACTATAAACCCTTATAACAGTAACTCGTACCTAGAAAGAAGACGCTAAACCATCTCTCCAAAACACTCATTAAACACTAAACATACTTCAATACCCCACTCAATAATATACCTCAAAATCCGCAATAACCCATACCACAAAATAAACCTACAGGTTCGAATGCCTTCAGTGACTTATACATGTTGGAGAAGGATACACGTACACATAAAACAAATCTAAAGCAAATTTCTTGATTTTAGACATAAATAATATATATTTATTAATATTTGCAATTTAAAACTGATAGATGTATCCTACAATTAACATTATGTTAGAATAAGTGACATCTATAAAGCAATGATCAGATATCTGAATATGTATACATAATATACTGCAATTATAACATAATAATGCTGCTCCAAGGTTCTCTAGCCCAAACACATTCCCTGTGCATTTGTCACAACTACTGGCAAAGTGGGACTATTTTTCCAAAAATAATGTACATTTTAATAAAAGCAAAGTTACTCCCATGTACTGATGATATCAACGGGCGGCATAGGTACATCATGGAGTTTAGCACCAATGTTTGAAGTCGTGGCTGGTGGGGAGAAGATTAAATGGGGCTCTTCCTTGAGAGTCCACGTTACCAATGCTTGCAGGAAGCCACTTGCCCTGGTCATTAGAGAGTTTTTGCATACCGTACGTTAGTTACCGAAGGACGTCCGTTAGCTTTTTCTCCCTAGCGCGCATGCTCATAGTAAACATAATTTCCTATGAGCATGCTCGATAGAGAGAAAAAGCTAACGGACGTCCTACGGTAACTAACGTACGGTATGCAAAAACTCTCTATTGACTCCCGCACTTCTAAGTGTAGAGATCAACGACTGGGTACCTTGCTTCCTCTGTAGTTGCCAGCTCACTCTCTTTGTTGTTCTGTTTTTCCTCCTCTGTTTTCTGTCTCTCCCTCAATTATCTTCGATATCTATAACACATTTTTTATGCTTTTTCAGACCAGAAGCTCTTCATTAAATATTCGTCTGATTGTCTTCTTAGAAAACGCCTCTGGACCTACAGGCCTTCTCATTGGTGGGAGTGAATGCCGACACTTAATCAGATCGAAAAAGAGGCAATCTTCTGTTTTAAGCCAAAAGTCAATTTCACACTTACTGGTGGCATTTTTCCAAAACATGTGCGGTTATCATCCTATCCACCGTCAAAGGCGTTTTGTTTCCATTTGGAAGAGTCACCTCATCAATATTAGCCAACACCTCATTAATACCACCCTATCAATGTTTTCACCAATCTTATGTGTCTTAATAAACTTTCGCTCTTGACCATCTGGCAAGTGTTTATTATGTATTATATATTATATATGAAATTTCGCAAGTCCTCGCCATTAAAACACAGATATGACCTTCATTCACAATCACGGCAGTCCTTCACAATCATCTTTTTGGTCATTTTTTGATTAGATCCGATTTGCATCCGGTAGGGGCTAGAGACCAATATATGTATATACACAATATACAAAATTTTCCCCATAAAATCACATTCTTTGTGTTTCAAGTAATTTTTTTTCTAGTTATGATCTAATACTGTTGAGTTATGCCTTTATTTTAGAATTTTGGTTGTTTGGATTTTGTCGGTGTATAGCATTTCTCATGTTAAAAGTAATAAATTGTTTGTAGAGGTTTTCATGCACATCTTTTTCTGTACTGGGATGGTTTAGATCGTGTTTTTTCTATAGAGCCTCATACCTGAAAAACTGTTATAAAAATAATTTAAAAAAAACATATTTTAACAAGAAATTTAATTATGGTGGAGCATTATCAAATAAATAAGAAAGAAAAGAAAACCAGGGGACAAACTATATCATTGACTATTATATTACTATTGACAACTACCATATACGTATACGCTACCATAATACCGCTATATGGCATTCCTCTGCATTTGAAAACTTTGCATAAAACTTAGAAGTTGAGTTGATTCATTAATTAAAATGCTCAGTGAGCCCCTCTAGAGTAGCTGCACCAATCTTGTTTGTGAATTTTACCATCTTGTAAGAGGTATGGCTTCAAAACTTCAAAGAACCACATACCAAATAAATAATAAGAAATAAAGGTTTCATTAGAATTAATTTTAAGAATAATTCAATAGTGAAAGACCAGTTACTCTTCAGCAAATTAGATCTGTAAATCGAATAGTTATTTGATTTTGAATGAATTAATTCAAAACATTAATCAATATGTTATACATAACTGATTGAATTCAACTAGTACTTTTAGCAATTCTTTACTTAACGCCACATTAATTTTTAAATTTAAGTTCTTCGCCAACTTACCGGATTTCGCGACGCCAAAACTGTCATCGCCGCCAAAGCAGAAGACAGAGCAGCGCAACTCGTGTTAGGCAAAGTTCTGCGCCCAGAAATGATGCGAAAATGACAACACTAATGGCGGTGGATTAGAGAGGGTATTAACACCTTCGAAATGAGGGAAATCTGTGTCCGGGTTCATAAACGTCACGCGGGCAATTAACTTGGTAATCCGCGTCTCTCGCCACTTTTCGCCCCGAAGAGCGATGGCCCTTTTGAAGGGAATTAAAGTGTTACTCTTCCCAAAGTCAGATTGTTATTGGGCAGCTAATGAAAATTAATACCGCCGTCACTGAGCGAGGGAGACACATTGTCAGAATTTCCTAATGCAGTCTGGAATCACAGACACTGGGCTTTGCTTTTTTTTCCCCCTTCCCCCACAGTTGATGGATTACTTAAAAATGAAATTGTTTACTGGCGTTCTCTACACAAATATTTTCCATCCTTGTTTATAAAGTGAATGTCATATTTTTTTAATAATAAAATGTGCTAACATTATTTTTCATAACGTTTGAAATTCAACTCTATTTTATTTTTACCCTAAGCTACTTTTTCAATACCAAGGGAAATGAAGGAGGGAAAAAAAGTAGGAAAGTACACAAATGTTTTTGAAAAAAAAAATAATAATTGTAATATTTTAAAGGAACTGATTCAGAAAAGTATGAATATTGTTTTAGGAAGTGATGGGCAGCTGTTGGAGTAAGAATTCAGTCATTGCAACTGCAAGACTAATTTTATATAATTGCATGACTGTGTTGATGCTGTTAGTAGAATGGTCATATACAAGGAAAATACACAAATGTAAGAAATGTTGTGGAAAATTAGGAAAATACACAAATGTTTTGAAAAAAAGTGTTAGTTAAAATATTTTAAGGGAACTGATTCTGGAAAGTATGGGCATTGAAATTCTATCAAATATCAAAAATTTCATTAAGATCAAATATCAAAAATTTCATTTTTCTGAGTAAATGTACTTTAAGTTGAGAGTTTATCATAATAGAAGTATGTTTTTATTGATTGACCAAATTTTTTTGAGTTACACCAAGATTAATTAAATTACTCATGTCCATGAATATTAAATATTCAAATATCAACAATATTTTACTTTATATATTGCTGTTAATACATCACATATTTGGATACAGTTAAGGCCCACCGAGACTAATTAAATTACTACTATTTAACTGGAAAATCATTTATTATTAATAGGATTGTAGTGGAATTAAAAAACATCTGGAATCGTAATAAATATTCAAAGATGAACAATATTTTGCTTCCTATATTGCTATTAATACATCACATATTTGGATACAGTTAAGGCGCACCGAGACTAAATAAACTACTCAAGTTCATGAATTGATAACCTATATTCAAATGTAACATTTATATTTCATGCAAAAATCAGCTGTAGAGTGTTATTATTTTACACTAAGAATGCAATTGAACAGTAAAACTATGAATATTCAAAAATCATTTATATTAAACTTTTTTACATTTTTATTTATGAAATATCAAATTTTTGGCGCAAGCGCAACGTAGACAAATGATCTATTGCACATGTGCAAGTTAAAAATATCTTTTCCACACAGATTTTGAATGTATTATGGTGCCCAAAAAGTAAGATCAATTATTTTTTTTTCAAATACTCTTTATTTATTCTTCCAAATTTATTTCATTGCCTTTAAAGTAATCCCGTCCCTGACACAATGCACTTATGCCAACGTTTTTTCCAGTCCTAAATGCATGCTAAAAAGTCATCGGCAGGGATGGCCTTCAAAGCACAGGGCGATTCCCGTTGAATCGCTTCAGTCGACTCAAAACTGTGTCCCTGGAGTGGTCTTTTGAATTCAGGGAATAGCCAGAAGTCGCACGGTGTGAATACAATGGTTGTGGAACGATAAGGGCTTCATTTTTAGGAAAAAAAATCACGAGGAATCAATGCAGTGTGAGCTGGCGCATACAGTGTTTTCGGTACCAATCGAGATTTGACACGTTTGAGGCCCAAAATAGAATTGAATAATCCTTTCAAAATTCCAACATCATCAGCAAGGTTTCTAATTGTAAATCGCCGGTTTGCAAGCACCAAATCTGTACATTTTTGGACCTGAGCTTCATCAGTTGTGGTTGATAGTCGACCAGAGGGCTCTTCGTCTTCAACGCAATTCTATGCCTTCTTTGAACTGTTTTTACCACTTCTAAGCATTTCTTTCCAATATAGGAATTTTCACCGAATGCCTTCTGCAACATTCTATACGTTTCTGCAAACAAAATTTAATGCAAGTTCTTTGCTCAGTTAATTCAGACATTTCAAAAATCGCCGGAATCAGTTTTAGATCTCACAAAGCCAAGCGTAACTCAAACACTAATAAATATTTTGACGTCAAATTTCCCACAGAGTTCAAGCACAGTGTGTCAACAACCTGAAAAAGAAAAAAAAAAAAAAAAAGAAAATTCCATATCCCCCCGAAATTTTAAGTTGTAAATTGGTCTTACTTTTTGGACACAGTAGTATTGCAAATGAGTACGTTAAAATATCTTTTCCACACTGGTTTTGAGTAAGTGTATTTTGATTGTATCATATTTTTATGGCAATAATTTAATAACCCATGTTTAAGAAATAATTAATAGCAAACATTCAGGTATAAAATTTCTTACAATGGTGAAGTCCCTTTTAATAAGATTAGTTACTACACAATATGTGCAAATTCAAAAGAATAGATGTACCAAACAGGGATAATTTGAATTGTTATGAATATCCAAGCATCCGCCTTATCTTGCTTCATATATTGTTATTAACGAAATTACATGTATTTGACGTGCTCGAAAAGAATGCTATTTCTCTAAATGAAGAATATTCGATATCTTAATTTTGAAGCACAGAAAGTTGAAAAAAGGGAAAGAGAACAATAAGCTGCCTTTCCATATCGAATTCTTTATCAAATTTCAAAAAGGGCAGCTTAACGGAATTTAAATTAGATCACATTCCTAGTTCTACGTTAATAACAAAAATGGACTCATTGCGTTATGGATTTTTCCCTAAATGCGTAATTTAGGGCTGGCCTTTTTTAGCAAACGGCACATGGCAAGAATATTGATATTTGCCAATTTTTTCCAAACTCCATCTTCCAAAATAAAAGTACAGAATATCAAAAGAAGTATTAAAAAAAAAAAAGAAAATACATATATTCGCGAGAAAGAATAATGGATATACTTTTGAGAAATTCAGCGGTTTGTTTCACAATTTCCGATATTCAACCTATTGTAAATTTAATTAGACTTTTGATTCTTCGATTTGGAAAAAGAAAAGAAAAAAACGAATGAGTTAAAAAAAAAAAATTAAATAACTCCAAGATTAGAAAATACCTCCCTCTAAAAATATACATCTGAATAAAGAAAAATTAAAATGCTAGCGACAAAAATCTCTCGTTTTTATTCAGGATGCCAGATTTTTTTTTTCTTTGTTAATTCTTTTATTTTTATATTCAAGTTTATTATTTGCAAAACGCAAGAATTAAATTACTCCCAATACACTAGTGCCACCATTTTCACCCCTTTCTAGCTTTTTTTCTTTTCAAAAGACAACTAATTATGAAACTCAAGAGATGATGGGGAATTGGTGGGGGGGAGAAGAGAGTATGAATAAAAAGAGAGTTACAAAAGCCAAGGCACCGGGGTCGATATGTAATTACAGTCCTAGAGTAAGAAAACTTAAAAAACTTCACCAAAAGAAAAGAGACCCATTGTAGTAGAAAAAAAAAAAAATAATAGATTCTTGAAAAACTTGTTAGAAAACTGAAATATTGTTTTAATTTTGGTTTTTATGATGATGATAAAAATTTTTTGGTTTTCCTTTTTAGTTAAAATTACGTTAAAAAGTGCAGCGAAATGAATCCCTGTCATAGTCATGACAACGTAGGGCTCTCGTTTTATAAAAGGAATTTTCTCAGTTAATTAACTGTGAATTTGGTTCTTCATCAAATCAGGAAGCACCAAATATTTATTTATTATCATATTTTAAATACCCTATTAGGGTTCGAAAAATATTATTCAAAAATAAAATTATGAAAAAAATAAATTTAAATTCAAAATGCATGTAAAATAAACGGTTTAAAAAAGAAAGTAAAAATGGGATCTTCACAATAAATTCAAGCCTCTTCATCAAATATAAGGTTAATATTTAAATATTTAATATTAAGTATTATTTTTATTATTTAATTTAAGTATTAAGTTTGTAGTAAGTTAATTTTTGATATTAAGTATTTATTATTTATTATTTATTATTTAATATTAACATTAATATTTTATTGTTAAATATTTCTTGTAGTTAAATATTTTAAATTTTGTATTCTTATAGTTTTATATTAATTTTCATTAAATTCTAAATTTATTTTTTTTCTAATTTTTAAATACTAATAAAACACTGGAAATGGTGTGTATTATAAATTCATAATTTAAATTCCATTTAATTTTCACCTGAAAAAAAATATATAGTTGAATGCAATTTATTTAATATTTCTGCAATGTTAATGTTCTGATTTAGCGTTTATCAGAACAGACTCGTTTAAATTTAGACAGGAAGGATAGGATATATACAAGTAATTCTTTTTTTTAAATTAATATGAATTTATTTAATAATAAAATTTCTCAGGTGATTCATTTAACTGATAAAGTCATAACAGATTATGACATTTTTAAATAATTATTGACATTTTTATTAGTTATTCTGCATTTCAGCTTCTTTTAGGATTAAATTGGAGAATTTTGAATATGGTAGAAATTCATAATGACATCTGATGAATGAATTTTACTCTTCTTAAAATTTATTGAGTAAGCAACAAAAACATTCAATATTTAAATTAATATTAATTTTTTTTTCTTTTCTGTGGAATGTCATATAAGAGAAACGAGTAATTAAAATTTATTTTAGAAATCAGTTTAAATAGATTTTTTTCCTCCTAAGAATAATTTAAAATATGAGGATTTTTTTTTTTATTATAGATCATATTTGAATTTTAAGATGAGTTCAATGTGTTTGCTAATTTTATTTATATAAAAATATAGATATTTTTAAACATGTAATTTAATTGTGAGTATATAGAAATTAACTGTATAAAAATATTTCTACAAGAATCGATAAAATAGCTATCAACTGAAAAAAAGAATTATTGAAAGTAACAATTGTTTGTCATTGTCATTGAATATACCAAAAGCTTAAGTACTTAATATTTGTATCAACAGCTTAGTATTTTGATGACATTTTAGTACTTTGTATTTTACTCAGTTTTACTTAGTATATGTAGTTAATAAAAAAATTACCTTTATACAACATAAACTCATTTAAAATATGAATTTGAAAAAGTTTCCGATATTTTCAGCGGACATAGAATACACTTTTTTTATTTTAACAGTTAATACTTTTTACATTTAATTTTTTTAAAATCTTTATTAAAATGTTGTTTTGACATATGAACTATGTCATTGATATTGTGCAATGCATCGTTGAATAACAAAAATGTTTTAAATTGAATACAAATAATCAAAAGTAATATTTAAGAAAGGATACTTTCGTTGTGTCAGAATACCAGTGACTGATTTGAATTCATTCTGTATTATGAACGCAGATATATAGCAGATTCAGTATTATCTAGTATATATCCCGGGATTTTGCTGCATTAGAACCAAATTTATTTATCACAAATTAGAATGAATACTCCCGAAAGTGATACGTTCGTGCAAATATTTTTAAAAACATTAATCAATAAGAAACGTTGAAAGTTGTCAGAAAAAGGGAAATAAATTAATCATGGAAACGAAAAATTGCGCTCTGGAAAAAAATATCCATAATTTTAAGGGTAATAAGACTGATAGTTAAAACACAAACACTAACTGTTAATTAAAAGTTTTCAATTAATCGGTTCACATGCAATAAATAAATTAATTGAACCACTGTGTGGTTCCTATAGTGACACTTTTTTGTCAAATAATAGCGAGATAATAAAGAATTAATGAAAATAGTGAGTTGCATTTATTATCACACGAAAAATTTAACAACAGGAAAAATATATATGTATTTAAATAATTTTCTTCAATAAAACAATATGAAAAATTCAGCTTTTAATTCTTCAAAAACTAGGAAAGTTTTTATGCATAAAAAATAGGAAAAAAATTACATAAGACAAAAAAATTACAAAAGCAAGTTCAGTGCTATAAAAATTAAAAAGAACATGTTGTTTACTCTACCGAGAATTTCCTTGTGTAAGACTAGTAAGCGAACAACTGGACCGATACAAGAACATGTCAGATAAAAATTACATCAATGAAATAAGTTTCTGTTCGTTTATTATAACCAATTAAATTAATGTGGGTTTAATAAGCTGTGAACTATTTCATGTCAAACTTGATGAAGACCACAACATAACATAACATAACTATGTATTGACCATTACGAAATTTTTGTCCTGACAGCTGATTTGAAATTGCTCTTTTGTGTCACAAAATAGGTCACATTTAATTTCAGACAAAAATTTTCCTTTAATGCCAGTGGATTTCTTGTTATATAGGAAATTAATTTATTTTTAATGATTAGAAAGTCTCAACTTGCTATGTAATAATGTATTTAACACTAGGCCCAGTAGTAACTCATGTGTATCTACTTCAAAAACAATGCTTCCGAGTTTTTCAGATTTGGGGTATAAAGTTCATACTGAATGAAAAAATAATTTTTTTCAGGCTAGAACGAACAAGAAATCTTTTTTTTTCATATAATGAACAAAATAAATTGGTTTTATTTTCAGAAAATATGTAATAAAAGATAACTCTATAGTTTTCGTATCATCGAATTTAATAAGCATAGCATGCACCCTTGTCGCAGTTGTTGCAAATCTTTTTATTTCCTGTGATTAAATTTCTATAAATTAAACATTAGTAATCGAATTTTGTAATTTTTTCATTCTTAAATTGCATTATTTTGTATTGTATTATCATCATTATTATTTGTATTGTATTATCATCATTATTATTTGTATTATCATCATTATTATTTCTTTTGTATTATCATCATTATTATTTCTTTTGTATTATCATTATTATTATTTGTATTGTATTATCATCATTATTTGTATTACATTGCCATTATCCTTATTTGCATTGTATTATTATCATTATTATTTGTATTGTATTATCATCATTATTATTTGTATTGTATTATCATTATTATTATTTGTATTACATTGCCATTATCCTTATTTGCATTGTATTATTATCCTTATTATTTGTATTGTATAATTGTTATCATTTGTATTGTATTATCATGATTATTATTTGTATTGTATTATTATTATGCTTATTTGCATTGTATTATCATCATTATTATTTGCATTGTATTATCATTATTATTATTTGAATTGTATTATCCTTATTATTATTATTTATATTGTATTATCATTATTATTATTTATATTATTATCATTATTATTATTATTTATATTGTATTATTATTAAATTGTATTTTCTTTCGTATAATTTTCATATTATTCTGTAATAAACACAAACAGAAGAATCAACTGAAGATCTTACGCATGAATGTTTTATGGTTCAATACCAGAAGTATCCCCATTGAGGAACACTTGCTGTATTGGATCACAAATAAATCATGTTGTTGTGACTAATCCTCAGAGTCCAACACCGCGAAACTCCATGAGTAGGCTTCTCATGGATGGAGGGAATGGGGGCAGCTTCTGTTGTGATAGGGTAAAATAGTAGGTGTTGTGGTAGGTAAAAATCTGACTTATCTCCGAGTTGCTAAGTGACCTGATGCCAATTAGCTAGCACTCTGGCCTATGTAATCACAGGTTTCAGGTCCGAATCCTGGCGGTAGCATGGATGTTTCTTAGCAGTTCGGAATCCACGTTAAACTGTAGGTCCCGGTCTAATTATCCAAAAGTGTGCACAAAATGACAAGGGCGACAAACCAAACCAAACCGAGTCGCTAAAAAAGGACTACAGTGCCTTCAGAAGATTTTAGAAGGAATACTCTGCATTTGAGTGCAGTATGGTATGAAACCCGGAAAACTCCCGTCAGGTAGTTTGACTAATGAGGCAAGATTATGAACATCACAAACGCTCTCCAGTCCAGTGTTTACAACAATGCGATTACGTATCTACGCCATGGTCACCAGCGGCCCAAGTTTTCTCTGTGCTACGAGTCGGGCTCAAATAAAACGTATTAACAATAGCTGAGGAAATTTATATACGTATATATATACTACTGTGCGCAAAAAGTAAGACCAATTATTTATTTTTCAAAAACTCTTTATTTATTCTTCCAAATTTATTTCATCGCCTTCAAAGTAATCCCCTCCGGACACAATGCACTTATGCGAACGTTTTTTCCAATCATCAATGCATGCTAAAAATCATCGGCAGGGATGGCCTTCAAAGCGCGCTGCGATCCACGTTGAATCTCTTCAATCGACTCAAAACGGTGTCCCCGGAGTGGTCTTTTGAGTTTAGGGAATAGTCAAAAGTCGTACGGTGTAAATACGGTGTTTGTGGAACGATATGGGTTCCAATTTTGGCGAAAAAGTCATCAATGTAATGTGAGCAGCCGCATTCAGTGTTTTCGGTACTAATCGAGATTTGACGCGTTTGAGGCCCACAATAGAATTGACAGATCCTTTTGAAATTCCAACATCATCAGCAAGGTCTCTAATTGTAAATCGACGGTTTGCAAGCACCAAATCTTTAATTTTTTTGGACGTGAGCGTCGTCGGTTGAGGTGGATGGTCGACCAGAAGGCTCTTCGTGTTCAAAGCGTTCTCTGCCTTCTTTGAACTGTTTATACCACTTCTAAACATTTTTTTCCGATAGAGGAATGCTCATCGAATGTCTTCTGCAACATTCTATACGTTTCCGCAAACACAATTGAATGCAAGTTCTTTTCTCAATCCATTCAGACAATTTTCAAAAATCGCCGGAATCAGTTTAAGCATCTCACAAAGCCAAACGTAACTCAAACAGTAATGAATATTTTGACGTCAAATGTCACACAGATGTCAAGAACGGTGCCAGCAACTTAAAAAAAAAAAAATTGAAATTCCATAAGCCCCGGGAATTTTAAATAGAAAATTGGTCTTACTTTTTAGACACAGCAGTATATATATATATATATATATTATATTACAGTGTATATTTGAACCTGCCACAGCTCTCTGTGTCGTAGGCTTCAGGTTCGAGTCCCAGTTGAGCTATGGATTTTGATAGTGGTTCGTAATCCCCTTTAAGCCGTAGGTCCCGGTCTCATATGACTGTAGAGCGTCACAGAGCCAAGTCAGACTTCTACCAACGGGTGTTCCTTTAGAACAGAAGCTGGACTCATGGTTGAAGGGAACTTCAACCATAAGTCCATAGGGGGTTCTTAGGCTTGGTCTAGATGTCTACCAAGTGGGGATAAGAATCAACAGTTGCATATGTAACTAACAATTTTTTTAATACTAATTAATGAAATTTGCAATTTGAAAGTGAAAAAGACAAGACAGCAGTGTGAATGTAGAGTAATGTTTGACATTAATTTTTATACAAGACTTTTGATATTTGGTGAGATGGAAATTGATGCAATTCTTGATGAGTTCCTAAAATGCTCAGCAATATTTTATTTCTATTCGACATGTGCTTCCTAATTTAAAACTGTTGATCACAAATGCTGATATTTTGAAATAAAGATGAATAAGGCATAATTGTGAAAAAATTGACATTTTTTACATGGATAAGGATATTCAGTCGCTTGACATTTATGAAATTTATATCCTTGATGACAAGTACTGATAGACTAGAATTTGATGAGACAAGCTATTTTTTTTAGAAAAAGTCACTTTTTTTTATTAAGGCAAATCATATCTGTCACGTTTTTCATGTTTTTCCCAATAAATTCCCCATTAGGATAGCAGTTTTGATTATTATTATTATCATCATTATTATTTCCTAGAAAGTGTACAAAACAAATAACTGATTAATATGACAGAATTCGTTCCAGGTGTTATTTTAGAAGAAAAAAATTGCGATGACGAACAATTTTCAAATATTCCGCTAATTTGTCTGTACCACTTATACTTTGATATGCACTAAATTTCACAACATGTTTTTGCGTGTTTCACAATTTTTTTAATATTCTTTTTTAATTTTATTATTATTATCATGTGTGAACATGATGTTTTCCTGGTTAGGGGTTCGTGAAGTTATCCGAAAATGAGGACCAAACAAATAAAACGCCATTACAAATTTTGGCGGAAAAATATACTTTGGGCTCCTTAACTCTTGTAATGGTTCATGAATAACGTTAATCTTAAGGAATTTTCTGGAGAATTTGACTTTGGATTGAAGTGTTTTGTAGTATGGATTTGAATCACTTTTCATGTTTTGGGTTGGGATTTTAAACATTTGTATTTCCAATGGCTATAATACTCGTAGAGCGTTGATCAAATCCTTCTTCTTGAAGTTTCATATTTATCACTTTTGGTATTTTCCCACGGCTATTGAGCTGCATAATGCTTCTTATTGTATTTGGAATACTTCCTTCTTCATCAATGCCTAGAATTTTCAAACTTTGATATATTTTCTTGGCTATTGAATGTGATAGTGATTCTTGTAAAATTTGGAATACTTCAATCTTCATTTATGCCTAGAATATTCAAACTTTAATATATTCTTTTGGGTATTGAAGGTAACAACATTTCTTGTAGAATTTGGAATACTTCATTCTTCATTTACGACTAGAATTTTCAAACTTGATATATTCTTTTGACTATTGAATGTGATAATTTTCTTGTAGAATGGGGAATACTTCATTCTTCATTTACGACTGCATTTATCTTACTTTTGAATATTTTTTAGAGATTCTTCAACAACTCATTATTTATGAAGTTCTTAATCTCTTCAACATTGCTATATTCATGTGTCTATTGAATTTGGCCATTCTTATAGTATTTCAATCAATTGCTTCATATATCTCTTGCATTATTAAACATTGGCATATTTCTGAGTTTTCATCCGTTCTCGAATGTTCACACATGATAAGTTGAAATTTGCCGAGCAGATTTCAGCATTTTATTATTATTAATATTATTATTTTGTATTCTATGAAACGCACAAATTTCCTACAAATTAAGCAGACAAATATGTAATCTTATGTCGACTTTTTCGTTGAACAAATTTCTTTCTTCTATGTTTTTTTTTTTTTTTTTTATTATTATTATTATTATTATTTCCTAGAAGGTGTGTAAACAAATAAGTCATTATTATGACAGAATTCGTTAAAGTTGTAATTTTCGAAAAATAAATGTTGTGATAAACAATTTTCTATTATTCCGATATTTTGTTTTTGCTACGCATTCTTTGATATGCACAAAATTTCACAACATGTTTTTACATGTTTCATAATTTTTTGTGTTTTTTTTTTTTAACTTTTATTATTAATATTATTATTATTATTTTGTATTCTAGGAAACACACAAATTTGCTATACAAATTAAACAGATGAATAAGTAATCTTCTGTTCACTTTTTCATTGAACAAATTCCTTTCTTATATGTTTTTTTTTTTTTTATTTATTATTATTATTATTTCCTACAAGGTGTGTAAATAAATAACTCATTATTATTACAAAATCCGTTAAAGTTGTTATTTTCGAAAAATAATTGTTGTGATAACAAACAATTTTCAATTATTCCACCATTTTGACTTTAATACTGATTCTTTGACACGCACTAAATTTGACAACATGTTTTTGCATGTTTCATGATTTTATTTTTTTTTATTTTGTATTTTTTTAAAATTTTATTATCATTATTATTTTGTATTCTATGAAGCGCACTAATTTTCTACAAATTAAGCTGAGAAATAAGTAATCTTCTGTCTACTTTTTCGTTGAACAAATTTCTTTCTTCTATGCTTTATTTATTTATTTATTTATTATTGTCATTTTCTAGAAAGTGTGTAAACAAATAACTGATTATTATGACAGAATCCGTTCCAGTTGTTAATTTCGAAAAATAATTGTTGTGATAACAAATAATTTTCAATTATTCCACCATTTTATCTTTAATACGCATTCTTTGATATGCACTAAATTTGACAACATGTTTTTGCCGGTTTCACAACTTTTGTCTATTTTTTTATTTTTATTTTATTATTATTATTATTATTTTGGATTCTATGAAACGTGCAAATTTTCTACAAATTAAGCAAACAAATAAGTAATCTTCAGTCCACTTTTTCGTAGAAAAATTTCTTTCTTCTATGTTTTATTTATTTTTTTTATTATTATTGATATTTCCTAGAAGGTGTGTAAACAAATTAATGATTATTATGACAGAATCCGTTCCAGTTGTTATTTTCGAAAAATAAATGTTGTGATAACAAACAATTTTCAATTATTCCACCATTTTGTCTTTACTACGCATTATTTGATATGCACTAAATTTCACATGTTTTTGCGTGTTTCACAATTTTTTTAATATTCTTTTATTTTATTATTATTATATATTTTATGAAACGTACGAATTTCCTGGAAATTAAGGAGACAAATAAGTAATCTTCGGTCCACTTTTCCGTTCAACAAATTTGTTAACAACGTTAAATAAATACAACATAGAAGAATGTTGTATTTATTTATTTATTATTATTATTTCTTAGAAGGTGTGCAAAACAAATAGCTAATTATTTTGGCAGAATCCGTTAAAGTTGTTATTTTCAAAAATAAATATTGTGATGACAAAACATTTTCAATTATTCTACCATTTTGACTTTACTACGCATTCTTTGATATGCACTAAATTTCACAACATGTTTTTGCATGTTTTTTTTTTTTTTTTTTGTGTGTGTGTGTGTGTGTGTTTTTAATTTTTTGTTATTATTATTATTCTGTATTTTATGAATGTGCAAATTTCTAACAAATTAAGCAGACAAGTATACTATCTTATGTCCACTTTTCGTTGAACAAATTTCTTACTTCTATGAGTTTTTTTTTTTATTATTATTTTGCTTAGTTTCGTTTTGAGATATCATGGAATTAATGATGAAAGTAAAAATAATAGATTAAAAATTAGGAAACAAGGTTTAATAAACAAATAAAAACAAGTAATATAAAAAAAAAATGTAAAGTCAATTCCTACTTTTTTTTTCACTATATTGCAGAAAGTCCTTTATAAATAATTTTCATTATTTTTTTTAAGTTTATCTGGCGCCATCTATTGGTAGATATATGCAACTTAAATCTAAAAAAAATACATTTAATTACTGAATTACTATTTGAAAAAACTGTATTAACATCCAGTGTCATCCACTACAAGTTCAAAAAAAATGTGTTTGAAATTGAGTGGATGAATTAAAAGAATTTTATGAGCGATTGAAAATTTGAACAAGATATATATAGGGAGAGTGTGAGCTAATATAAGGAATTGAATAATTGCCAGTCTTCTTTAATAACCAAAAATGCCTCTCGTTTGTAAAGAAAGATAAGGATAGAACCAATAATTACTGCCTTTTGCTTTCTAAACAGCTATGATATCTGTGTTAACTTGACTATTCACAATGGCTCACCAATTCAGGTATTACGTATGTAGTAGATAAAATAGTGCGTTTAGTGTCATTATTATTATATTATCTATATTTACATGTAAGAATAATGGTAAACACAAAAATAATAACTCATTGTGTTTCAACTTTTCACCCCAAAAATATGTCTATAGTGGGTCTAAATCTAATATGTGGATATATAATTTTATATGCAGCCCGCGGAGTTATGATGCATTTCCAAAGTGGCCCCCCAAGATCATTTGGGTTGGCCACCCCTGCTCTATAATATTAATTGACTTGCATAGAATGATCATAATTTGAATATGGCATTCTTTTCTATAGAATATCTATAATATTTAAATTTTCAGAATAATTGAAATACGAAATATTTAAAATAATTGAAATACGAAATATTTAAAATAATTGAAATATTTATAATTAATTGAAATGTTAATATTATCTCGTGGAAAGCTGGCAAGAAGCTTTATTTAGAATAAAAATAATTTTAATTTTTAATAATGAAATTTTTAAATTACATATTATCACAAGCAAGATTAAATTAAAAAACCTCCACAATAAATCCATGTAACATGTCTGCCTCTCGATTGTAAAGAAAGATAGGAAAATAATAGAACCAATAATTACTGCTTTTGCTTTTTAACCAGCTATGATATCTGCGTCAACTTGACTGTTAACTATGGCACACCAATTCAGGCATTACGTATATAGTAGATAAACATGCATTTATGGTAAAAATAGGAAGTAAAATTTATAATTATTTTTATTTAACCTCGTTCATAACTATCCTGGGCCCCATAAATAGCCCACGGCTTGACAAGCCTGCTTCATACAATGCATAATGTAATTCGACTTAATTTCATATTTAATTTTTGCCAATCAATTTTTGCATTTAAATTTCACCTATTAAATTTCTTATTTAATTTTCGTCTTTTGTATTTAATCGTCTATTAAATGTTATATTTATTTTTAGTTAATTAATTTGTGTATTTAATTTTCATCTTTAAATTTTGTATTTAACTTTCTTTCATCTATTGAATTTCGTATTTAGTTTTCGGATATTAATTTTGTATCTAATTTTCTCTTATAAAATTTCTTATTTAATTTTCGCCTATTAAATTTTGTATCGAATTTTCTTATTAAATTTCTTATTTAATTTTCGGCTATTAAATTTCTTATCTAATTTTCGCCTATTAAATTTCGTATTTAATTTTCGCCTATTAAATTTTGTATTTAATTTTCGCTTATTAACTTTCTTATTTAATTTTCGCCTATTAAATTTCTTATTTAATTTTTGCCTAGTAAATTTCTTATTTAATTTTCGCCTATTTCGTTGCATTTCATATAAAGTAATCTTCGAGTAAAAATTTCAGTGAAATGCTTGTTGAAAAATATAAAATTGCAGTTTGTATAATTAAAAATACTCTTAATAACATAATTATAATTAACTAAGGGAGAAGAAGCATTATACAGTAGAACCTCTGTAAGTGGAACTTCAAGGGAGACGCCAAATAATTCGAGTTATAGAATTTTCGATTTATGGAGGATTTCGACTTACGCGGATTTTGTAAGGAAATATTCGATTTGTACAGGTTTAGATTCTTTCTAACTTATTTTGTGTTAGAGAGGTAAAATAAATAAAAAATCAAGTTACAGAGGTAATAAACATGTTTAGTTGCAACTTAAAAGTTATATTATGTAATATAACTATTATGTAATATATACAATAAAAAATCAAAATGATTCCGAAATGACCTTAAAATTTAAAATATTATGTATTAAAAAGTCAGTTATTATTATTTTTTTTTTTAGACAATTCGATCGTTCTCTATCTATAGCATTATTTAAGCTATAAAGAGCAGAAAATTCTTTTTCTTCCGAGTTGCTATTTCATAGAATTGGTTATTCTTTTTACTATATACTCATACATTGTTTTCTAAGAAACCTTAAGTCGGTAACTTATTTTTCTTCGAGCTAAAGAGGTAATTAGTTTCGAATGATCGAGTTGTAAAGGTTGTAAAAAAGATTATAAAATCAAACATTGCTAATGTTCGAGATACAGAGGTCCAATTTTTTTTTTTTTTTTTTTTTTTTTTTTTTTCCGAGTTACGGAGGGAAAATATATACCAAAATGGTTTGTGAGGATTGACTAATTATTTCGACTTACAGAGGATTGAAATTTCGAGTAATGGAGGTTTTTGGGGCTTGAAGGGAAGGGAACAAAAAAAAATTTTCGAGTTGTGAAGGTTTTCGACTTATCGAGGTTCGACTTAAAGAGGTTCTACTGTATACGTGACGTATAAATGACATTTTACAGTATTAAGTATAAAATATAGGATACCTTTTTGATCTTTATAATTACTTCTAATTTTCCTAGATTTTCGCTTCACAGCACATTGATCTCATACTTGCCATCCTTAGAAGCAATCAAGAGATTACTGTGTTTAATTTCAAAGATTTCACGATTTCAAATCGGGGAAATTTTACTACCAACTTACCCAACGATCGAAACCATTCATCACTCTATTTGACCTTGAACGCCCGGGTCTCGAATAAAACAAGTGGCGGCTGTCACATATCGAAATTGGCAATCCCCCCCTCTTTGTAGAAAAAAAGGTGCATCCTGAGCTTTTTATTTTACTTTCGAACAAGTGGTTTTAGAGTTAGTTCAAGGATTAGATTATTTGCGGTAATCCTCAGTGACAAACGGTTCCAGCAACGAAGGTTGATTAACGAAATGTCTTTAAAAAAAAAAAAAATGTTGCTACCTTCAAGATTGACTTCTTGCCCAATATGAAAACGTAGATGACAGTTGGAAGGCTATTTTGAGACAAAAAGCTACATTAATTAAAACTGAAATTAATTTAAAAATCCTACTTTCAAATTAATAATCTAGATTATAATGTATTGTAAGTTTTGTGACATTTCTTCATTAATCTGATAAAATTTTACAATTTTAAGCAAAACTCTGCCGTTGCCAGTTTTGTGCAAAATTCTGCATGACAGTCAGAAGGCTATTTTAAGACAAAAGACTTCATTAATTAAAACTGAAATTAATTTAAAAATCCTGCTTTCAATTTAATAGTCTATATTATAATATACTGTATGGTTAATAGTCTATATTATAATATACTGTATGGTTAATATGGTTGTATAATATACTGTAAGTTAGAGAGGTAATAAACACGTTTAGCTGCAACTTAAAAGTTATATTATGTACTACAATAAAAAATCAAAATAATTCAGAAACTAAAATTAATTAAAAAGTCAGTAAATTATCATTATTTTTTTTAAAAATCCTACTTTCAATTTAATAGTCTATATTATAATATACTGTATGGTTTGTGACATTTCTTCATTAATCTGATAAAATTTTTACAATTTTGAGCAAAACTCTGCCGTTGCCAATTTTGTGCAAAACTCTGCATGACAGTCAGAAGGCTATTTTAAGAACATCCGTACATTACTTAAAACTGAAATTAATTTTATCTTCTTTAAAAATCCTACATTCCAATTAATAATCTAAATCAGGTGTGGCCAACCCGCTGCCCACCTTGAATATTTTTCTGGCCCGTGAGATTTATCACACTTTTATAAAATATATTTATTTTATAATGGTCAAAGTAGTGAAAATCAACTATAAATTATATTATATTATTAATTAAAAAAATACATTATTTGTGCATTCCTATGTTCAAAAATCAACTGTCGAAATTATGAGAAAAAATTAACTTTGATTTTAAAATAATATTCTTGCGAATATATGGCAGATGTTGCCTGTTTTATTAAGGAGTTCACAGTTATGAGTTCGTAGAATAATTAAATTATATTCTGCGCATTTTGGAAAATCTAATATAACAAGTTCTATGTTTCAATTTAAGTGACCTGAGTAATGCAGTGATCAACTCTAAATACGCACAGTTGATTTTGGATAGCAGAGCAAACCAGATTCTTATTTGAAGTTACTAGCGCTTTTGGTTCAACACACACCTGCGAACCTTTTTTTCTAAAATTAAATTGACCAAATACAAAACACACTTAAACATAACGGTCTCAACACCAATTACGATGTGCGAATACACAAATTGAGATCGATTTGCAAAAGCTAAGTGAAAGAGTAGAGAAACAAATATCGCACTTGTAAAATAAATATTTTTTAATTATTTCGTTTTTAATTTCGTTTATATTTCTACATATTTTATATTTAATTTTTAGTGTTATATATTTTTTTACAATGTACGTTTAGTATAATTATTATTATATTATCTATGTTTACATGTAAGAATAATAGTAAAAATAATAATAATAACTCATTATGTTTTAATTTTTCACCCCAAAAAATGTCTTTAGTGGGGTTAAATCAAATATGGGGATATATAATTTTATATGTGGCCCGCAAGATCACTTGAATTGGCTATCCCTGCTCTTTAATATTAATTCACTTGCATAGAAGAATCATAATTTGAATATGGCATTCTTTTTTATAGAATATCTGTAATATTTAAATTTTCAGAATAATTAAAATACGAAATATTTAAAAAAATTGAAATATTTAAAATAATTGAAATATTAATAATTAATTGAAATATTAATATTATCACGTAGATAGTTGGCAGAAGCTTTATTTAGAATAAAAATAATTTTAATTTTTAAATTACATATTATTACAAGAAAGATTAAATAAAAAAAAGCCTCCACAATAACTATTATGCTTCTTTTTTTTTTCACAATTGTGTTGCTCCACGTATGTCTGACTATCACCCTAAACAAGTAATCGATTCGCCCGTTTGCGCTTTTAAACCCGGTAGCGGTTTTTTTTTATTTTTTATTTTAATTGGTAGATCTATAATCAATTTGAAGTGAATGAAAGTTCAAATTAGGCTTAGTGTACACGCATGATATAAATAAGAATCCTCTTTCGGTAGCTACAATTAACTCATTTAATTGCTTCCAATACTTTCATATGCGAGTCCTACTTGGGGATCTACTGCTCCGTCGAATTTCAAGGTCATACAAAGAATTGAAAATAAAATCCTACGTATGATTACAAATTCGTCCTGATTTTTCCGAAATGAGGATATCAGACATGCTCTTTTCCTCCCAAGTTTTAAGCAATTTGTTTATAAAATTGCACAAAAATTTTATAACTCCCTTCTATATAGTAATAATTCTGTTTTGAATTATCTAAGCCAGGGGTTTCCAATCTAAGGCCCGCGGGCCAAATCCGGCCCGCCAGTGTCATCAATCCGGACATCCAGTGTCATCAATTAATAAGTTGGATAAAAAAATACAGAATGATAATAACTCGGTTTTATTGACTTTCCAGGTAAAGCTTAATGACAAGTATAACAACTAACTTAAGCATAACAACTAACAAATAATTGAAATAAATCCCACTAACATTATAAACTAGTGACCATTCCGCGGTTACCCTCGGTAGTTATGTTGGGGTAAAGATATCGCATATGTATGTATATCAATGTTTGGAATGTATATATCCTGAATCGAACATATGATTTTTATCCTGAAAATCCCTCAGAAACGGAAAAGCTAAATTAACGCTATTAAATCAGAAAGCTAAATTAACGCTATTAAATCAGAAAGCTAAATTAACGCCAATGAAACCGCAGAGTATCCACTTGTAAAAAAAATACTAATGAGATTTATGTAATTGTGATTTTACATTGACAATAGTTTATAGTTGTGGATCAATTTTACTTGTGCCAATTATCAAAATAATTGAATAGTAATTAGTAATTGAATTGAATAGTAATTGTGTAGTAATTGAACCAGCGAATTTAGCAAGCGTATGCTCGTTCAGAGCGCTTACTCGGCGACTAGTCTAGAAATTATAGATAATAGGGAGTTTTTGCATACCGTAAGTTTGTTACCGTAGGACGTCCGTTAGCATTTTTCTCCCTCCAGCGCGTGCTCAGTTTCCTATGAGCATGCGCGCTAGGGAGAAATGCTAACGGACGTCCTACGGTAACAAACTTACGGTATGCAAAAACTTCCCTAATGGCAGAAAAATTAAAACGGTTTGGGCCTTTGGTACTTACTGGAGTAAACAGTATGGCCCTAAAGCTGAAAAGTTTGGAGAAACCTGATCTAAGCAACTATGATTACGATATTTCTGATTTCAAAAATCGCAAAAGACCTAGCGCTGTACTGAATATTATTCATTAACGTTTCGATATCCTCCTTTCCGAATTACCATGCAGTTTCTCCGCTGAGTCACAATTTCCCCTCCAATCGTTTTTGTTTGTTTCTATTCTTTATTTTTATTACCTTCTTAAAAATTATAATAATAATATAAAAAATTATGTTCGCATAATTTTTTTTTTATTAATTAATAATAAAAAATATAATTAATAAGTTAATTTTTTAAATAAATTAATAATATTTGTATACTACTGTGTCCAAAAAGTAAGACCAATTTTCCATTTAAATTTCCCGGACATATGGTATTTCAATTTTTTTTTTTTTTTTTTTTTTTCTTTTTTAAGTTGTTGGCACTGTCCTTGACATCTGTGTGAAACTTTACTTTAAAATATTGGTTAGTGCTTGAATTACGCTTGGTTTTGTGAGATACTAAAATTGATTCCGGCGATTTTTGAAATGTCTCTTCAATCGACTCAAAACAGTGTCCCCGGAGTGGTCTTTTGAGTTTAGGGAATAGCCAGAAGTAGCACGATGCTAAATCAGGTGAATACGATGGTTGTGGAACGATATGGGTTTCATTTTTGGCGAAAAAGTCACGAATAATCAATGCAGTGTGAGCTGGCGTATTCAGTGTTTTCGATACCAATGGCATTTGACGCGTTTGAGGCCCAAAATGGAATTGACCTATCCTTTTGCAATTCCGACATCATCTGCAAGGTCTCTAATTGTAAATCGACGGTTTTCAAGCACCAAATCTTTAATTTTTTTGCACGTGAGTTTTGTCGGTTGAGGTTGATGGTCGACCAGAGGGCTCTTCATCTTCAATGCGTTCTCTGCCTTCTTTGAACTGTTTATACCACTTCTAAACATTTCTTTCCGATATAGGAATGCTCACCGAATGCCTTTTGCAACATTCTATACGTTTCTCCAAACAAAATTTAACGCAAGTTTTTGCTCAATTCATTCAGACATTTCAAAAATCGCCGTAATCAGTTTTAGCGTCTCACAAAACCAAGCGCAACTCAAACACTAACGAATATTTTGACGTCAAATTTCACACAACAATCTGAAAAAAAAAAAAAAAATTGAAATACCATATGCCCGGGAAATTTAAATTGAAAATTGGTCTTACTTTTTGGTCACAGTAGTATATCTTACTCTTTTTCTATCAAATCAATGGGCTTAAAGCTTAAGAAACTTCTCTCATTCACACAACAGCAGATAGAGGTTCCTAAGTATTCAACTGTCTCCGTTAATCTGGCAAATGGTCGTAGCTAGAATTAGAATGAATTGAGATATCTTTATTTTTATTTTTATGCCAAATGTTGGAAACTGGGAATTTCTTAAATTTTATGATGGAAAAAAAGCCAAACAAATACAGCTTGAATATAGTACGAAATAAGATATCAGAAAGAGAAAAAATGAAAAAAAGCCAAACAAATACAGCTTGAATATAATACGAAATAAGAAAGACAATAATGTAAGCTCACTTTAAATATACGAGTTAAAGTAACCTATAAATACAGATTAATACTTCACTAAAGAACTGTAAAGAACCTGTACCCGTACCTGTAGAAAATGGTGTTGTAGAACGCCTGACTTTCCGAGAGTCAAACATGCCATTCAAGGAAGCAAGTTTGAAGCCGTGTTCTATTTTATTATAAGACGAGATTCAGTACCCAAAATGATTTTCGATGAGTCTTCACCAGAAAAAGCCTGGGGCTTACTATCATTTCCCCAACATAAAATCGACGACTTTGATGGAAGTTCTTGTGCATCATGGTGGACAACTGCACACTGCTTTCCATTCTCAGTGCTGACTTTGTGCTAGTACTAGGCAAGATAAAGTTCTTGAACATTACATCTAAAACATATTTATCTAAAGTTAAATTAACAGTTGGATATCTGAACGATAGTATTTTCAATTCAAACAATAAAATCTAATTCGTGAATCTGTAAAATGGTAACTACACACGCTTCCAATATTGGGTGTAAATTAACAATAATTTTTACAGATGATAGCGCTAGACCATAGAGAGATCAGTTTATCGTGATTTTCTCTATCTTTATCCATTCTCAACGCTGACACTGTGATAGTACGGAGGATATGGTCCTTGAACATTGCATGTAAAACACATTTCTCTAAAATTAAATTAATCGATAGACATCTGAAGGATTATATTCTTAATTCAAAAAATAAAATCTAATTCATGAGTTTTTAAAATAGTTATTACATACGCTTCCACCATTGGGTGTGAATTAACAGTAATTTTTATGGATAATAATGCAAGACCACAGAGAGATCAGTTTATCATGATTTCTCTATATTTATCCATTCTCAGTGCTGACACTGTGATAGTACAGAAGATAAGGTCCTTGAACATTACATGCAAAACATATTTCTCTAAAGTTAAATCAACAGTTAGGCATCTGAAGATTATATTATTAATACAGAGGATAAGGTTCTTGAACATTACATGTAAAACGTTCTCTAAAGTTAAATTAATAGTTAGACATCAGAAGGATATTACTAATTCGAAAAGTAAAATCTAATTCGCGAATTTACAAAATAATTACTGCATACGCTTCCATCATTGGGTATGAATTAACAATAGCTTTTATGTATAATAACGCCAGACCTCAGAGAAAGATCAGTTTATCGTGATTTTCTCTATCTTTATCCATTCTCAGTGCTGACACTGTGATAGTACAGAGAATAAGGTCCTTGAACATTACATGTAAAACATATTTCTATAAAGTTAAATTAACAGTTATACATCTGAACGATTATATTATTAATACAGAGGATAAGGTTCTTGAACATTACATGTAAAACGTTCTCTAAAGTTAAATTAACAGTTAGACACCTGAAAGATTATATTATTAATCAAAAAATAAAATCTAATTCATGAGTTTGTAAAATAGTTACTACATACGCTTCCAGCATTATGTGTGATTTAACAATAGCTTTTATGGGTGATAACGCAAGACAACAGAAAGATCGATGTTCTTTTACTAAACGTTATAGACATGATTTTCTCTATCTTTATCCATTCTTCAAAAAGCAGACAAGACAACAGAAAGATCAGTTTATCATGATTTTCTCTATCTTTATTCATCCTTAATGCTGACACTGTGATAGTACAGAGGACATGGTCCTTGAACATTGCATGTAAAACATAATTCTATAAAGTTAAATTAACAGTTAGATATCTGAAGGGTTGTATTATTAATTCAAAAAATAAAATCTAATTCATGAATTTTTGAAATAGTTACTACATACGCTTCTACCATTGGGGTGTAAATTAACAATAGTTTTTATGGGGTATAACGCGAGACCACACAGAAGTCAGTTTATCATGATTTTCTGAAGAAAGAAACTATTCATTGTAAGATTTAGCCAGAAAAGTGTCTAGACCTAAATCTTGCAAAACATGTTTACGTTTCTCTAATTACGCAATCAATGAGACATTGTTTATTTAAATTTTTAATTTATGCAACGAAATAGTCATTGCATAACGTGAATTACCCTTTCCAGGCTTTGAAATATTCTCTTTTGGAAAAAAAAATTCGGTTTCCACACGTTATGATTAAAAATTGATTCTGAAGTTATGTTTACTTGTTAATAATATAATACAAGTAAACTTGATAATAGTACGGGATATTTTTAATTAATGAACACTTTTGGAAATATATTCCGGGCATTTTATATCTTATTTGCATATAGCAATAAAAAAATCCTACGATTTATTTTAATGGCGCTATTTTCTGTTTAGTATGGGCAAATGCGTATAAAATTCCATTAGAACAAACAAATTATTTTTCAAAATACAATAATATCGCGAAATTACTTGATGAATCACATTTCAGTGCATTAGCTGCGAATGCCGCTCCTAAATACTGTTGAAATCGGTTTGTTTTAATATGGACAAAAAATTCAAGGCATGCGAGAATATTTGCTAACTCTCGTGGAAACAAAACTTCCTCTCCAGATAGAGTCAATTTATTGTTCAAACATCAAAGCTTTCACAAAAGCATCAAAGCCTTTCTGAGGTAAATTTGCATATAAAGATATATAAATTTTATTTAAGAGACCAACTTTTAATAAAAACACTAATTTAGAAGAAATATATTTAATAAATTTACATTTTTTTTATATAGTTAATCTTGACTATTCTCTAAAATGTTCCATAATTATTTTGACAATAGGCTGCTTTCCTTACTAATACTGAAAATTTTCTGTTTTATCCTTATGAAAAAATTTAAAATTGAAAAATAAATAAATAAATAAAATACTTGACAATAAAGGTGAAAAAAAAAAGAGACATTGTTTACATTAAAGATTTTCCGCTATCAAAACATAATAGAACGAAATTTATAAAAAAAAAATCAGAAGATTTAATAAAAAAATTATTGATAAAAGAAGAAATAAAGAGTAGTGAGAATTAAAGAAATATGAGCACTAATTGTAAATTAATGTTTTCTTTCAATGATTCTGTATTGATGAAATATATACATTAAATAAATCACAAAGTAGTTTCTAGAATGACTATAGTTCGATCAGTAAAGCCAAAAATAATAACATAAACCTGAAAGGAAAATTTAGTTATCAAATAAAACAAGTAATATAAAAAAAAAAAATTTAAGTCAATTCCTACTTTTTTTTTCCGCTATCAAAAGTCCTTTATAATAGATTTTCAATCATTTTTTTAAGTTAATCTGGCGCCATCTATTGGTAGATATATGCAACTTAAATCTAAAAAAAACTAAAATTAATTAATTAAATTTAATTACTGAATTAATATTTGAAAAAACTGTATTAACATCAAGTGCCGTCCACTACAAGTTCAAAAAACGTATATTTGAACTTGAGTGGATGAATAAAAAGTATTTTATGAACGATTGAAAAATTGAACAAGATATATAGAGGGAGAGTGTGAACTAATAGAAGGAATTGAATGAATGAGGACCAAACAAATTAAACTCCTTTACAAATTTTGGCGGAAAATGATACTTTGGACCCTTTAACTCTTCAAATGATTCATGAATAACGTTATTCTTAAGGAAGGCTTACGGAATAAATACTGGAGATAGCGAGTGCCAAACGAAAAAAAAGTGTTGCCAAACAAAAAAAAATTTTAAAAATCCGAAGATTTAATAAACAAAATTATTGATAAAAAAAGAACAAATAAACAAAGTAGTGAGATTTAAGGAAATACGAACAGTAATTGTGTACTATTAAAGTTTTCTTTCAAGAAATATATACATTAATTGAATCACAAAGTATATTCTAGAATGATTATAGTTCGATCAGTAAAGCCAAAAATAATAACAGCAACCTAGAATTAAAATGAAGTTCCCAAATAAAAGAAATACTGAAGATAGCGAGTGCCAAACGATAAAAAAATTGTTGCCAAACGAAAAAAAGAAGAAAAAAAAAATTAAGAACGGCGTAACTTTTAATTTGCGTGGGTTGGCATATTACTTATTTCATTTGTATCTGCGTGTGTATAACTGTAACCTTAATTTTGGACATGAATTTATATCACGCATTTGCTTTTAAAATGCAGACATTAAAGTTGCATTTTGCATACATAAATTATTTTTATCAACAGAAAATTAAGTACTTATGTTTCATGGAAGCAATTTTTAAAAAATAAATGAGATGATTTAATCGAAGGTTTACATGTTTCAAGCTGCTTTTTTTTCTTGGATAATAAAAACATTACTTATTTATGATACAAACACCGAGCTACGTATTTCTATGAGGTTGAATTAACAATTAGACATCTGAAGGACTGTATGATTTATTGATAAAGAAAATCTACTTTATGAATTTTTAAAATAGTTACTACATACGATTTCATTAATGATGTTTCCTACATGAGAATTAACAATCAATAACAAGTAATAATAAGTAATAATTGCAGCTGCAATTAACACTTTCAAAATTAATTCATTTTCAATTTTTACTGTACAAAACGACTTCAATGACACACATTTAATTTATTCAATAAAATTTGAATTCGTCTTTCGTTTTCCTTTACAAGGTTTAACTAATAATTAATAAATACTTGAATTTTTTTTAAATAAGTTTTACCTTGCAACGAAAAATAATTAAAAGAAAATATTCAGTTAAAAAAAAAAAGTACTTTCGTAAAGAGTTCGCTGTAATAATTATCCAAATTTGGAAGTAAAGTGAAGCGATAAATGCTCTGGAGTTATTTGAATGTGTTAGGTCTTTTGAATATATTTTATAATCAAAATTATAATTTTTTTTTCTTTCTCAAAAATCAACTGACATAAAGTAATCTTTACACATGTCTAGTGTTTTTTGGCTTCTTAATTGAGAGAACTCACTTCGAATCTCGACAAACGACACAACAAATTCTGTGTCTACGGTATGGGCACGGTAAATTTTTAATAAGAACAGTCGCTTTAAAAAATTTGAAAGAACACATATCATACTCCTAGTGATGTATGCTCTAAATTGCAATAGCACTAAAAATTGGCGAACCAAAATGGCGTTCTCATTATAAAGTGATCTGCAAATCTGGTTAATAAGTGAATCATAAAAGTCAATACCAATGTGCCCAAAAAGTACGACCAATTTTTTTTTTTTTTTAAAAAACTCTTTATTTATTCTTCCAAATTTATTTTATCGCCATCAAAGTAATCCCTTCCGGACACGGTGCACTTATGGCAACTTTTTTTTTCCAATCCTCAAGGCATGCTAAAAACTCATTGGCCGGGATAGCCTTCAAAGCGTGTGCCGATTCACGTTGAATCTCTTCAATGGACTCAAAACGGTGTCCCCGGAGAGGTCTTTTGAGTTTAAGGAATAGCCAGAAGTAACACGGTGTTAAATCAGGTGAATACGGTGGTTGTGGAACGATATGGGTTTCATTTTTGGTGAAAAAGTCACGAAGAATCAATGCAGTGTGAGCTGGCGCGTTACCAAGATCTGTCTAATAAATGTGACCTCTTGAGAATAGCTTCACGCAAACGACACATAACACTCAAATAATATTTTTTGTTGACAGTTTGACTCGGCGGAAGGAATTCATAATGCACCACACCACGGTAATCGAAGAAAACAGTCAACATGACCTTGATTTTTGAGCGACTTTGGCATGCTCTTTTCGGTCTTGCTTCACCTTTGTCACGATATTCGCTCGATTGATAGGTTGTTTCCAGGATGTAAGCGTAAATCCAAGTCTCATCTCCAGTTATGATGTATTCTAACTTGTCCTGATAGTCAGAAAGCATTGTTTCGGACACTCAACGCGACGATGTTTTTTAAAAAAAAGAACAGTGTTTTCAGTACCAATCGAGATTTGACGCGTTTGGAGGCCCAAAACATCTTTTAAAATGGAATTGACAGATCCTTGTGAAATTCCAACATCATCAGCAAGGTCTCTATTTGTAAATCGACGGTTTGCAAGCACCAAATCTTTAATTTTTTGGACGTGAGCTTCGTCGGTTGAGGTTGAAGGTCGACTAAAGCGCTCTTCGTATCAACGCGTTCTCTGCCTTCTTTGAACTGTTTATATCTCTTCTAAACATTTCCTGCCGATATAGAAATGCGCACCGAATGCCTTCTGCAACATTCTGTACATTTCCGCAAACAAAATTGGATGCAAGTTCTTTGCTCAATTAATTCAGATATTTCGAAAATCGCCGGAATCAGTTTTAGCGTCTCACAAAGTCAAGCGTAACTCAAACACTATTGAATATTTTGACGACAAATTCCACACAAATGTCAAGGACAGTGCCAGCAACCTAAAAAAAAAAAAAATTGAAATTTCAAAAGCCCCGGGAATTTTGAATTGAAAATTGGTTTTACTTTTTGGACACAGTAATATTTCATCAACGGATCTTGGATATATAATAGTTAAGTGATATATTAAATTAACTTTCATAAACATAAATTAATCCTTAGGCATTATTTTAAGAAAGCTGAATTCATCATATGCTTACATTACGAAAACCAGATCATTCAAAATAAAGCAGAGAGCACGTGATTTGATATGGCAGATCTTAAAACTTAACAACATATAGTTCATGTACATTTTAAAACAACGCATAATTGAAAATTACGTGAAATATGAGCGATTATTTTAAATAAAAATTGCGAAATGAAAGCGTCTGTCTTTAATCCGTTTTAAATAATAGCTTCATGTTGTTGTTTTTAAATATATTTTGTGATTGTCACAGATCTCACGCCAGAACAACATCGTGTTCACACGTGAAAAGAACAGTTGCTGCAATTCGAAATCGAATTCGAATGTCTTTTCTCACTCCTGAAATGACCTTGGAACTGACCTCTTGAAAACGACCTGCGAAGATAATGAAGGGCGAAGATCATTACACGAAAGAAGCCCATTACGAAAATGAATAATAATGAAGCCGAAAGCGCTCGTGAATCAGAAGTCTTCTATTTCACTACAATAAAAACAAAATTTCCATTTTGAAAAGTGAGTTTTGCCTGAAAGAAAGGGTTGTTTTTCAAAAAGTTAACTGAATAAAAAAAAAACTGCTCACACCAAGTAAAAAAAAAAAAAAAAAAAACTTAATATTTTTCTACGTACATATGGTTTCTCTGAAAAACAAGTTGAAAGGGTTATTTATAAAATTTCGTCAATACAGAAAAACAACCTAATTTATGCACAAAAGAAATAATTGCTTATTGTTTGAAATGCATTGATAGATATTTATTGTACATAAGAGAACGAATAATAATTTATGATAGAAGTATAATAACTCAAATGTGATTAATTTACATATAAGTTTAAGAATTTATGTGAATTTATATTTCTAAAAAGCTATTACACTGAAAGATTCCATACAATTCTAAGAAACTAATGATTATATGATTCTTTTAAATCAAATAAAAATTACCCTTTTTTACGGCATAATTATAACAAATTAGAAATGATGAAATAATCATATTCGTGTTTCAGATTTATTATTTCGTTTATTTATTTATTTTCCTATATTAGTTCTTTTAAAAACAGAATTTTTTTTTATAGTTAAAACTTATATTGGTATTAGATTGTTTGAAGATATAAAAAACATGTAACGAAATATTAAATGCCTTAAAACAATGCAACAGCTATATTAAGAGAAAATGATTATGAAAAATGATTGTTTACTCTCTTAAGAGTTTTAGTTCTACAGTTAATAAGATTTATTGAAAACAAATCATCAATCATTTTTGTAAGTTAACAAATAAATTAAATATACATTTATAAATTTCTAAAATATTTTTATTTTTAATAAGTTATAATCTTTCATATAAAATATGTCCATATACATATATGGAATATAAATATAATGATATATATATATATATATATATGTGTAATGTAAAATATGTCCTATCAATTCATGCAAGTTACATTTGTTGGAAACATAAATATCTCTACACGAAGTTTATCATCTATTCTAAAACTTTTTTTTTTTTTTTTTGCACAAGTTTTTTTTTTTTTTTTTTTCGTTATATATAATAATTTCGTTGTACATATTTAAATATATGGCTTCATGTTGTACTGATGTATGCCGGAGGATCACAGTAGGAGGAAGAAAATTGCATTCTGGGAAAATTTTTAAAGGTAACTGCCCCATATTTATGTGTTTTATAGATGAAAATCCTACAAACTCTAACCAAATAGCTTTACTATCACACAAGACGTTTTATATATGTTGAACAAACGCCATTAATTAATTTCTATCACATCGATTAAAAAAATGTGTTTTCTTAGTTTTCTAATCTGGCCTTTTTGATCTGGTTTGGTTTGCCGCTCTACAATCATTTTTTGCACACTTTAGGTTACTTAGACCGGGATTTAAAGTTTAACGTGGATTCCGAACCACCCACAAACATCCATACCACCGCCAGCATTTGAACGTGAAGCCTGCGGTACCAAAGGCCAGAGTGCTAGCCAATTGGCCACACCATTTTGATCTGATATCATTTATCACCGGAATGACAGATATACATCTGATTCAGTTCTGTGAACCACGGAAGCCTTCTTTGTTGCAACCACGTTGCCCAACCCCATCAGTGGAATCAAAGTGGTTCGCAAACTATTCTCCTCTAATTTAATCTCCCGTCGGTGGCATGGATGTTTGTAGTGGTTCGGAATTCATTTTGAACCGTAGATCCCTGTCTGTTTAGTCCACCTGTGCACAAACGACCGTAGAGCGACAAACCAAACCAAAATTTCGAATTTAATCTAGATTCCCAACAGATATTAAGATGACCGCCAATGAAAATGTTGGCTCTTTTACCCACTCAGGCTTCTTATTGGTAGATGTTTTACTACGTGTGATCTTATTATCTGGTGTGAATCCAGTTACAAGTCCAGTCACACCGCCAGCCAATCGGAAGGATATTTTATTTCACTGTCACTTCAAAATCTGAATTTCATCCGACTTCTGGATACAAGACTTCTGCAGAATACTGAACGATGATTCTTTAGCCAATAGAAAACTTGGATTTGTACGGCAGCAATCGAAAAAAAAATTAACCTTTTCGCTGTCAACTCCAGTTCTCATCAAGAATCAAACTTAATGGATGGTCATATTGACTTGTTGGATTGACCGGCAAACCAGTTGCATAATGGATTGGAGTAGAGTTATGCAACTATTTGCTCTCTAACAAAGTCATGGCAATTTAAAACTCTAGACAACTTTATGCATCAGCGAGTATAAATCTCAAAGTTATAAAACAAAACAAAGCAATTGTATATTCAGTGGCACAGAAATATAATTTATAACACAAGAACTAAATGGAAAATCATCAATTTAATAAATTTTATTTAAGAAAATGACCAATAATCAACCCAAAAACTATTGCCCCTGAAATATTAATTGAATTGGGCCTGAATGGCCGAGTGTCTAGCGCTCTCGCGCTCGGTACCACAGGCTTCGGGTTCGCGTCCCGGCGGTGCCATGGATGTTTGTAGTGGTTCGGAATCCACTTTAAACCGTAGGTCCCGGCCCTAATAGGGTCATAGAGCGTTGCGGGGGCATTGTTACTCCACGTCCGTGGCTTATCTTCAAGTTACACGCGCCCCCTGGGTAATACAAAGTGAGTAACGTCTGTGCAGCGCTTGTCTTAAGGCATCCAAGATCAAGCTGTCTAAGTGTTTGCCTGCTGCATTAGAAAGAAAAAAATATTAATTGAATTTCGAGCCTGCCCCTTCGTATTAAACACTAACATTTAGTTATATTATGCTCCTTATATTGAACGTTTATAATCTTTTTTTATACCTTTCTTACCACTTATGTTTATATTAGTTATTTAATATGTTTCCATATTCTTTTTTTTTAAAAGGGGGTTTTCTTAATAAAGATTCAATAGTATTCAAATAGAAAAGTATTTTTAATTATATAATTAAAATTTCTTTGGGGTTTTCTTAATAATGTTTTAATCATCTTTTCTGCTAGTATGGGGATATTTTTTGGTTTCAAGATTCAATGTATTCTTTTAATTATATAATTAAAAGGGGTTTTCTTAATAATTTTTCTCATCTTTTCTGCTAGTAGGGGAACACATAGTCGAATATACAAATAGAAAAGTATGATTTTGAATATATATATATAAAAAGAATTTCTTTGAACCTGTACCTTCATGCTAAACAACAACATTTATTTATATTATTCTCCATGGATTCAATGTTTATAATACAAACCAAATACATAATTTTATTCCTTCTGTACGGTATACGTTTCGTACCACTTATGTTTATATTAGCTATTTACTATAATGCCATTCAAGATTCGATCTATTCTTGTAATTATATAATTAGAGGGGTGTTTTTTTTTTTTATATTTTTCAACCTTTTCAATTGGTAGGGGAACACATAGTCGAATATACAAATCAAAAAGTAGAGGCTGTCAAATTCAGATCGTTCGAAAATTTAAAGAACAATTATGTATTCGGCTGTTTTAAGAATTGACCCACATATTCAAACAATTGTTAAATTATTTCAGTGTCAAATAGGAAATTAAATTTATTTTTTCCTTATCTTTCTTTATAACAATAAGTAATAGAAATAAAAATAAAATAATTATAGATAATTTTCAGTTTATCACTGAAGTCTAATAACAGTTATAACTGTATATAGATCTGAGGCGTTATAGCGTGAGTCGGAGTAAATAATTTTTTATCACGGTAGTCAAATAAATGCATTATTTATTTTCAATTTAAAGTCAACAATCAATTAAGTATCGTTTTCTTATGCCGTTTTTTTTTTTTTTTTTCTCTTAATGACTATTTTCTGGTGCCCACCTTCAAGCAAAAAAGTCGACGACCTCGCCAAAAGAATACTTTTTATCGACATATGATGATGCGTGGATTTCCATGGTACACCCCTCTAATATCCTCCAAAAAAAAAAAGTAGCTCAAGGTATTAGACCACACGAGGGACTTTATACAGTAATTACCATCACTTAATACATCAAGGGTAAGGCAGTGGCTAACGCCGTATCATTCCAGACTTCTAAAACGTAAGTTTGTTTGCGTAATAATAACTAGAAAGTTCACTCGCACCAGAGACAACCTAAAGTTTTTTTTTTATTTGGCGTGTAATTAATTAAAAAAGTGGGATTTTTAATACAAATCTCAAGGATTTGGCGAGGTTAATACCGCTCTTAATATGCTGGTATTCACACGATATGAATTAAAAGTCTGTGATTATTTTTTTTCTCGTCAATATGCAGCAATAAACGAATGAATTAATAGTAAATAGTTCCTCGTCTAATTCGAAATTCGCACAGACATTAAAATGATTACCAGTCAATGACATGGCGGGGGAAAAAACCTCATTTTACCTTCCCATGAAGTATACTTTTTATCTCTTTATCTGATGGATATCAGAACACCTTGAAGAAAGTTATAATTTGCAAGGACGTCTTGTCTTAATTTGCAATGATTATCACATAAAAAAATAAGTATGTTTTAAAACTAAAGAAAGGACACTAGTTTAGTAAGTGACATGTAACGCTACATGACTTGCCGATTTGAAATGTGATTTATATTATTGATTAATTGATTTATATTATTTACAATTCAGATGGATTTTTATCCTTTGTATTTTTTACCATATTAATTCAATTAATTTTTTGTATTTAATATTACGCTTGAATCTGTGAATTAGTTAATGTGATATCATACATTAGAAACAATTATATCTACAGTTTTATTATACCATATCTACAATTATTTTCATGACACATTAGATTGCATATTAAATCGTAAAATTGAAATTGCCATATAGTAAATAAACAAGCATAAATAAATATGTATTGATATATAAAACAAAATAGGAACAGAATATGTTTTAAATTTTTATGCGGCGTTATAACAGGAAATGATACAACAGCATTAAGAAATAGTTAAAAAGAATATAGTAGTTTAGTAAATAACATGTAACGCTACATGACTCGTCGATTTGAAATTTGATTTATATTATTGATTAATTGATTTATATTATTTACAATTTAGACGGATTTTTATCCTTTGTATTTGCCTTTATCATATTAATTCAATTAATTTTTTGTATTTAATATCACGCTTGAATCTGTGAATTAGTTAATTTGATATCAAATCAATAATTTGAATTAGTTTATTGATATAACATTTGAAACAATTATATCTACAATTTTACTATACAATATCTACAATTATTTTCATGATACATTAAATCGTATATTATTTAAAATAAAAAAAGAAATTGAATATAGTAAATAAAAATGCAAAAAGATTTATTGATATATAAAACAAAATAGCCATAGAATATGTTATATATTTTTAACTGCGGGAAATAATATAGCAGTAGTAAGAAATAGTTAAAAAGACAGTAGTTAGTAAGTAACATGTAACGCTACATGAATTATATGCTACATACCATACATTTGGAACAACTATATCTACAATTTTTAGATTTTAATGATACATTAGACTGTATATTAATAAAGATAAAGAAAAAATAGAAAAATTGCGGCGTTGTAAAATTTAATTGTAATATAATAAATAAACAAGCATGAAGATGTATTGATATATAAAACAAAATAGGCATAGAATATGTTTTATATTTTTAACTGTGGCGTTTTAACGGGAAATGATATAAAGAAAAAATATAAATTGTAAAATTGCATTGTCATATAGTAGATAAACAAGCATAAATATGTATTGATATATAAAACAAAATAGGCATAGAATATGTATTATATTTTTAACTGTGACGTTTTAAAGGGAATATATATAACTATATTAAGAAATAGTTAAAAAGACAGTAGTTTAGTAAGTAACATGTAATGATACATAAATTGTAGGTTTGAAATTTGATTTATATTATTTAAAATTTAGACGAGTTTTTATCCTTTGTATTGCCTTTACCAAATTAAGGATGATATACTTTTTATACCAATTTTTGCATTTAACATCGCACTGTGAATTAGTTAATTTGATATCATACATTTGAAATAATTATATATAAAACTTTATTATACAATATCTACAATTAGTTAATTTGTTATCAAACATTTGAAACAATTATACATGCAACTTTATAGTACAATATTTACAATTAGTTAATTTGGTATCATACATTTGAAACAATTATATATACAACTTTATTATACAATATTTACAATTAGTTAATTTGTTATCATACATTTGAAACAGTTATATTTACAACTTTATTATACAATATCTACAATTATTTTTATGATACATTAGATTGTATATTATTAAAATCAATAATAAATATAAATAATAAATATAAATTGTAAAATTGAACTGTCATATAGCAAATAAATTGAATGTCATAAAACATAAATATGTATTGATATATAAAACAAAATAGGCATAGAATGTGTTTTATATTTTTAATTGAAGCGTTTTAACATAAATGGTACAACAATATTAAGAAATAGTTAAAAAGACAATAGTTTGGTAAGTAGCATGTAACGCTACATGACTTGTCAGTTTGAAATTTGATTTTATTATTTACAATTTAGACGAGATTGTATCTTTTGTATTGCCTTTACCAAATTAACGATGATGATTTTTGCATTTAACATCACACATGATGCTGTGAATTAGTTAATTTCATATCATGCATTTGGAAATCATATCTACATTTTTAGATTTTCAGGATACATTGGATTGTATATTATTAAAGATAAAGAAAAAATACATATTGCAAAATTGAATTGTAATATAGTAAATAAACGAGCATAAATATGTATTGATATATAAAACAAAATAGGCATAGAATATGTTTTATATTTTTAACTGCGACTTTTTAACGGGAAATGATACAACAGTATTAGGAAATAATTAAAAGGACAATGTTTTAGTAAGTAATATGTAACGCTACATGACCTACAATTATACAATAGTAGTAAGAAATAGTTAAAAAGACAGTAGTTTAATAAGTAGCATGTAACACTACATGAGTTATATGCTATATATCATACATTTGGAACAATTATATCTACAATTTTTAGATTTTCAAAATACATTTGATTGTATATTAATAAAGATAAAGAAAAAATCGAAAAAATGGCGGCGTCGTAAAATTGAATTGTAATATAATAAATAAACAAGCATGAAGATGTATTGATATATAAAACAAAATAGGCATAGATTATGTTATATATTTTTAACTGAAGCGCTTTAACGGAAATGGTACAACAATATTAAGAAATAGTTAAAAGGACAATATTTTAGTAATAGTTATGTAATGCTACATGATTTGCCGGTTTGAAATTTGATTTATATTTTTATAATTTAGACGAGTTTTTATCATTTGTATTGCCTTAACCAAATTGATTTAGCTAGCATTTAATATAACACTTGAAAGTGTGAATTAACTAATTTGATATCAGACATTTGAAACAATTTTATCTACAATTTTTATATTTACATGATACAATCGATTGTATGTTATTAAAAATAAAGAAAAAATAGAAATTTTAAAATTTTTGTATTGCCTGTACCAAATTAATTTAATTAATATTTTGCAATTAATATTACATTGAAACTGTGAATCAGTTAATTTGATATCATACATTTGGAACAATTATACCTACAATTTTTGTATTTTCCTGATACATTAGATTGTATAGAGACAAGTATTGTAAAAAAAAAAATTTTTAAGTCAATTAATAGTTTTTTTTTTCACTATATTGCAGAAAGTCCTTTATAAATAATTTTCATTCATTTTTTTAAGTTTATCTGGCGCCATCTATTAATAGATATATGCAACTTAAATCTGAAAAAAAAATATATAATTAATTAATTAAATTTAATTACTGAATTAATCTTTGAAAAAAACTGTATTAACATCAAGTGTCATCCACTATAAGTTCAAAAAAAAAATGTATTTGAACTTGAGTGGATGAATAAAAAGTATTTTATGAACGATTGGAAATTTGAACAAGATATATATAGGGAGAGTGTGAGCTAATAGAAGGAATTGAAAAAATAAATAAATAAATAAAAAAAAAGAAAAAGAAATAAAAAAGAAAAATTGTAAAATTGAATTGTCATATAGTAAATAAACAAGTATAAATATGTATTGATATACAAAACAAATAGGTATAAAATACGTTTTATATATTTAAAGGAAAAGAATACAATAGTATTAAGGAATAGTTAAAAGAACAGTAGGTTAGTAAGAAACATGCAAGCTACATGATTTGTTGGTTTGAAATTTTATTTATATTATTTACAATTTAGTCGAGTTGCTATCCTTTGTTTTGCCTTTACCAAATTAATGATGATAATTTTTGCATTTAACATCATATTTGAAACTGCGAATTAATTAATTTGATATCATACATTAGAAACAATTATATCTACAATTTTTAATATTTTCATGATACATTAGTTTGTATATTACTAAAAATAAAGAAAAATAGAAATTGTAAAATTTAATTTTCATATAGTAAATAAAAAAACATAAATATGTATTGATATGTAAAACAAAATAGGCATAGAATATGTTTTATATTTTTAACTGCGGTATTTTAACGGGAAATGGTACAACAGTATTAAGAAATAATTTAAAAGGACAGTAGTTTAGTAAGTAACATTTAATGCTACATGACTTGTATAATTGTTTGACTACTTGCTACATAACAGTAATAATTTGAAACACTTAAAATATTTTACGATGTTTTAATAGTATTGAAGAAATGATTCATATGTGAAGTTATTGTCAGAAACGATATCTAGGTCAATTGCCTCTTTTATAAATGATATCATAAATTCATGGAAAAATGAACAAAAAAGAAAGAAATATTTATGCATTATTTCATATTTTGTATATTAGAAATCGATATACTTTCAACTATGCAAAGATGTGGAAATAGTATAAAAAGTAACTTTCCTTATCAAGGTTATGGATATGGATGTAGATATGTTATTATGTGGATATGGATGTAGATATATTCGGTGATTCCTAGTTATGAATATAGATATAAAAAAATTGAAATAAAACATCCTTGGCATTGTTCTGAATAAATATGAGGAAATAAAATTAATTAAAAATGATTCATCGATATCTAAATATTATTATCTCTTCAATGAATTTCTTCTAAAAATAATTGAAATCTCGTGATAAATCAATGCTAGTTTCTATAGTTCTTTCTTTTGCCGTGGGTATTAAAAGGGTAATTATATATTAGCAGTTGCAAATTTAGTAAATCACGCTTTAATCTTTGTTTTTGTGTATGTGTGCGCGTGGACTGGATGCTTGCAATTGTTCGGAACCCACTTTAAACCGTAGGTCTTGGACTAATATGACTACTACTACCACACCACACCACATCACATCACTGTGCCTAAAGCTGAGTTGCCCCTATACAGTTTGGGAATGATGTGGGTGAGAAGTCTGACTGGGCTCTGTGATGCTCTTCAGTCATACGAGACCAGAACATACGGCTTAAAGTGGATTCCAAACCACTACAAACTTGCATGGCACCACTGAGACTCGAACCCGAAACCTGTGATACCGAGCGCCAGACACTCGGTCATTCAGGCCCAGGCCTAATTTGACTGTAGAACGTTGGGTTGACAATCCTACCCCATAAAAAGAAAACATCTCCATTTTCGGAATCTACCAGTAGGCAGACGGCCATGGCCCGACCTGGACTGTAGTGCCACGGAGTTAGTTAATGAACATGGACTAATATACTCATGTTTGTGAAAATTGCAACACCATGAAGGGATCGTCATAATTAAATGAAATTTAATACACAGTTGAGTGGTACTGGTACAAATAAATGATTAAATGTTCAAAGCAAACAAACAATAACAAGAGATCGGAATCAGTATTTTGTGTAGCCACCACGCGCCGCAATAAGTGCTGCTACACGACGTGGCATGGAGTCAAACAAATTTTGAATGTCTGTCTGAGGAAGAGCATTCCATATTGTTTGTATGCGCACACAAAGTTCGTCTGCAGAAGCAACAGGACGAGGATCACAAGCGAGACGCCGACCAACGAAATCCCACACATGTTCAATCGGCGACATATCCGGGGAATACGCAGGCCAAGGAAGAAGCTGTACCTGCCGCGTTGCAAAGAAGGATTGAACAGTCCTAGCGATATGAAGGCGGGCATTGTCCTGTTGAAATACAGCGCCTGGCAAGCTTTGAAGGAAGGGAACAGCTTGGGGCTGTAGAACTTCACTGATGTACCGGTTGCTGTTCAGATTGCCCACAATTCTTAGCAATTGAGATCGTCCATTATATGCTATGGCACCCCAGACCATAACTCCGGGTGTTCGTCCACTGTGGCGTTCGATAATGCACTCCGGAATGTGACGTTCACCGGCATAGCGTCTGACACGAATGCGGCTATCATGGTACCACAAATTAAAGCGGGATTCGTCACAAAACACGACATGCTCCCAATCAGCTCGCCAGTCTCTATGCTCAGCGGCCCATTGTAGCCGCAGGCGGCGATGGTTTAGCGTGAGAGGATCCTGTATAAAGGAGTCTTTGTCGCAGTCCACGCTGCAGCAGACGTCTACGAAATGATGAAGCACACAATGAAACACCTGTAGCTATTGACCACTGTGCTGCCAATTGTCTAGAAGAAGCTGTACGGTCCTTCAGCGCCATGCGGACCAGGTGTCTATCATCGCGAGCTGGCGTCACATTTCGTGGTCCACTCCCGGATTTCCGAGTTGCCCGACACTCGTCCGTCCACTGCTTCCAAAGACGCATCACTGTGTTGCTGTTACGCTGCACACGAGCGGCTACTGCACGACAAGACAATCCAGCTTCACGAAGGCCGATGATTCTCCCCCGTTCAAACTCTGTAAGTTGTTTAAATCTCGCTCTCTTTCGTCGAAGAGGCATAAGTAATGATTGAGCTAACGTTTACCACTAGCAGATAACCACCGATAATCATACACGCCTCGGTACAGCCGCCTATTTATTCGGATCCATCCGCCGTTCGGAGGGCGCTGCTCAGCATACGCGTGCGCTACGGATTTGAAATTCTAATCATTTGCATATCATGCGCTAATTTGCATTTCCTGAGAATTTCAGCTCACTCTCGTAAGTCCTTCATGGTGTTTCAATTTTCACAAACATGAGTTTATATCCAATCAATATGAAAAATTAATCATATGATCAGATATATCTTCCATCTAAAGCGGGGATGTACAGACTGCGATCTGTCGTTTCTTTTCTATTGGCTCGCTTGACCATAGGTCAATTTTACTTTAAAATTCCAGATTTGGATGAAAAAACAAAACAACAAATTCCTACATGGTTTAGTTTGTCGCGCTACGGTCATATTTTGCACACTTTAGGCTAATTAGATCGAGTCCTCAGTTTAACGTGGATTCCGAACCACTCACAAACATCCGTACCACCGCAAAATTCCAGCATGAATTTATTAGAAGAAGTATAAACACCTAAATATTAAGAAAAATATTTTTTTTTCAGAGTTTTCTAACTTAATTTTGATACAGTGTCAATATCCACGTATTTTTTTCTATTTATTTTGTTGTTATTTATTATTATTATTATTTGTTGTTTTATGTGACCCACGATCTTTAAAAGTCCGTACATCTCTGATCTGAAACGCATTGAAATTTACTCAACATGAGGAAATGGTTACGTTTTATTAAAACAAAATATAAATCTTTGTTTAGCGGCGAACGCACGATGTCCTTCCTGAAATTTCATAACACTTACCAGAAATGTTTGTAAGCTTTAATGAACTTTTATAGTTCCAGGTGATACAAAAATTCATCGTAATTCAAATATTATATGCGCAATATTTTTCTCAAATCAACGCCAAAGAATTCATTCACTGAGTCACGTGTATTTTAATGCGTTATATGCCCACGTGATCTTAAAAATAACAGCCATATTTCTGGTTATCTAGAGTGTCAAGAAAGGTCACACGCCTCTCTACGTGATGAAAATTTTAATGAGTAAGCAGTTGTTCACCATAACTTGCACCAACCAAAAATTTAAATGATTCATTGCTTTTTTCGCCATTCATTGCACACATTAAAACATTGTGGTATCAAAATTTTAATTATTCATTGCACACATTAAAACAATGTTGTATACATTTAAATAAATTTTATTAACAGCAATGGCTTCATTATGATGTATGTTTAAAATATTTAGAAAGATTTTTAAACTTTAAAAATCACTCTGTATTATAATTCCAGATGAATATGATGAACTATTATGTTAAAACAAAACAAATATAACTTATTTTAATATTTTTGTTGTTGTTGTTGTTCTAATGCAGCTGGCAAACACTTAGACAGCTTGGTCTTGGATGCCTTAAGGCAAGCGCTGCACAGACGTTACTCACTTTGCATTACCCAGGCGGCGCGTGTAACTTGAAGATAAGCCACGGACGCGGAGTAACAATGCCCCCGCAACCCTCTACGATCATACTAGACCGGGACCTACGGTTTAAAGTGGATTCCGAACCACTACAAACATTCATGGCACCGCCGGGACTCGAATCCGAAGCCTGTGATACCGAGCGCCAGGGCGCTAGCCACTCGGCCATTCACGCCCACACATTAAAACATTGTGGTATCAAAATTTTAAACATTCATTGCACACATTAAAAGATTGTTGGATACATTTAAATAAATTTTATTAACAGCAATGGCTTCATTATGATGTATATTTAAAATATTTAGAAAGATTTTTCGAACTTTAAAAATCACTTTGTATTATAATTCCAGATGAATATGATGAACTATTATGTTAAAACAATACAAATAAAACTTATTTTATAATTTATTTTAAATATTAATGCAGTAATAAAAAGGTTCCTCGTGGATAATTTGATTCTTAAGTACCGATTATAAAATATCATGTTTAATAAGGCAAAATACTTCGCGCATTTTGAATAAAAATTGTTCTTGAATATATTTAAAAATATTGTTGAAAATATTTAAAAGTATTGTTAAGTATATTTAAAAGCGGGGCTTGATTGGCCGAGTGGCTAGCACTTGGTGCCACAGGTTTCGGGTTCGAGTCCCGGCGGTGCCATGGATGCTTGTAGTGATTCGAAATCCACTTTAAACCGTAGATCCCAGTCTAATATGACTGTAGAGCGTTAGGCGTAGGGCTAACAATCCTTAAGAAAATTAAGATTTGGTAAAAAGAAAACATCTCACGTCTGGAAATCTGCTAGTAAGCAGACGGGCTTGGCCTACTATGGGGCTGTTGCGCCACTGATGATGATATTTAAAAGTATTGCTGAGTATATTTAAAAATATTGTTAAATATATTTAAAAGCATCGCTGAAAATATTTGATCAATAGGATTTTTTTATAGATTAAAAAAAAAATTATTTTCAAACATTGAACTTTAAAATATAGATTTCATTTTACATAATTTGTACAACTACAATAAGGCAAAATACTTAGCATATTTTGAACAAAAATTGTTCTTGAATATATTTAAAAGTATTGTGGAGTATATTTATAAATATTGTTAAGCATATTTAAAAGCATTGTTAAAAACATTTAAAAGAACTGTTAGAAATATTTAAAAGTATCGTTGAGTATATTTAAAAATATAAGTATATTTAAAAGCGTTGTTGAAAATATTTAAAAGTATTGTTGAGTATATTTAAAAATAATGTTAAGTATATTTAAAAAAATATTTTTAAGTATATTTAAAAGCATTGTTGAAAATATTTAAAAGTATTGCTGTGTATATTTAAAAATATAGTTAAGTATATTTAGAAGCATTGTTAAAAGTATTGTTGAATATACTTTAAAATATTGTTAATTATATTTAAAAGCATTGTTGAATATATCTGATCAACAGGATTGCTTTTATAGATTAAACAAAATTTTTAAATATTGAACTTTAAAATATGCATTTCATTTTACATAATTTGCAAAATTAATACAACTTATCTTATGTTAACCTACTTCGTGACAATTTTTGAAATAAAGTATAAATAACTTTTTTTTTATCTCGTTATTAGATTCATTTTATATGATAGCTATTCAGTAAGCCAGTGAAAATCAACACGAACACTCACAATATCACATTCGAGACCTTCAAAACTAATGGTAAATAAATTACCATTAACTTTTCATATCATTGAAATTAATAGTAATACGTGCTTTCCATTTCTTAATGAATGCAACGTGTTCGTCAGAATTTTTATCATAACGTCTTGAATGAATTCCTTTTGTGGTTGTTATCGTTGGTTCCTTTTTACATTTTATACCATGAGCAACCCACCGATGGTGGATGAAGGAAGGACATTGCTTTGCAGAAGGAGTTTTTAAGGCTAACTCTCTCGTATTTTCTTGTCGTATAGGAGAAAACCAAAAAAAATAATTGCCTATGCGAGACATTTATTCAGTAATTTTAAAAAACATACATACGAAAACATGGGAAGAAAAGTTGTAGATATCAGATATCTCTGATTTTTCAGCACACACACACATATATATATATATACACAGTCCAGTCACATTAATGTGACCACCTATGAAAAGCCAGAATAACCACCTTTGGCAGAGCGGCCCTCTGCGAGACGTGCAGGAAGAGAGTCCATTAGGTTTCTGAAGGTGTTCACTGGGATGTTGAGCCATGCCGACTCCAGTACCGTGGCCAGCTGCGCTAGATTACACGGTTGAGGATCCATGGCGCGAACAACCTGATCGAGGTGGTCCCACAGATTCTCGATTGGGTTTTAAATCCGGTGAGTTTGCTGACCAGGGGAGTACGGTAAACTCATCCTGGTGCTCTTCGAACCACGCACATACACTGCGAGCTGTATGACACCTCGCAATGTCCTGCTGGTAGATGTCATCATTCTGAGGAAAAATAATTCGCATGTAGGGGCGGACATGGTCCGCAAGGACAGATGCGTACTTGTGCTGATCCATCGTGCCTTCCTCAATGATGAATGCACCCAGTGAATGCCAGAAAAACATTCCCCAAAACATAATGCTCCCTCCTCCAGCTTGAATCCTTCCGGCAATTGTTGCAGGGTGTTTGTTTTCAGAAGTTTCACGCCGTATACGCCAACGTCCATCTGTCCGATGGAGCGTAAAACGTGATTCATCGGAAAAAGCCACCTGTCGCCACTCTGTGGACGTCCAGTTTCGGTACTGGCGTGCAAATTCCAGCCTTCGTCGCCGATGAACAGCAGTCAGCATAGGTGCATTAACCAGGCGTCTGCTGTGGAGGCCCATGCGCAGCAACGTTCGCTGAACCGTTGTTGAGAATACACTCTTAGTAGCCCCTTGGATCATCTGGGCGGTCTGTTGCACGTCTATTCGTCCGAACGCATCTCCGTAGTCTTCGTTCGCCTCTGTCATCTATAGCCCGTAGTGCACCACATGTGCCACGCCGCTGATTTTGGATAGTGCCATTTTGCCATGCACGGTCTACTTTTACCACGGCGGCACGCGAAGAGTTCACAAAATTAGCCGTTTCCGAAATGCTTTCACCCTTGGCTCGAAAGCCAATAATCATGCCCTTTTGGAAGTCGGATAAATCGCTACGTTTCTGCATTACGCCAACGATTGAAATGCTTTCCAATGCCCTAGGACATCCTTCATATACACTCCACTGCAATATGCTGCCACCCGCCTTTTGTGATTGGTTATTTCACGTTGACGTCGAAAGTAGGTGGTGGTCACATTAATGTGCCTGGACTGTGTATATATATATATATATATATATATATATGGAGTACAACTTCTCATTATTTTCGCCTTAGAATTATGCGATCAAAAGTTTAGAGATTTCAGCATTAAGAAACAAACCCGTGACAAAGATGCCTAAACCGAATTCTACATTTGTTTTGAAATCCTTCCTATCAAAGGAGGCATATAACTATTAATCCAAATAAAAATTACCAATCTAACATACTACATTATGAGACAGGCTACAATATAAAAACACAAATTGCAAATACGAAATAAATCAAATTTAAAATATTCTATATTCATTCAATAAATTCTTACGTATCTGTAGAAAAAATTACATCATTCTGACCCAAATGTTTTCGACTTAAGCATACTCAGAGCCATATAATTATTTTTTTCAGTACAATGAAAGTAAACAAAGCAACGAGTCCCATATAAATCAATAGAAGAATAACCTTATAATTCATAATACATACAATTTTAATAGAAATTGAGTGTTACCTCGATAAACTATTTATTTCCTTTGCATAGAGAGTCCTCGTCATCTCATTTCAGTCAGTTACTATTATTGTTATTATTCAAAACTATATAAATTCCTCATATGTGAACTTTTTAATAAAATCCAATTTAGTTTATGCCAAAATCCCAGCTAAAAAAGAAATTAAGATAAGAGGCACTGAATACAAGAATCACTATTTTCAGAAATGAATATTTACCTTCACTCTAATTTCACGTAGAAGAATCTATGAACAAAATTATGGCTCCTTAAGTTTCTCTCATGACAGAAGAAAATCTTCAAAATCTATTTAGTCTGCATTATTTTTATTTAAAAATCATAACATTTTTATGGTTTTAAAAAACAATAGTCTGAGAAAAGATCAATAGTCTTCAATTTACTGACAGAAATGGCCAGAAAATACAATTAAAAAAGCTAATGATTGTAAAAAAAAAAATTTGTAATACATTTGTCAGTAAGTTAAGATATTATTGTCGTAGAAATTTCTCATTTTAAAACTCAAGTTCTGAAAAAGCATTATCCATTTTATTGTTTAGAATTTAAAAGAATATCCAATTTCTTATTGCTTTAAAAATTAACAAAAAATAATGGTAAATTGCACAAAAAAAAAAATCTGCATTTTACATATAATAATAATTAATCAAATAATTATATAATTATTTAATTCATGCACACTCTTTAATACTTCTTGAATACAAATACACATTAAAAAAAAGTTGTTTTAATAATGAGATTTACAATACATTTTTTTTTTTTTTTTTTTTCCAAATTATACTTAAAAAAAAAATTTGTTTCCAACTTTGCCTAATCAAATTTTTCAACAGAAATTTACAAAAATTATTTTATGTCATCAGATAATCTAGCAACATTTCCATAAATTAAAAAATATATATTTTTCAAAGGTTTCATCAATCTGATGAAACTTTTAACCACTGTATGCTTTTACTTTTAAAAGCTCTACAACATAATTGTTAACAATTAAAAGTTAAAAAATATTGAACAAGCAGAAGCATATTATATTGGATGAAAAACATATCAATTGAAAGATATGAATTGATGCATATGAAGAATATGATTTCAAAATGTTTTTTGTTGGAAAAATTAGTAAATTGTTTAACTACGAAGTAAACTGAAACTAGTAAATGTTCAGTTAAAAACTACAATTATAATTATGAAATTGATAGCATTTTATTTAAAAAAATAATCAAAGTCAATACCATTGAAAATTATCTAAAAATCACAACTTCTATTTTTGTAACTAAATCGCTTTAAAAAACATAAAACCAACATAACATAAAACCAACATCATTTACAGCTATGATTGATTAGTATTAAAATATTGCATTCAATATTATTCCATTAAAAATGCAGAATTGTTATAATTATAATATTTAGAATTAAAGATTTTTTCAGAAATAACAGATTTGTTAAAAATAGTTTTAATTAACTGTAAATTTTTACATATTGTTTAAAAATTTTATAAAGCTTTTAAAAAATTATTGAATACAAATTCTAAACAGATATATTTACCATTATTAATCAATTAAATATTATTATAATAAAAAATAATTTAACTTTTATCACATGGTAACTGGTTCTATTATAACAAGTTAAACACTTTACGAGAATTAATCAAATTAACATAAACTTTGTCAAAGTAGAGGTAAAAATATTTGGCAATGCTTACATTAAAATAAAAATATAAATAATTTTATCTCTGTATCTTTCTGCATCCATGCAAATAGGCCACTTGGCTATTTTTTTATACAATAGGTGAACAAATTATGCATCCGCTAAAAAACATTATGCGATGGTACAAATTTTAATATTGATTAACGAAACATATCTTTGAAATCATTTTGCCACCTGAATGTACAAGCAAGTGAACAAATTCAAAGGAATACAAGAAATTTGACTGTACACAAAGAAAGCAATTTATTCACAAAGGTAAGTAAATACATTTAAATATATAATACATTTTATAAATATGTATAGATAAATATTTTTTTTTAAATTCTTGATATATTCAACATTCTACTTTCCAACCACCAGAAAAGATATTTGAAATTGATTTTGACCATGTATCATCACAAGATGGGGGTGAATATAAAGAAGATTCATAACTTGCATCACTGCTGGAATCGGAACCTGAAATTTGCTCCATTTTGGTGGTAATCATGCTATTAACATCTTCAAAGAATGTGCTACTGTAAAATGCAGTTTCGTCCAATTGACTTGAGATTGATAATGGATTTTCCGTCTTTTCCATAATATTTGTGCAGGGATCTTCTACAGATAATATAGTCTGTGGAATGATACTTTCCTTTGTGTATAAATCATTCTCTATGGCAGCCAAAGTGACAGCAGTATTACTGACAACCGGTTCTTCTTGTTTATAATAAATATGATCGAAATGAACTAGTTCTTTGTGGGATTCCACGATTTCTGTTGTGGTCCCCACCATTTCTGGGGTCGATGGAGGCTCCTAAAAAAAGCATTCAGAAATATACAAATAGTAAAATATATTTCTTAAACTTTAATAGACAAAAAGCATTTAAATGTTTTTCGGACTATGTGTGTGCATTTTACCACAATAATGAAGATGTATAATTTAATAATTTATTATTTCAGATATTTAGATTAAAGTTATTTGAATATAATAAATTTATTGCATTACAAATAAGCACCTAAGAGCTTAAGATGTACAAATTTCTTTTGTCTTCATTCAAAGGTGGCCTGTGACTTACATTAAGTTTAGTCAATACAAAATACAAGCAACTATACAACAGAACAATCGAAGTTGAGTATGTTATCTACACTACAATAATGATACCTTGCAGAAAAATAGTTCTTTCAACAGCTTGAGTTCTTTTTTTTTGGTGGGGAGCATATTAAACATATTTAAATATGATTAGTATTCAATTATTTTTTTTACATTAAAAAGTTTTTTAAATTGCATCATAAGATTTGGAACAAATAGCATACAGTATGCTCTTTTACATTTTGAATAATAGCCTCAAATACAGGATTGGGGAAGAAATTGTCGAGACACACAATTTTACCACTTGTCTCAGTTAAGAACATCTGCTTAACTCTAAATGTTTATTCTTTCATTATTTACACAAACAAGATCATACAAAGTCCATCAATGCATTAAAAAAATTAATTAATATTTAAAAGTTGAAAAAATAGATTTGAAAAAATTTAAAACTTGCTCTCTGGAATTTAGAACAGTTTTTATATCCTATACTATCAATAACATATAAATAGATATATAATAATAGAAGCATGTCTGTTTTAAAAGTAAAATATAGATACTAAACATTCATTTCTTGCGACTTGAAAACTAATTTTAAATAGTTTTATTAACAACATTTATATCTGACATTTAATTTTCTTAAATTAATTTTATTATTAAAAGATAAAAAGAATTTAAACATTTTATGACTAATAAATGGAATTTTTTCATTTAAATATATTTCTAAAGAATCATAGTTGTAGCAGTTAGTAAAAAAAAACATTTTATCAGAATAAGAAATTGGATGAGGAAAAGGAAAAAAAGAAACTAAAAGGGTTGATAAAGCTAAAAATTCCAAAAATTTGAAGTTAGTTCATTCTATATCTATCCAAATATAAAAAAGATACAAGAGAATTAAAGATATGAAAATATGCATATCTTTTTCAAAAATATGAAATTTTCCATCTTTGAAATAAGTTTGTTCAAAAAGTTTATATTTCTGAAAGCAATGATAAAAAAAAAACATTTAGCAGACCATATACAGCTTTATAATTTTATGTTACACTGCCACTGAAAAGAGGAGTGATCTAACTTATCCCATAAACATTTTTTGAAAATTTAACATGTAATTCAGAGAAATTAGTACTAACCACAATCACTTATGAGCTGGAGTGATCATATACCAAAATTTGAAAATTCTGAAAATCTTGTGACAAGTTCCGAGAATTTTATTGTTACCCATAATCACTCTTAGCCAATTATCTACTCAGAAAAGAAACTTTTTCATTGAATTGCAAGAGTTTTAAATGTTAAGTACACTAAAAACAAGTCTTAATCATCACTTTTGTATTGTTTAAAGTGATATACGAATTCATTCTTGATGAATCAGAACTTCACATTTTGGCTCACGCGACATTTTATCCATATGCAAGGTACTGCATGTAGTCAACCTGAGTTGTTCCCAACTCTATATATCAATTAAAAATGAAAAATATAAATATTACAATGCAAATGCAACATATTAAAATCATGAAAAAAAAATGCTTGAACATGAAATGGTGTGTTTACAGGAATATTGCTTTTAGAATAATAATATTCTGTTTAAGAAATTGGATTTACATATGTACAGAAATAAAACATGTCCTTTTTTTTTAAAACAAAATAAAAGTTTTGCTTAGCTCTAAACTATAATCTTTTTTTATATATGAAATTTGACTATTATAAGAATAGTGATAATATTTCTACAATGGTAATTATATTTATTTTTAATTCAAGGCATATTTTACAAAATAAAATTTGCGTATAAATAATTTAATCATCCCCGAAACAAACAATGCTACGTATTTAAAAAGATACATTTCAAAAATATTCTTGAATGAAAACGAATAGTACTTTGTAGTCAGCATTTGTATAAGTTTGTTTAAATTTTAAAAAAGAAATGAAAATGAACATTCTGGATATAATGATATATATAACGAACACATCAAAATTAAGCGTTTAAAATTAAAGTACTCAATTTACTTAGTAATTGCATAGAGTAATATATAATAATGGTCTCATTAACAAAGTTTTACTATATCTTACTGTGGGTAACCCTGAAATTTTATGGATTATATATCAAATTTTTAGAAACAAATTAGATACTCACTTTACCTACAAAATTATAACATAAAATTCAAAAGAGAGTGCCATATGCTTAATATGTATGTATGCTCAATGTTATATTATACACTACTTACAAAAAGCATACATTTTTTTTAAAGAATATTTCTAAAAAGGTTTGGTTTGCTGTTCTACAGCCTTTTTTTACACACTGAAGGCAGGGCCTATAGTTAAGGTTTTTGAAAAAGGAAAAAACATCTTTCAAATGCATAACAATTAAATTTTCGAATCCAATCCAATATAATAACCTCCCTGAAACCAGCATTCAATGTTTTGAAAAATTTTATAAGCCCTGAATTTTGGGAGCACATTTACTCCTGCTTAAATATATTCCATAAATTTAAAAACAATATGTTAAAAGCAATAAAAAAAAAGATTAAAACATAAAACAAACATTTTTTTTAATATAAGATAAAAAATGTGAAATACATTTTATAGAACTGGAAAAATACTCCCTACAAAATTACTATTAAGAAGTTCAATGCAACAAAAAAAATAAATAAATAATAATTCAAAGTATGAAATGTCTTTAGTTTTATAATGTAAATGAATAAAGGATGACTGCATTTTACTGTTTTATGAACAAGCAAATAATCAAGGGATATTTAACAAACGTTCAATAATACAGTGTGTCATTTATTTTCAAGTTATCTTTTCCATGGTATTTCAACTATAAAAGTGCAAAAGTGAATCAATTTTTAATATAGAAAAGTTTAATATATAACTATTTTTAATAATGACATGCAGTTCTTATTAAAAAATATTAAGTTTTTCATACTTGTGTGCTTTCGCTGTTGCATATGGTGTTATCCGAGTCAGTTTGCAGAATGTTAATGTCAGTCCGTAGAACAAAATCCAGAAAGTCATCACACTAAAAAAAAAAAGAAGTTTTATACAAGAAAAAAAAATATTTATATTAATATTAGATATACAAGTTTAAAAAATTCAAAGAAAAATAATTTAATAAAAATTTTAATGGCCTAGTAATAATGGCAATTTAATACATAATTTTTTAATTTAAAATTGTTCGACTATAATAGTATTTATGATCCTTTTAATAAAATTACTAGCTATATAGCAAACAAGATAAAATATAATTTATTTAAAAAAAAATTAAAAAATTTTATCGTTCTAATTTATTCTGTTTTAAAGAATAAATTAGAAAAAAAAAAAAAATCAAATGAATTTAAGTTTAAATAATTTTTCCAATAACTGTTACTATTTAACATTTTTCTCATATATTCAGAGTAATTCTTTTGATATAATGCAATTTAAGATTTATATTAAACTGGGTTAAAAATGTATATATTTTAATAAAATGCTATTTCATATTGAACTCTTTTACATGCTACAGTACTATAAATGAAAATATTTTTTAATGAATTACATTATAAAATGTACACCACAGACTGTAAAATATGAAGAAATAAACACAAAAAACAGTATACTAACCGGGCTGTTGCTGGCAAAATTATTAATTGCATCACCCACAAAGCAATTTGCGGATCCTGTTTCTGCAGCCGAGAAACATTAATGAACGAAGCTTGCTCAAGGGATCCACTTTTAATAAACTCTGTGGTTTCTGCAATGTCTTTAGATGGACTTTTACAATTTATCTAAAATTAAAACAATGAACAAATGTGAATATTTTAAAAGCAATACATACATCATAATTTGAAGATTGTATATTAAATCGTGGTTATAAACGGTTTTGTAAGGATTGTATGCTCATCTATATTGATATTGCTTATTATTGTCTACTGATATAGATGAAGATTCCAATTATGTAAATGAAAACTTTTTATACCCTTTGAATTTTGTTTATTTTTATCTATTTAATATAATATTCAGGTCCAATATCACACTGCACATCATGGAATCCAAAAGGAGGGGGGGATCTTCGTGTCTGGTAAAAAACTATCCTGCTTTTTAATAATATCTAACCCAAGTGAAATGGCCAGTCAGATATATCACTTGAATTATAAGCAGCTCTGTAATCAAACTGTCCACTAAGTACCTACAACAGATAGGTACATCCAGAAACAAACTATATATACTGCCCGTCTACCAGAAATCAGTGTCAGTGATGCATTTGCAAGAATAAAGTTGTTTCAACTGCAAAGCTACTCATAAATATAATGAAAGCTATTTAAGCTTTGGTTTCCCTTAGTGGAAGAAAGGGAAAATAGTCCTTTGGTATGTTTAGTATGTGGATATAAAATGGCAAATGAGCCAATTTTTCCTAGCAAATTGAATAAATATTTTAAAACTACATTATAATTTACAAGATAAACTTAATTTTTTAAGATTGCCTGAACAGCAAAGAAAAGCCGCAAAATTCTTTTAAAAGTAGAATGATTGTTTGCGATAAAGCTCAAACAGCTTCTTATCAAGTCTCAGAACTGATAGCAAAAACTAGGAAAGTCACTTATTTTGCCTTCATGCACAAATATGGTCTAGATAATGTTCGGAAATGAAGCAGCAATGTAAATACGAAAGCTTCCTCTGTCCAATGATCCAGTTAAAAGGCATATTATAGAAATGCCTTCTGTATTACGAAAAACGCATGCAGCAATTAACTTCATTATTCAAATTTTACATAAGTTGACGAGTCAACAGACATTACCACCAAGGCATAACTATTCTGTTCATTTTATTAATAAAGATCAAACAGTACATCAATTTCTTTTTGGCAAAGAATTAAGTACTACAAAAAGTGGGGATATTTTAACATTTTGAATAACTAACTTGATAAATGGCAGTAAACATGGAAGACATTTGTACAGACAGAGCCCCTTCCATGGTAGGATGTGTTAAGGACCTTATATCTTCTGTAAAAAAAACAAAATGAGAATGTGATCCTAATTCATTGCTTTCTTCCTAAGGAGGCCTTGATGGCAAAAACATTGGGGGAAACTTTAAGAGAATAACATCAAGTAGTTCAGAGAGTAAACTTTATTAAACAAGACCTTTATTCGAACAGCTTTATATCGATATTGACTAACAATACTGACTACTACTTTTACACACTGAAGTGAGCTGGTTTCAAGGGAGAAAATACTTATACTTTTTATACTTAACTGCCAGTACTTCTGTATTTGAGCTGAAAAAAGAACTTCTTGCATTTTTTGAAGAAATGAAATAATTACATTTTTATAACCTCTCCTCAGTGAAAATTTTCAATTGTTATATTACAGTATTTGGCCAATATAGTTCAGCAGCGCAATATTTTGAATACCAGCATTAAAAGGAAAGAAAATATTCTCCCACTCACTGATAAAATGAAAGCATTTCAGAGAAAATTACAAAGAAGAATTAAATTTGGAAATATTTCCATTGGTAAGATATCTAGCAGAAAGCTTTGAATATTTTACTACAATATTTAACATCATATTTTTTGTGAATTAGGAATTTCTACCCTCACCATATTAAAGTATAAAAAGAGGAAATGAGAGAGTGCCTTTCAAATAACAAGTGGGCTGAAAAGTTCATAGGCTAACACATGGCACTACTAGTATTAAATCCATATGATATTTAGTTAGCCCTAACCTTCAAAAGACAAGTGCATAAATTTATAACGAATTGATGATTCTAAGCAGTGTTTAGAGCTATTCAATCGTAATAAACCCGAATTTTTACGTTGATACGTAACAATGGATGAAACATGGCTCCATTATTTCACACCGGAGTGCAAACGACAGTCAACTGAGTGGACTGCACGTGATGAACCGACTCCAAAGCATGGAAAGACACAAAAGTCGGCTGGCAAGGTTATGGCATCAATATTTTGGGACACGCATGGTACAATATTCATAGACTATCTTAAAAAGGAAAAAACCATAAACAACTATTACGTAGCGTTTAAAAGACGAAATCGCGGAAAAATGGCCTCATTTGAAGAAAAAAATGCTGTTTCATCAGGACCGTGTCACAAATCAATGAAAACGATGGCAAAATTAAATGAATTGGGCTTCGAATTGCTTTCGCATCCACCGTATTCTCCAGATCTGGCCCCCAGTGACTTTCTCCTGTTCTCAGACCTCAAGAGGATGCTCGCTGGACAGAAATTTCGTGCCGACGAAGAGGTAATTGCCGAAACTGAAGCCTATTTTGAGGCTCAAGACAAATCGTACTATAAAAATGGTATTGAAAAATTGTATGACCGCTATAATCATTGTATCGCCCTCGAAGGCAACTACATTGAATAATAAAATCAAATTCTATCAAAAAAAATAATTTTTCTATGCTAGCCTACGAACTTTTTAGCTCACCTTATGTCCAACATTGAAGAAATCACTAGGCAGACATTTCACATAAACACAAAAGTAAACTTAATGTATACTTCCTTTTATTTTTATAGCATTTTTTTTTCTCGTAATATTTGACTTAATTATTATAACATTTCTTAGAACTTTGTACATAGTACACCTACAATTATCTGTAGAATTTCAAATGCTCCCGAACTTCAAAAAGTTTAAGAACCACTGATTAATGATCTCCTATCAAAGCACTTAACATTTGAAAACATTCATGAAATCAATATACACTTATGCTTCAGTATACAATCTATTAAAAAAATTACTTATTGAAAGCTAATAACTACAAAAATAAAAAATAAAAACTACCTTTATATACACATTAAAAACAAATCTGAATTTTTCAAAAAGGGATTCAATAAAAATATATATTAATAGACAACATTTACAAAACCTTTCTCAAAATACAATTTACTTTTTTGCAATAGTGAAAATTTCATCGTAAACTTTTATTACTTGAAAAAAGAAATCATCCAATAATTACTTGATCTTGATTATTGCCTTGTGTTAGTTCTCTCAAACAATCTTGACTTTCTGCGAGCCTTTTTTTCAAAGTCTCAATTTCTAATCTCTGTTGTTTCATGAGTTCTTTTTGCCCTAATAACATCTCTTTATATTGAAGATTCTGCAATAAAAACAATTATTGAGTATAAATAACTTGAAGATTTTATGAAATTTTTTTTAATGTTTGTTATAATTTTGGCTGCAAAATAAAATATCTGGTATAATTTATATACAATCTATTAATGCATTTATAGTTTTCTTAAATATAAAACAGTTTAGGAACATTAAGAGTATTTTGAATCTTAAAATATAAAAATTGTTCATTAAAGTTGATTTTAAACCATTTAATTTTGAATGAATCAATTTTAAGAATCTTCAACAATATGAAATCTTTATATTTATTAAGAAGTTAGAAACTTTGACTAATATTAGTCTTATTACAATTAATTATTACAAAGAATTTTTTCTTTGTTTTTTTTTTTCTACATTGTTAAGAGTATTTTTTTTTATCTACTAGGGTATATTATAGCTTTAGTAAAAGTATGACTGCCTCGTCTTGCTGTTATTTTGCTAAGCATTCCCACCTTTATTTTCATAATAATCTGTTTATTCCATTCACATTTCCTCCAATAGAATAAAAAAAAATTTTAGAGGATGCTTAAAAAAAAACTTATGAAAATTTCTATGAAAAAAAATTTACTTAGTGGCTTATATAATCAATAAAAAGAAAGTACAAAATTTTTTGTACTTCATCATTACAGCTTTCATTATTTAAATAGCTTCAAGATTGTAGTCAAGGGTTCCTTTTTGGTGATAATTGTTAGAACATCTGGCCATTTATTATAAGGCTATAACAAGAATACTTTTTTTTTAAATTAGTTCCCATATTTTAGACAGAAAATTGTGGTATTCTATTATAAATTTTAAATAATAGTCTGAGTATTAACACAAGAAAGAATGAAAAATAAATTTAACATACAAGATTTATGAGATCTAAATTCTGTTTTTCAAGTTCAGACATTTTGGCTTTTTTTCTGTCTCTGGCTGTTTGTGCTGCCACTCTGTTTTTCATTTTTCTAAAAGTAACAAAAATATTTTAACTAATGTATAAAGATTTATTGATAATTTTGTATTAATAGATTATCACTTCATGCCCAATATAAAAAAGCAACCACTTTACTACCAATCTCAACAAATCATTCTCTATGATAGTATATTTTTACTCAAAATTACTTTACATATGCATTGATTTTTGTATAAAAATCAATGCATATGTAAAGTAATATTGATTGCTTGAGTAATATTGATTTTTATATAAAAATCAACACATATAAATAATACACATATATATAAAATAATTCTGAAATAAAAATATAGTTTTATCTTATAAAATTGTCAAAAGGATTTATTCATATTTTTAATCTTTTAAAAATTGAATAGAAAAATTAATATGAATGAAAAATTTAAGTTTTCTAAAGTAGACATTACATAAATTTATAAAACCCGCTAACAGATTTATTTATTTATTTTTTTTTTTTTTTTTTTTTGTACGCTTGTACAGAGTCATCAAGAAAATATATCCATGATTTTGAAGTTAAAAAATGAGCAGTAAAATTAAAAGTAATGTTTTCATTTTAATATAAACACAAGCTAAAGACCAATTTAATCCTTTTCATAGCGACGCAAGAACTTGGTGACATCAAATTCCTGTCAAACAAGCAGCTTATTTTAATGAATATCAATTGAAACAAATACTAATTATTATCAGAGTTTAAAAAAAATAAACAAAAAATTAAAATATATTAAATTTTAAATATTATTTTAAGACATTATCAGGGCAGGATTTTCCTATAAGCTAACTAGGCTTCAGCCTAGGACTTGGAAGAGGGGCCTACATTCAAATTGTTAGCAAAATTATAATTACACTATTCTAAAAACAGTAAACACTAAATCAAAAATAAGGAGAAATTCTACACATATGAATAATAAACAGGCATCAGTAATTTACAAACTTAAAAATGGGAGGTGAAAGGGCCTCATTAGTGGAATAGCATAGGGCCTCTTTTCATCTAAATCTGGCCCTGGACAACATAAAAATATTTTTTTACTAAAACAGAAAATTAATATTTTAAAGCTTAGTAACACTAGAATTACATTTTTATGAATATTGATCCAATTTCTTTATTTTCCAGTTGATCTAGACATTGTATTAGAATATCCCTGCCAATTTTATTAATACTTTAAAGTAAATTGTGGCCATGAATAGGTGGGTGCATACACTAATTTTGAGAAATATAAAATAACAACAGCACTAGTGTCAAACCACTCTCTAAATACAACTGGGACTAATAAAAATAATTATTTTCTGCAAAATGGGCCGAGAAGTTTTTAAGTCTATCAGGACACATATGAACACTGCCTTTAATTTATATAAATAAAGATGCATGCAAAATAAAATGGAGGAATGGTTATCATAATAAATTAACGACTTTAACATGATTAACATAGCCAATGAATCCCAAACCAATATCCAGTAAGATCTAAAATACCATAACAACTAGACATTTTAGAAGAAAACCACAAACTTTCCTTATAGTCTGACAAACATCATGTGGATTTGCATTTTTACCATATTTTTCCATTCAATTATCATTTCGTAAATTCATATTTAATCATAGTTTTATCTTTTGTTCAATATAGTAAAAAATACACTATGCATTTGCTTGTCAAGTTTCACTAAAAAAAGGAGAACAAAACAACTATTTGCAGAACTAAATAAAATTTGGAAATTAAAAAAATATTTTTAACAAATTTCTATGTAAAAAATAAAAATAGGAGAAATACCAACATTAGGTTCTTAACATGTTAACATTTAAGAAACGTTCCAATCTCTAAGAGGTATGTAGTAATCTCAGATATATGAGAGGATCAAAGGGGCTGTTGGTGGAATATTAAATCAATGAAATTTATAAAATTCTATTAATTATTTTTTAAAAAAATTACGAAATATGGTATTTACCAGTGAAATGAATTCATATAAAACAAATAGAAATAAGAGGAATTACGATTATGAAACAACTTGAAAAACGAAACAAAAACAAATATTTTCAGCTACTACAGACAATGATGTAATATACAATTTTTATGACAACATTCAAGGGTACTATGTGTTTACAAATAAAATAAACACTGATTTTCACGATAATTATCTTATTATGTTGTTGAAAATTTCATTGTCACATAGCCTTTTAACTGCTATTTGGCCAATAACATTTTACAAAAACCAAAATCTTAAGATTCTTAGTTTAAAAGCCATTAACATAAAAACTAATTATTTTTAAAAGGGAAAAGTTCCGAAATTTTTGGTTAAATTTGATTATCAACAAATTCCTTTTTTTTACCTAACCAAATAGTAAAATGTGAAATCGGATTAGAGCTAACATATGGTAAACATTTAGACACCATAAATTAACAGTTTTTAAGCAATCTTGAGATAAATATAAGCAGAAATTAATTATTTTATTTGCAATAAACATTTTAAATTTTTTTTTTTTTTTTTACAATAAATACCTTTTTTAAGATCTCTTAAAATCAAAGGGAGGGGGAACGCAATGTCATCAAATATTTTATGATTAAAACCACGATCACGATTATCATCCTGACGGTACAAAAACATTTGAAATTTTATACTATAACAACTTACCTGCGCATTACTTTTTCTTCTTGTGTCAAATGATCTAAACGTTGTCGTTTTCTGGGTCGCGTTTGATTTGTTTCAGCTCCATCACTTTCAGCTTCACTACTTGGAATTAACATGTCTCCCTCTGTCATAGTTATGTCCGCGTAGAGAAGACTTGCGATATCCGGCGAATTTAAATCAATTTTCGGTAAAATATTATGAGAAGACATTTTTAAATGTGGCATTGTTTCCAAATCACAACAAACAGCACGACAAACACAACCCTCCTCCTCCTTTCTAGCAGCGATTAAAATGGGAGTTCGTGGCCAGTTTTCATTGGTTAGATGCAATTTTCACTATGATTTCGTAATATCTGCCAGCGTGTAAGGAAATCCGTCATAAAATTGGTCAAAAGGAAAATCCACGAACAGTTCACGTGACATTCTTTCATAGCTCGTTTTTTCTCTAAATACAATTTTTTTAGATTAAAACTAATTTTACTGTTGCATTCTTAGAATTCTTTATGGAAATGAAAGGAAATATATATTTATTTAATCCAGATCTCATTCTCAATAAATTAACAGGATCTCCGTATTAATCTACAATAAGAGATTAATATTTTTTCTCCAAATGATAAAAGCTAATTTAATAACATACGGAGTGGTAACGATGGAATTAACTCATGATATATGCATATACATGCATAATGAAATTGCCAAATACAGTTGCCCAACAAAAAATACACTTACAATTAGATATCATATTGTATGAGAGAGTAATATCAAGATTTTATAAAAATAAGTCATTTTTTTTTAAATTCTTTAAAAAAAAGTTACTATATTTTAATAACCTGGTATTTTATTCTGAGATCATTCCCGATTAGAACAGCAGATACTTAATAGATTCAGTGTTATCTAGCGTGTTCCAGTATAGACTAGATACACAGCTCTAATATTACTTCTACAATTTACAGCGAACACTCACAACAAATAGCATTTAATGGAATTGCTTCCTACTTTTTAGAAGACATTCCGGCTTACAGATTTAGCGTGCAATTCTAGTACAGAGATCGAAACTTTCAGTTCAGTAGCACTTGATAAGCTTCAAACCAAACTACCCTGGACAAAAACTGAAACCACCCCAGCTCAATTCTTTAAATTCAAGCATTTTTTCTTTTATTTGCTATATTGCTGTTTTATTTTTGGAAGAATGAAAATCAAGATTTATTGTATGACCCTTACAGTGTTTAATAATTTGATTGCTTTGTATTTAGAGTTTTATTCTATTATTTGTTGAAATTTTCCAAAGATTTCCTTCATCATATTTTTTTATTAATATTTCTGCATCGGCTGCCACATGTTCCACTTAAATATGTCATGAATATTAAATTGAAGAGTAAATTTGTATTAATACTTTCCGGGAGAGGTTTCTGAGGTGTTAATCAATTATTAATCACTCCATGAATAACGAAATTCTTAATTATATTACTGATTAATGACTCTCGTATTCACGGGAATCTCGAATCAATAGTCAGACTTCACGACGGACAATCTGACTAGTGATTCGAGACGCATGCAGGTGATCATAATTTTCTATCAAGTTTCCATATTTCTAAAAGCAGTAGATACAATACACAATACCGTATTATTCAAAACTATACCCATATTCACATAATCTGCACGTGTTAAAAATTTTAAAAATACACATTAAAAAATTACATCTAAGTTTTTTGCTGTTGTTGTTCCTCTCTGAGACTCGTATTAATGAATAGGCCCCCAATGTGAGATGAAGTAAGATCATTGTCTTGCATAAGAATTTTTTTAATGTAATTGACTCTATTTGGGAAGCAGTGACTGCAATGGCATTTCTCTAGAGAACCATTTTGCTATGTAATTGTTGAAATCAACATTGGCTCCCGAGGCAGGCTACATGTAGGTTTGAAGTTTAATACGAGATAGAAGAACTCGTTAAATTTAAATTTAATAAGAATCAAATAGAAAACTTTCGAAATAATATTTCTTATATCACGTTTATCAATAAATACTGCTTGTATTTACATTATTTGCAGATTAGTAAATAGAATTGACAAATACTCCTTAAGTTCTTGTTCCTCAGAAATTTTTTTAATTATTATTTTCAATTGTGATTAAGTTCACTCTCTTTTTGTTGTTATTTTACATAAAGTAAAAAATTGCAAAATAGATGAAAACTTTCCGTAAGTCAGAATAGTTTTTTAATATGATTTTACCTTTTGAAAGATACTTGGAAAATATAACAATTCTTTGTACAAATTTATAATTCAATATCCTGTATCAAATACATAATACAGATTAAATAATGTTTTAAATAATCTTTAATAATAATAATACTTTAATAAAAATTTTAATAATACAGAATAAAGAAAAATGTTTTTTTTTTATTTCCAATGGCAGATTATGAACAGTTACAGCAAAAAAAGAACAACGAAAAAAAAAACATACAACATACAACAAAATAATACAACAAAACATGCTGAAAAGAGTTCATTAATCCGACAATAATGCCAAGTTGCAGATCTTTTAGCCACTAAAAAGTGTTACCAGGTGCACCACGGGGAGGTAGATCTTCTGCGCACCCAAGAAAAATGCAATTATGATAGTTTAATCTGTCTATAATGGAATTTTCATAAGTATTTAAAAGATAACAAAAAATCTGAAATCAGTTTATTTTTATCATTGTTGTCTTATTATGTTGTCTTTATTTATCACTTTATGCTATCTTTTTTCTTTCACTTTATTGCAGGCCATCAACTGGGTACTGAAGAGTCAATACTTCGAAATTGCATATTGAAGATCGTGGAATTTCATGCACTGTTAAAAAATATTTTTTTACATAAATTATAAACATGAGAAAAGAGCATGGGTAGCATTGCAACACATATAACTGATTGCAATGGCAGTATATATTGGAAATGCTATTATCATTTTGTTTTCACATAATGTCAACCAATCAGGATGCAGCATGAGATTTTCTTTTTTCATTATATCAAATGCATATCAGTATTAATATCCTAATTCTGTATGTGAATTAAAATTTTCAGCTCTAACATATTGTTAAAGTTATCACGATAAACGGTACTTTTTAGATAAACAGAAGTCGTATGAGTTTGGTTTTCGTGACAGAGATGGCCTTTCAAGGGAAAGTGTAAAAAGTGAAAGTAACAAAGATTATATTTTCGTGCTCAAATGGGAAAACAGAATTTTAATACACGTATCAATGCCAGATACAAGCCACAATACAAGCACACAGGATTTTATCATATACAATTTAAATATACAAATGAAACAAGATAAAGAAGAATATCATATTTTGATAAATACAAACCGCAGTTACTCAAACAAAAATCATGTAATGTTAATGTAATTATGATTACAATTTAAGATAAAAAAAATCAATCAGAAAATATGCTCAAAAAGTATTGGGACACTGCTCTACTTAAATGTAATCACGATAAGTACTAGGCCGCAAGAAGAATAAAGGAGACAGGCAATGTAGGGCCGTCTTCACGCATTTGCTCACTGTCATAGTGCCCACGGCCCCGCAATCCAACGGGCCCCAGAGTCGAGTCCTTCGTCAACATTAAATAATCAGAGAATATATAGGATGTACTTTCCAAACGCGTACAATGGACACATCACGGCCGAAGCCCCACTTTTTATCGGGTGGGTTTTTTGTGTCTAGGGGTCAATTTGGAAACAAAATGAAGAAACAGGGTGTTTCTTTTAAGGCCAACAACCATTTAATGAAACACACTATTATTTGCACTGTATTTACATTGTTATCAGTTCGTTACAAACATAACCGTCCTTCTCATTCTCACGCTGCGTCACGCCGCTGTCCCGTGGGCCGCAAGTCTCGCTCTCCTCTTCTCATCTATGAGGGTCTGTCCTCTTCTCCTGGGTTCAAAGTTCATAGTTTAATACTCCCCACATGGTGAAAGGTCTGTGACATCGACACGTAAGCGTAAAGTGTCGCCACCTACTGATTAACAGACCAACAAATACTACAGAATCGGCGAACCTGCAATCACTGGCGACTTAACACACAAAAAAATCAAAGTATTTCAAGAATATGACAAATATTAAGTAATAATTAAAATAATAAAAATAGCAAATAAAATAGAAAATTACTGTTCGAAAATGCTATGAGATAGCAATGTTCCAATAATAATTTTAAAAGTGCAAATTATACAAATATCAAAAATACTTATACCACATATAAGAAAAAATAAGTAAGACACAAAATATTTTATCATATTAGTAGAAACAGTAGTTAACAATAGATATGTGGCTAATCTAATCCTTAATCAAATTTTTACATTATATACTATGAGTGTTTTTTTCTGGATAGAGCTCTTGATAAGTATTAGAACATGCTAAAGGTTTGATAACAACACTATTCAAGACTTCAGGTTCAACATCTTCTCTAAGTAACGTGGATACATGTGGGGACACACTTGGCCGTCTTTTGACACGATTCTCCTATGTATATCAATGTTTTCAGTTTCATCTGGTTTATACGAAGAAATAAGGTCTGTGGGTTTATTTTTTACAAATGTGTCACTAGGATCACTCAGTTTAACCTCATTGCCCAAGTTTAATTTGAATGCTTGCTTTGAACATGTATTTTCGCATTTACAAAATTCCACATTATTATTCATGAAATTCATTGAAGCCTGAGATGTATAAAATATCAGCCCCTATAACAGCCTGAAATGGTAACTTTGAGGTTGGCACTAAATGTCATGTCAAAGTGAAGTTATTTTCATCTATAGTAATTTCTTGTTGTACGGAGCCTTAGTGAGAATCCACGAATTTCCAATTCCTTCCAAAACTATTCTTTTATTATAAACATTCGGCCTCTCAATACAAAAATCTTTACGTAATACTACTGTGTCCAAAAGCAAGACCAATTTTTAATTTAAAATTCCCGGGGCTTATGGAATTTCAATTGTTTTCTTTTTTAGTTTATTGGCACTGTCCTTGACATCTGTGAGAATTTTAACGACTTTTTCGCCAAAAATGAAACCTATATCGTTCCACAATCACCGTATTAGCACCGTGCGGCTTCTGGCTGTTCCCTAAACTCGAAAGACCACTCCGGGGGCACCGTTTTGAGACGATTGAAGAGATTCAACGTGAATCGCTGCGCTCTTTGAAGGCCATCCCTGCGGATGACTTTTTAGCATGCATTAAGGATTGGAAAAAAAGTTGGCATAAGTGCATTGTTTCGTAGGTTATTACTTTGAAGGCGATAAAATAAATTTGAAAGAATAAATAAAGAATTTTTGAAAAAGAAAATAATTGTTCTTACTTACTTACACAGCTGTAGACTTACCGAACTACCTACTTTGACAAGTTCGACCACAGTTCTATTATTTAAGTTAATTTCTTTTATTATGTGTCTTTACTGTAAACATTGCAGAAGGGAGCAGCATTAATATTTGGCGTTTCCTGTATTTTATTAACTCTCTTATCAAATATTGTATTGTATTTGTTTTGTTTTGTTTTCCCATCTATCGGGGAATCTATTCCCAACCTGAGTTTTTGAGTTTCCGAAACCGTAACCCGAATTTTTGTGTGTTATTTGTAATTTTTAAAATTAAAATTTGTTTTTTCGACGGATATCGTCTTCGTCTCTCTTCGCATTCTCCTCATTAATAACGGTGTTTAACAACTCCCTACAAAATCCCTCATCATAATCGTCGCTTTTAAGAATGGCCTTCTTGTAATTGATAATTCTGAAATCGGGATTTGCACTTACTGCTAATTCTTTACACAATTTGTTTAAATCTTCCTTTAAACCTTTGGCTATATGAGACATCTTAAATTTTCCTAAAACTTATATTTCCAAAACAAGCAATAAAAATAAATCAACTTCACCCTAAATTAAATTCTGAAATCAAAGCAAATAATAATCAAGAAAAAAAAAATAATAATAATAACCGTTCAAATATAGAAACATTTCCAAATATTTTAATTAGCATAATATCAATTAGCAAAAATAATCTATAGCACACACAAATCAATAAGTAGTTGTGTCCAATAGCACTTTCTTTACATACATGAAAAAAACACTCTTTCCTATTCCAAAAAAAGACAGAATAAAAATAATATGATTGTATAACTTATTCTAATATTTTACTGGTTAATATTCATTTCTCAAAGAAAAACATATAATTCAAATGCATTGAATATCCGAAATTAAAAATAATGACTAAATATTTAAAACAACAAATAAAAAATAACAACTGCAAAGAACTCTCTTTCTAAAATAACCTTTTCAATTTAAACACAGTGAAAACAATTACTTTTATAGAATTAGTTTCACTTTTTAGAGACAAAAGCAAAAATGCAATGTTAATTGAAATTAAATTTCATCATAAAAATATAAAAACAAAAGTTATTGTAAAGCAAATGTCTTATCTGAATACGGTCAATTTTTCCTTTTCCACTTCTAGATTCACAAAGTCGGGCCGATTTTTCTTTCCAGGAACTTTAAACTTTCACTAGGCCAGGGCGACCTTCTATCCAAAAAAAAAAAAAAAAAAAAATATCGCTAAGTTGATACAGCCAGGATGGCTATCCAAAAAATCCTTGTTTTATCTTTGCTATAGCGGGGGCCTGATGGTCGGATGGCTAGCGCTCTGGCGTTCGGTACCACAGGTATGGGGTTTAAATTCCGGCTTTGTCCATGGGTGTTGTAGTGGTTCGGAATCCACTTTAAAGTGTAGGTCCCGGTTCTAATAGGATCGTAGAGCGTTGCGGGGGCATTGTTACTCTACGTCCGTGGCTTACCATCAAGTTACACGCGGCCCCTTGGTAATGCAAAGTGAGTAACGCCTGTGCAGCACTTGCCTTAAGGTATCCAAGACGTCCATGTCTGTTTGCCAGCTGCGTTAGGGGTAAAAAAAAAATCCTTGTTATAGCCGGGACGGCTATTTCAGTATGCTCCAAACGCTTCCAACACATTCATCCCGGCAGAGCCCCCACTTTTTATAGGATATACCTTCCAAACGCGTACAACGGACTTATCACGGCTGAAGTCTCACTTTTTATAGAGTTCGGCTGTGGTGTCTAGGGGTTAATTTGAAAACAAAATGAAGAAACAGGGTACTTCTTTTAAGGTCAACAGCCATTTAATGAAGCACACTGTTATTTACACTAGTTCGTTACAACATATTTGTCCTTCTCATTCTCTCGCTGCGTCACGCCGCTATCCCTTCGGCCACCAGTCTTGTTCCCCTCTTCTCATCTATGGGGAGGGGCTTTTCACACCCTTTTCTTCGGGGTTTAAAGTTCGTAGTTCAATACTCCCCACATGGTAAAAGGTCTGTGTCATCGATATTTAACCGTAATGTGTCGCCACCTGCTGATTAGAAGACAAACAAATCCTACATATATATATATAATTCAAATACACGTACATAATTAAACCAATACATATTTAAACCAATTTCAAGCGAAGAAAAATTGGAATATAATAGAAAAGGAGCTCCATTAAAAAAGCTTTTCATAATCATATTCTAAAGAAATTAATTTTAAAGGAGTATAAATTTAACAATACCCATTCAAAAAAATATCCACTGAACCAAATAAAATTACAAAATTTTGTATTTGACACATATTTTTACTAAAAATTTAAAAAAAAAAAAAAACAAAATGTTGAATTTCTTTTGCGTCAAATAAAAAAATTAAGAGTCTCGCATCAATTTTCAGGTTTTCTTCATACTGCACGCAAATTCGGTCATTTACCATTATTTTTATCTCGATTAGAAAATTTGAACTCTGAAAAACTGAGATATAGTTACAAAAATTTACAAAATTTTATCACACAGATGTTAAGGCAGAATAATTATTAATAAAAAATCTGCATTTAGAAGAATATTTAAATAGCATTCACGATAATGCAAATGACGATATAATAATTACAAAACGTAACATTTTCTAAAAGAAGACCATATCGGAAATGCATTCTCAAATATAAAAATAGTAGTTAGATTTCTTTTTCATATATAGTATGGTCATTATCTGCTATGGGAAATGTTCTTTTTCCAAATTGAAAAGAATAAAAAATGCATTAAGAAGTGTAAGTCTTCAAAGAATACATAGTTTGCCGTTGCTGGCAAGATAAAGATCTGTGATTTTGCTTATGAAAAAATGCACAAAAAAGTGCCTCTGCTTTCGGTTTAATTTTTATATCATTCATTTGTAACTATCTTTTCAATAACAAATAAAAATACAATTAAAATTTTGTTAGTTTCTGTTTATATCTATATGGATACATTATACTGATTTGAACCACGATTTCCAGTGAATTTACTCGTTATAACAAACAATTTTCCTTATGAAACGATTCTCGATAAAACTGCTGAGGCTATTTGATTTGCACTTTTTTTAAAGAATTCACATAGGATCGAGAGAAACGAAACTATTACGCGGTACACTGCACAATTTCAGTAAAAATTGCCACAGATATCTATAAATGCCTGGGACCTCACTTGACCAAAGACTGTTTTGCGATGATGTCAAGGTGAATGTTATCAAATCTCTTGGTTTAGTTAGTAAATGAGGCAATTAGAACTTTAGTATGTCTAGTAATCTTTAATTTTGTTGCGATTTGCATTGTCGAGACAAAGTAGCATAAACTTTATTTTTAGATATAGAAGTAAATCAGGAGCTAATTAACATTGTAGTGGGTCTTACATATGGATCAAATTTGCCATGCCAAGTATATTAAAAGTTTATTTTCGAAATTGTTCTGGCATGTAAGTTATGAACTCTCTCGTAATAAAGTAGTATTGGCAATTGACCAAAGACTTAAGTCCGTATTTTGTATATTACAGAGTAAATATTTTAGTTCTGAGTTATGCTTTTGCAATTTAAAATTTTTGTGATAATTAATTGGATTGTTCTATATTACTGCAGTTATAATGAAAAGTGTATTGGTTGCAATATTATCTCATCCTTTTATATAATACATTATTATTATGTAATAGATATTTATGAATTGAAATTGTTTTACAGCAGCATATGCTGCTAGTAGTTCTCTAGAGCAAGTATTATACTGGGTTGGTAAGAAAGTAGGTTCGGTTTTTACAATGCACTTAAATGGTGAAAACTTAAATTGCTTTCTTGCCACTCCAATAATTGCGTTTAATATGAAAAAGTTCCTTCTTGTAAAATCCAACGATGTAGGACTTATTTTACATCTGATTTCATGAGTCAGCTGAGTTGCATTTGAAATAAATTGTTTTTAGGCTTAACATCAGCATTGTGTTAGTTACACAGTGATGATTCTCGAACACAAACTTAACGAAATTTGGGAAAAAAAGGTGGGAGGGAGGGTGGCGAACTCTTGCCCCATATTCCTCAATTCCATCTTACTGATTCCAACATAAAATCAATTCTGATAAATTGCCTCAGAACAGCCGACATCTCGCAAATCACGCAACAGCTCTGTCCGTGCGTATCATATCGACTGCACCGTTTCCGCATCTGCACGAATTAGTACGATACTTGTATACTATATCGTGTAATGTAAATTTCGAATGGTATTTATAATAAATATAATGTTTTATGTTTTATGAGTCCATTCCTTTACAATACCATCAAAATGATACTTCCACAGAAAATATAGTTCTTTAGACTAGAAATGGTTTAGTTTTTAGACAGGTCAATGGCGTAAAGGAAAAAAGCGCTTTAAATAAGATATTAAAAAAATTCATATTATTCTCTTATTCATTGTGAACGTAAATTATTTCCCAGCGGTCATTTTGTCAAATTTTTTAATTTTGCTCATGTTTAACATCATAATAGTTAGAATGAATTACGTTATAAGTATTACGATGTTTTTTTTATTTGTCTGTAATTTACAATATTTAATGCATGCCTATTATTATTAAAAACTGTGTTAATGCCACTTCTAAGATAAATTATCCACCAATCCTCATTCAGTGTCAAATACTTCAGACACCATTAAAATTCTGATTTTGTGTGTTGAGACAAATAGGCTATTTAAAAAAAAAAATCGCAGTGAAAAAAAAAGCATAGAACAATAAATGACTATAAAAGAGAAATCATTTGGGACTTTATTTACACATTTGTTTCGCTGATGTATACTGATATAGTTTTTTTTAGTTCTAATGCAGCTGGCAAACACTTATACAATTATTTTCGATGCCTTAAGGTAAGCGCTGCACCGATGACATTCACTTAGCACTACCCGGGAGGTGCGTGTAGCTTGAAGATAAACTACGGACGCGGAGTAACAATACCTCCGCAACACTCTACGATCACGTTAGACCGGGACCTACGGTTTAAAGTGGATTCCGAACCACTACAAATATCCCTGTCCACACCGGGACTCGAACCCGAAACCTGTGGTACCGAGTGCCAGAGCGCTAGCCACTCGGCTATTTAGACCCTAGTATACTGAGATATTATTTTAATAAATATTGATGTAATTTTTTAGAATGAATTTTAAAATTGGGAATTTTTGAAAGAATATATTTCAAATAATGGCTTTAAGTTTTGAACATTCCAAAAATTATTTGAATTACACACATTGTCACATTTAATTATTGAATTGCCCGTGTTTAGTTTTGGAATTGAGAAATACTAATATTTTTGTTGACAACTTGGCACAGATGCGCTTGTATTAATTTCTCCACTAACTTACGAAGTTTGCTGATTCTTTTACAATGAGGCTACATAGTAAAACACTTTTGAAAGGAAATACTATTTAGTTCATAAATATTGGAGGCACCGCAATTTGGAACAAGCATATCATGATCCATATATGGATAAATGTGTATCCTTTTGAGTTCCCGAAAACAATGAGCTTTTCAATCAACATATTTACTACGTTTTTTGATATAAATACAGAAACTTTTATGGCATGTGAGCAAAACCTTTGTTATTGCTTATATACTATGTTTTGAACTGAGCTCTCTAAATCCAGAAGGGATTCCTGTAACCACCCAGCTGTTGCAGGTCTAAAAAAAAATGTGAAGATTATATTTCTTATTTATTAATACCATCCCTGATGGTATTGATTTCAGCGAAAATTCATGTTCAGTGTTTAAACAACACAGTAAAATTGGGAATAAATTTGCATTTTTAGGAAATTAATTTTTCAACAGTACCTTAACTGCATCTCGGCCTATTTTAACCGTGTTAATCTGCAGATGTTTTTATTTTCTTATAGTAACCGTTAGCGCGAGTTTTTGAAGTATAGTGTTTAAAAGATTTCGCAAATATGGATTTTTATTGAAATTAATTTGGTTTTCTTATTAAATTTTATTTGTTCATAGTTTTCTTTATTAGATTCTCTGATGGTGAACAAATTGAAATAGCCTTTAAATAGTTTTCTTTTTTGAAGATCAATATGGATGCTAATAACATTGTGTCTGCATTTGTTGCTGCAGCTGATCAATATGCTGTGAATCAAACAGAATCTAATTTAAAATTGTTACAAAGACATCTGGAACTTTTAGTGTGTTTAACATCAGAAGAAGTGAATCTTAAGTTCTTTAAAACTCCTTCACTTTTATCGTCTCAATGTATTACTCAGGTAATTAATATATTTTTAGATGCTAGTACAAAACAATCTCTTATTCCACGTGCATTGTCTATTTTGCAAAATTTTCTTAAAGATGGTATTCTCTTCAAGAATTTGCAATCAACATTTCATGTCCATTCTGCATTATCAACATTTTTACAGAATTATGGTGTAAATACAAAAGATCCCTTAGTATTGCATTGTCTGCAAGTACTTGAAATCATCACATACAATATCAAAATTGATTACATTGAAAATAATTTTGAAAATTTGATCAATGTATTTTTAAATATGATTGATACAGAAACTCCCCAACTTGTTAAAATATCTCTTCATATTTTATCAAATTTGTGCCGTAATAATTCTAAAGTTCAAAGCTATATATGTTGTTTGCCTGGTTTGAAACATATTGTAAAAAAACTTGTTAATATTCTTAATACTTCAGTACCTAGTATTATATTATATGCACTTTCTATTCTTTGTAGTATTACACCTTATAATCATCTTGGTACTAAATTGTGGACAGATGAACATTTGATGATGACTTTTGGCCTTATTATGAAATTATTGTTTTGTGAAGATGATAGTTGTGCTGCAACAGCAGTAGATCTTTTTACAGATTTAGTTACAAATCCTAAGCATCATCCTTGTATTATAAAATCTTCAAATCTTATTAAATGTTTGAAAAAAATATCAAAGTCTTTTTCTGAAGTACCATCAAAACGTATTGTTTTATATTTGAAATTTTTCATTGCTTTAACTGGTTATCCTGATGTTTTACAAAAATTGTGTACTTTTTTGTGTATTTCTGCTCCAAATAATGAAAAGCTGCAGATTCACCCTTTGCTAATTAAATGGTGTTCTGAAACTCAGGAAGATACTTGTTTACAGCAAATTTCCTTACAACTTATGAAAAGTATTATGAGTTTTTATTCTTCTAAAAATTTTGTTCTCATTGAAGACAGTATTAAAGAAATCTTACAAAACATTTTAAATGGAATGATTATGCCTGCAAGTATAGGTGATTCTCTTTGGGAAGATTACATGGAAGTTAAAGTTGTCATCTTTGAAATATTACTTTTTTCTTGTAAAAATGCTAATTTAAAGACTTTTATTTCTAATGAGCTAAACATTAAAATATGTGAAGACATAGCAAATCTCATATTAGATAAATATGTTTTTGATGGGAATATTAGCTTTGTGCCAAGCATAAATCTTTTTTTAATAATTGTTGAAACTATTGTTTCATTGAGTCAATCTGTAACTGAATATCATGAAGTTCTTACAAGACTCTTAAAAAGCAATAATGCAATGCATTGCCTTTCTTTTGCCTTAGCATCAAACAATAGTGAGCTCATTAGCAGAAGTTTGTCATTAATATCTCAGAATGTTGTAACTATTCCTTTAAATGTTTTAAGTGAAAGTTTATACATGCGAAATTTAAGTGCTGTTAAAAATATTACTCAGTTCAGTGATACAGGAGATCTATCATTGTCTAGTGAAGGTCCACCAGCTGCAAAAAAACAACACTTGAATATGAATAAGGTCTGTGAAAAATCTATTGATGCCTTATTAAGTAAAATAGAAAATGGGCTCCATATAAAAGATCTTAAATCATCAGAAATAATGGATTTATATGAACATAAAATTGCAATGTTAACTTTAAAGGAACAAGAATTACAGAGTTATGTTGATGCAAAGACTGCTGCACTGCAAGAAGCAGATAGAATTCTAACACAACATAAATGCCGTCAGGCTGATGCCAATGCTGAAGCATTAAAATTGAGAAGCATGATGAAAGATTATGAGCGTCGTTGTGAGCAATCTGCTACACAACTAAACTGTGCTGAGCAGAAGCAAAGAAAAATGGAAGCTGATTTAATAGTAGCTCTTCAGAAAATAAAAGAACTTGAGCAACACTCAAATGAGCAAAGAGATTTAATGCAAACTCAGTTAAACAGATTGTTGGAACAGAAAAAAAATATTGAAGATGAAAAAACCAGATTGTCTGAAATGTTAATTTTGAAAGATCAAGAAAAGAAAGTACTCGTGAATCAACTTCAACAAAATGAAGAAGAATTTAGACTAAAAAATATAGCTTTTGAAGACCTTAGTGAAGTTAAAGAAGAGCTTTTAAAAACTCTTGAAGAATCTAAGAAATCTGCTGAAAAAGCCAAAATAAATGCAGAACAAAAGCAGCAAAATCTACAGAAATTAATTGATTCAGCACAACAAACAATTGCTGTTTTAGAAGAAAAGAATGAAAAGTTAAATAATGAAATGGCCAGAAGAGTAGAAGAATTTACTCGTCAATTATCTGATTTAGAAAATCAGAAAGAACAACTGACAGAACAGTTAAAAATGAGAGATTCTAAAATTGAAGATCTGAATGAAAACATCAAAAATCTCAATGAAATAATAAATGAAAAGAATGAATGTTTAGAAAAAACAGAAACTTCATTAGCTGAGTTAAAAGTCATTTTAGAACAGACTGAAGCACAGAAAACTAAATTAAAGCAAGATAAAAAAATATTGGAATTGTTGTGTAAAAAATATGAGGGAACTATTGAAGATAAGGATTCTCAGATTCAGAATCTAACAGGTGAATTAGAAGCTGTTAAGAAAGAGTTTAATGAATCTGTGAACGATAAAGATAATCAGATTAAAAATTTGCAGGAAGAACTTGCAAAGCATGAGTATATTACTGGAATGATTCACAATCTTACTAGTGGAAAATTACCTGTACCAAAATAAACGAGACAACATTTATGAAAACATTGTTTTCTTTTACTTGGAAATTATTTTATCTTCCATCATAGTTAATTTTATTTTGTATAGCATATGCATTTTGTAGTGCATATGAATATAAATTATAATGATATGAATATATATGAAAGTTAATAGTGAATTTATTTATATTATATAAACTGCTAATACATGAATTTTATATAATCCATTTCAAATTAGAGGAATATATGTCTTGCATAACAAATTGTATTCATTATTGTTTAAGTAGCTGTATATGTTCATTAAACTTATTTTGCTAATCTTGTATACTGCTATTTGCTTAACAAACTTAGCTAAGCTGAAATAATTATGTATGAAGTTATTTTATTTTCATATTTTTAAGCACATAATATTTATTAATGTTTTTATGAATTGTATAAATATACAATAATGACAAAATGTGTGTGTGCATGTTATATATTTAGATTATAAAACTAAATTTACCCTCTGAATTTATATATTTTTTTTATCTAATACATTATCAGAGATCATAAAAATTTTCTAATAATTCATATTTAATGAAACCAAAATGCTCATTTGAACCAGAATTGTCTCCTTTTACTTAAATTTATTTAATATTTAGGGCAAAAGATAGTAAATTATATTTTATTCTTCATATTTATTTTGGAATTAAAATACAGTTAATTTTAACTTTAATTTAATTTTTTTAACAGAATGTAAATCTGCAACAACAAACAGTTTTCGTATTTTGTTTAACAATTAATAAATTATTCATCTTTTTGTGAAATAATGACATATTAATTTTTAGAAATAATATTGAAATTTAATTTATATGAAGGAAGGTTTGCAGCTTAATCAGAATCTTAACTATTGAATTCTTTTGAAATTATCTGACTCATATTTGTATTTCAGCTTTATAATCATGTTTATTATTTTAGATTTAATGGGTTTTTTTAAGTGTCCAATGATGGAAACAGTTTTCATAATATATAAAAAAAATTTTTGTTAATTTTAAATTTTCACTCTGCATTCATATTTAGCACATAGATTTATAATACTTCTTTTATTTAATTAATAAAAATATCTTGTTGAAATAGTGAAATTCCAAAATTTTGAAGTAAATGGTACTTTTTCACTAAATGGAGCCATTTCTTGTCAAAGATTTTCATTTTTTAACATCACCATATAACTTTTATTACAAAAGAGTAAACAAATATCTTAATACATTTAGTTATACAATGATGGAAAGCAAATGAAAATTAATCTTAAGTCTATTCATAGGAAGCAGAATAATGTCATATCTTTTTGCCACAGTGAATTTGCTGGAAGTAAATTAGATAATGTTTTCTTGAAACTAAATTGCTATAGTTGAAGAAAACATTGCAGATGAAAGTGGTAATTTTTCAGATTGCAGGAAGAGAGATGCTAGGCATGCACATTTCATTGTCAACTATTAATACAATTTTGCGTATCTAGAAATAAGATGTTGCATACAAATGACACTATGCATTATGGCATAGCATAAAAAGTGTAAAAAAACAGCTGCAAACAGCTCCATTGTTGATTTGAATTTAATTTGATTCAGTTTATATTCAATATCACAAAACTATAATTATATAAATATGTTAATATATATGTTCCCCTTATGTTAATCATGTTTCAATAGTGCTAAATGAAGTGTTATTTCTTGCTATTTAGATTTATTTTTGTGGTATTTAATTAATAGTGTAATTTGATTTTTATTTCTTATTATTTTTAATTCCTATCTATTATTATTACTTATTCATATTGCTATTCTATAATTTTCAGTTGTTATGATTAATCATACTTTGATTTTATAATTGACAATATTTTTACTCAAAAAATGGGAAAAATGGGAAATTACTCAATATTATTTATTCAATCATCAATTCATAAACACAGATCAATAAATTTCTATAACACAATTTTAGAATGAATTAAAATGCTAGTTTTCATCATGTACTTTTAATTACATGAATTATTACTAAAGAGTCATCAAGTAAGAAATGTTTTATGTTAGTTTGTTGTAAATAATATGTATTTGATATTTTTTATATATAATTAGAACACAAATGTAAAAATTTGATTCATGCTTCGTTTTTTAAATATCAACACAATATGTAATAAAATGTCTTAAAGACATTAAATGTTTTATTGCTACATTTAAAATTAGGAATTATAGATTTATTTGTCTTATTTCAGGAATAACACTATATATATATATATAATCATAAAAATATCTTTAAATTTTTTGTATACAGCATATAAACTTTGGATAAATTGCCTGTTAAAATTAATTATAAAAATAATTTTCATCATAGAAATTCTTTATATGTTGATTTGTCATGAATAAAAATATTTTCAGATAGTGAAACAGGTCTATAATACTGGCCTTACTTTAAGCATTGTAATTTCAAGCCTACTGTCCAAGTCACTGCATATAATCTTTGGTAATTTCCCTGTCACAGAAATAACAAAAAGTAATTTCTGAACTTGTGTTTATAACAGAGGAAACTTCTGTGAGAAAAATAATTAAAATGTGGAACTACTAATGGTAGAAAGCAGCCACAATTTCATAAAAAGAGGAACACATTTTATACATGAATGTTCCAAGGTAATAAGATCAAATTAAAAATTTTCCTGGAATTTTAATAGTTTTATTTCAATGACATAGGACATGCAAATACTTTTTTGCATGCATATTTCTTCTCTCTAACTTACACAATTTACAATGCATCACACAAATTTTTTAATATTGTTTTGTATTGAAATAAACTCTAAATCTGAACCATCAACATTCACACACAAAACTTCTGCCAAAGAAATTAAGTGGACAGATTATATGCAAGATTGTTTCAACCAACAAAAATTGCAGGACATTATAATGCAATGAATCATAGGAAGTCTTTGGTATATTGATGCAATGGTAATGAACAAGTATCTAATATTTTAATATTATTAGTACTTACATTAAATAATGATAATTATTTATTAAAATGCTTACACCATGAAAAGTCTTGCCGAACTAAACTTATTAGCCGATTATATAAAACTTTAAAAAATAGCTTAAAATCAGTTGTGCAATATGATTCATTAAAAAATACTCACCGTATAAAAAATATATCGTCAAACAGAAGTTTTTTTTTAGAAATTATTACTAAATGTACAATATTGATTATTTGCTAGGAAGTTATATTTATTATGACTGAAAATATATTTTCTTAATAAATATCAATAGTGATTGATATTGATAACAATTCATCTGATAGAGTATCATTTAACCTTGACTGAATTATACTGGTATGAGTTCAATTTTTAATAGATAACAGAACATAAGTTTTTAGGCTAGCATTTACTTAAGGTTTTTCTTTTTTCCCAGAAATAATTTTTATATAATTTGAGGGTAAATTCTTTGTGAAATGACGTTAAAACGGCCTAAATTTAAGAAAAGTGTACATTTAACTAATATAGCCATACTATGACAAACAATTATTTATTACATTACACATTTGAAACCAAAGTTATCCTAAATAAAAAAAAGCTTCTTCATTGTCAAAGAAGATTTCTTTGATACATTAAATTTTTTTTTTCAAATTGTATTAAAAAGTAGATATTCAATTGGGTTCAAAGAAGATTTCTTATAAGCACCATTATTATTATTATTTTTATTTCAAATTGTAGATGTTTTTTTTTAATATCATTTTAAAGCTAAATTAATTAATGACATTTAATTCTATTAAATTATTTATAGTATTTATTTTCCAAATTATGAATAATTAAATTCTCATATAATGCACTAGTCATATTTTTAATTAAGTTAAAAAATATTGGAAAACGGTTTAGTTATTTTAAATAACAAACATTTAATCAGTAATTAGATGAAAAAAAATTTTTACATATAAATATATGATTTATTTTGTCAAAACTTGATTCTCATTTGGGCGAAGGAAAAAAAATTCAATCACACACTATATATATATAAATAAAAATACTATCATTGTGGAAATTCATATTTTGATGACAAAATATGACATAGAAAATTAGAGGGATTTTTCATAGAACAAGAAATATCATGACTTAAAAACTGTATGTAAATACCTTAGCATAGATCTGACCTTTTTGTTTCGTAATTATTACACATTACTCAGAAGAAATAAAAACAATTAATTACAAAAACTGGAATATATGTTGAAAATATAGATCAAAATTCCATTCAAATAAATAACATAGTTGGCAACCCCTAAAAGAAAAATTAGGAGATTTTCCTAAGAAATAGGGAGGCACTTTATTGACATTTAGCTATCCCCTTCTCAATCACTTTAAAAGAAATAATATATTTTCTTTGCTCAAAACAATTTACATATTTTTAAAATTTCAATTAAATAGCTTGAAAAAATATCAAACACTAAAGAAGGAAACACCAAATTTTTATTCATTGTAGACTAACTTTAGGAATTATAATTTTCCCAAAGTTTCATCAGACAAATGGAACTTGTTTTGTTCACTATACTAAAAGTCCTTTCACATACTGCTATACACATTCACATACATTACTATGTGGAACGGTCAATATTGCTAACATTACCTTGAGTAGTTCTTTGTACTTAAAAGTTCCATCCCTGTTTTTTATATTCGCTATGGAAACCTATTGCTTTTCAACTCGTTCATCCAAAGTTTTCTAACTGTTGGGAACAAAACTGAACTTCTAATGCATCTGTTGAATAATCACATTCAATTTTTCCAAATACTAACACTGGTATAGATGGAAATCTTTTTTTAAAGACCACATCCATAAAAGATGCATCTTCGAAAGTTGAAACATTTGCAAACTTATGATTACTTCATCCTTAATAGGAAATTTGTGTAGGATATAATCACAAACTTTAGGAAAAATACTGATGGGCATAAAAGTAGAAAGACTTTTTATTTTTCTCGTAAAGTTCTAGTATCTAGTGATTGTTGCACTTATCCAGTTGCTGATTACTTGCTTTATTATATTCAACATCAAAAATTGAATCTAAAGATTTGAATAATGAAGCTTTAACATATTAAAAAAAAATCAGAGATAACTGAATATAAGGCATGAATTAAATGCAGGTAAAACTGATAGTAAAAAACTAACAGAATGCCTTATTAAGATCTGATGACATTTCCTGCATTAGGATCTTAGAAGAATTGCAATCTATACCCAATTTTTTATTTTGAAATGTTTGTGAACCATAATTCTTTTTTCGTTTTAATGTTGGATGAGAAATTCCTTTGCTAAGTGACTCCACAGCATCATTTTTTCGTTTCACTACCTCCAGATAAACTTTTATTCAATTTTGGTGTTCTATAGTTCTGAATTGGTCAGCTCATTCCAGCTTTATTAACATTAATTTCTTCTTTGAAGGAAGTTCACAATGGTGACTATTGCTGAATGCCCTTGACAAACACTTCCCTAAGGATAGCCATCTATTTCAGGTAAATATTAAAAACATTTTATATTAGAATTTGCAGTAGAAGAAATACAAGTACAGGGATAAGCCCCCCTCCCCTTCTCACATAGTTATTTTTCACCCATGGCAAAATTTCCAAGAATGATATTGGGGAAATTGGCAATGGCCAGAAAAATACCAACAGAGGATCCAGATCAGGATCAAAGATCTACCATTTTCTTTATCCTTTTGTGTACTCACATGAGTTGGGGACAATTACCAAGTTGTAGGTACAGGTTACAGTTACTGTTTTTCCCTCACACCATATCTTCTTTGACCGTTTCTTACCAAGTTGGTTGTGCCCCCCAAACTTTTCTTAAAAAGTGGGTATTTGATGAAGGGAGAATTCTAAGAATCGATAAAGAAAAGAATAAATAGCGATTTATTCAAAATCTACAATCTAATTTTAAAGAGCATCCAGAGCACATAAGGGGCGAGCGTCTTTCGTTCCAAGGTATGGTCTGATAGCGAAAAACAACCTACCTTATCTCCGACTGTAAGTGACAGTTGGTCATAAATGGGGTCCCTTTGATGTGCAGAAACTATATCTTAATAAAGCACAGGTCGAGACTTTTCTGGTAGAGTTTTATTAAAATAGTTTATAATGGGCTTGCGAACAGGATTTATTCCCGCCTGACCACAGCAGTTTAAGAAAATGATTTTGAAATAAAATAGCTGGGGTGTCAATTACCACTACGTTTAAAAAGTGCTGGCTTGGAGAGAGTGCAAAATAAAAATAAATAAATAAAAAAAAAATAAAAAATAAAATACAGACACAAACTTCTAACTTTACAAAAGAAATTATTCATAAAACATGAAAAATACAGTGGAAATAAAATAGTTCGGAATTAAATGAACAGTAATAAATAAATCTAAGGTAGACGTTTAACATTATAATAAATAACATCACACAAACACTAAGATAGATATAATTTTTAAACAAGGATTGTTGGATGCATTCTTGAAGACAAAATTACTTTTTTTGTACTGAATTATCAGATAATTAAAATTTAAACATTAATTAAATAAATGAGTTTGATGTTAAATTTACTGTTATTTTTAATAGTACACTTTAAAAATGTGAAATCATTTATTGTGCCTTTAAATTAATTATTAAAGTTTTGTAGAACTTAGGGAATATTTTAATGGTAATAGAACTAGGTTTGTTCTGAATTCCTAGTAACCTCTCTCTCCATCTTTCTGGAAGTCCTAAAATGTTCCCACAAAAAAGATTACAATAAAAACAAGACATAAAAAGGCTCATATTACAAGTTGGCACAAAAAATGTTGACTGTAACAGGTGCCTACAACTTGGGTACATTCACCAATAAACCAAGTTTGAAATGATGAAAACATTGAGCTTTTTCATAGACATTTTGTAAATAATAACAGACATCAACTAGTATGGAAAAAAAGTAGAAGTTAAAAACATTTTACTGTACAATTACAATTAATTTGATAACTCGCTTTTAGATCTCTCATATCAATGATTTTGAAAGGCTCTGTTTGCCTATTGGCTGAAGATAAAGGTGGAGTATGATGTTTTACAATGACCAAACACAGTTGAGGACAGAATTGGATTCTTTTGTCTGGATTTTTTTTTAATTACAGACCAAAGAAAAATGTGAGAAAATGTGGAAGGCAGGAGAAGTTTGAGAAAAATTGAAAATCTCCCACTTAAGTTGAAAAGGTTGGCAACTATGAAATAAGATTAAAACTATGTTGTATATTATTGCAGATACAATCCAATGTTTTCAAGACATACATTTGGAATTTTCATTCAACTTTTAACATTTACAGTAAAATGTTTTATTAGTAAAAATGTGCACAAGGTTATATTAAAAATGGAATTACAAAACCTAAAATACATTATATATGAAAAATATTAAGCTAATTCATAAGTTTTCTATAATATGAAAATAGGTGTCAACATTAAAAAATTGTTAAGTTTCGAGAATTTTATCCAGCTTTTCTTTTAGAGCTTTTATAGTCTTTTTCATTGGTTCATCAATTTCAGCTATCAATTCTTTCTCTAAATCTGTTTCATCACTTATTGTTAAAACCTGAAAAAAGAAAAAAAGTTAAACCAAGAAAAATGTTAAATTAAGTACTATATATATATAAACTTAAAATTTTTAATTCATTCTTTATAATGAATTTAAAATAATATCTTTACAATAATAATAAATATACATTTTCTTCTGATTTATACAAAGACAGAATAGTTTTGTTGATTTAAAATAATCTAATTATTTCTCTTAAAATGTACACTTTATAACAGTTCCTTTAAAAAAAAAAATGAATTTTTTTATGTCAGTATTATGAATTTAATAAATATGTTTTTTAAAGAAGAATTTGAAAAGGAAAACATTGAAGGAAATAAATAAAAAAAAAGTATATACTTATTTAAAATTTATGTCTTAAAACAGATTATAATACCTTTCCACCACCAAGAGAAAGAGTAATTTTTTTCTCATCAGTAACATTTTGAAGAGGACTACCAGACAAAGACATAACGATTTCACCAGGCTTTGGTATTCTTGCCATATGACTGACTGGAAATCTAATTTGTATAAATGTGCATTATTTATAAAATGAATACATTACAAAATATTAAAATGCAATTGGGTTTAGTAATTCAGTTATATTATTAATAGAAGTAACAGATAATAAAAATCAAATTAAAATAGTTTCAAAACATTAAAACAAACTATTAAAAATTTTTATATTATATTATTATATACATTTAAATTTCTTTATGTGGCTTTAAAATTTGTGGAATTTTTTTTTTTTTAAAAATCAACATATGAAAATGTTTTTATTAAACAAACAAGTAGATTTTGTGTGCAAGAAAAAAAATGGAAAACCAAATTATTAATTGTCATATTAATCAAGGTTTTCATCTTACTAGCAAACATGATTTTTACAAAATAGTTAAGAAGATAGTTTTTTTTTTGCCACAGTTCTTATACACATATATTTTCTATCCTGTTCCCACTATGTAATTTTTTAATTATAATGCCATCAAAAACACTCTTCAAACAAAAGATGTTTATTAGTTTTATGCCATGGGCAGAAAATTGATTGTTACAAAGAGGCATGGGCATATCTTATGATTAGTTATATGCCCTAAGTATATTTTGATTATTATACATTAGTGAATAAATACCAATTCCTTAACAACTATGACAGATATTTCATTTCTTCAGGCCGTAAATTATGCTCATGGTTTATATACAGTAAATTACAATCTTATTAAATGAAAATGTATATATATACACTGAAGTGACAAAAGTCATGGGATACCTCTTAATATCGTGTCGGCTCTCCTTTCGCCTGACGAGGTGCAGCAACTCGATGTGGCATGGACTCAACAAGTCGTTGGAAGTCTTCTGTAGGAATATTGAGCCATGCTGTCTCGATAGACGTCCATAATTGTGAAAGCGTTGATGGTGCAGGATTTTGGGCACGAACAGACCTCTCGATGATGTCCCATAAATGCTCGATGGGATTCATGTCGGGCGATCTAGGTGGCCAGATCATTCGTTGGAATTGTCCAGAATGTTCTTCAAACCAATCGCGAACAGTTGTGGCCCGGTGACATGGCGCATTGTCATCCATAAAAATCCCATCGTTGTTTGGGTACATGAAGTCCATGAATGGCTGCAAGTGATCTCCAAGTAGCTGAACATAAGCATTTCCAGTCAATGTTCGGTCCAGTCGCACCAGAGGACCAAGTCCATGCCATGAAAAAACAGCCCACACCATTACGGAGCCATCACCAGCTTGAACAGTGCCTTGCTGACAGTTTGGGTCCATGGCTCATGGGGTCTGCGCCACACTCGAACCCTACCATCAGCTCTTACCAACTGAAATCGTGACTCATCGGACCAGCCCACGGTTTTCCATTCATCTAGGGACCAACCGATATGCTCACGTGAGTCGCTGCAAGCGATGTCGTTCTGTCAGTAAAGGCACTCGGGTCGGTCTTCTGCTGGAATAGCCCAAGAAAGCCAAATTTCTCCGCACTGTTCTAACAGACAAGTCCCTTGTATGTCCCACATTGATTTCTGCGGTTATTTGATGCAGTGTTGCTTGTCTGTTAGAATTTACGACTCTTTGCAGACGTCGCCGGTAAGTGCAGGCGGTCGACCACTGTGCTGTCCATGGTGGGATGTTATGCCTGAAATTTCATACTCTCGGCACACTCTTGACACAGTGGATCTGGGAATGTTGAATTCCCTAACGATTTCCGAAATGGCATGACCCATGCGTCTAGCTCCAACTAACATTCCGCGTGCAAAGTCTGTTAATTCCCGTCGTGCGGTCATCATCACGTTAAACCCTCTTCACATGAATAACTTGAACAGAAACGAAAGCTCTGCGAAAGCACTGCGCTTTTATACCTGTTCTACGCGATGCTAGTGCCATTTGAAAATTTGCATATTGCTATCCCATGACTTTTGTCACTTCAGTGTATATATATATATATATAAAGCATATAAATCTCAGCAACTTGATTAATTAAAAATATTTTTCATAAAGGAGAAAAAAAGGATGTATTCACAAATGAGAGACTATATATAAATTTCTCTGCATATCAAAGCCAAAAGATTTATTTTATACTATATAAAGTTTGAGGCATGTTGGCTAGCACTCTGGCTCTCGGTACCACAGGTTTCGATTTCGAGTCCTGGCGGTGCCATGGATGTTTGTAGTGGTTCAGAATCCACTTTAAACAGCAGGTTCCGCTCTAATATGATCGCAGAGCATTGCAGGGGCATTGTTACTCTGTGGCTGTAGTTTATCTTCAAACAACACTCGCCCCTTGGGTAGTGCTAAGTGAGTAACATTAGTACAACCCTTATTTATGGCATAAAAAATTACGGTCTAAGTATTTGCCAGCTGCATCAGATAAAAAAAAAAAAAAAAAAAAAAACTTCACACCAACTTTATTTATGCAAAATTAATTTGAAAAGTTATACAGATTTATTTACAGCTATACACATTTATATGTACAAATATAATTATATCTGGTACTAAACTGAGAAAAATTCAAAAATTAGTTTTATGGATATGAATAACAATCTTTTTTTAAAAATGTGAAATACTTAAAATTTTGAAAAATGAAAAAATAAATTAATACATGAATTTCATAATAAATTATAAATACTAAAGCAGTATATTTACTTGGGATTAAACTTTGGTGTGACAACCATGTTAGATAATCGATTCGATCTTGCTGGAGTATTTAATGCTGTATCACTTACAGTGCGGCTCATTCGTGAAAATGTAGCTGTTGGACGATTTATACTAAGAGGTTTTGCAGAAGCAGTTACACTAACACTTCTTTTTCTCTAAATTATATTAAAAAGTTTAATAAAGCAGTGAAGAATATATATAATAAAAACTTAATTGCAAATAAATACTAACTTAAAAAACATACAAACATACAGGTGAACTAATAAAAGCGTATTAAAAACAAATAATCTTATTATGTTATTTAAGAAAAATTAATAAAATATAGGAATTAATTTTAAAGTGTTGAAGTTTTTTTAATCTGGAGTGCAACATCATTGTCAATGAAGACACGAGAAAAAAATGCAATTGAGAAAAACTAAGCATTTTTTAAAAAAGTAAATAACTACTTAAAATAAAAAAAATTAACATTAGAATGAAGAATGAATAGAATAGAATGCTAGCATTTCAATTGCAGAAGATAGAATGCAGCTGCAATTGAAACAGAAGCACTCATGGTTTTAAAGTAGAAATTTACCATAGTTATTTAATTAAATCCAATTTACCACAACAAGGAAAATGGTGTTTAGGAATGAAATTTGTCTTTGAAATAAATAATTTACTTTTTAAAATAATATATATAATAAATCTTTCTAAGATTTGAGAAAACATGTTTTTCAATACATTACGAATTAACTATAAAAATTATCATTGTTATAAAGAAAAAGATGCACAATCTAAAATCTTTCAAATGTATGGAATGATTTATGAAATAAGGGGCCTGAATGGCTGGCGCTCTGGCACCAAAGGTTTCGAGTTTGAGTACCGGTGGTGCTATGGATGTTTGTAGTGGTTCGGAATCCACTTTAGTAGGTCCCAGTCTAACAGGATCATTGTGCGTTGCAGGGGCATTGTTGCTTCACGTCCGTAGCTATCTTCAAGTTACATGCGCCCCTTGGCTAAGTGAGTAACGTCTGTGCAACGCTTGCCTTAAGGCATCTAAGACAATTGTCTAAATGTTTGCCAGCTGCAATAGGAAAAAAAAAAATTATGAAATAAAAATGTATTTCTTTGGTTTTTTTATTGTGTTAATTGATTATACTGTTGTCCTTGCTGATTTATGAGTGAGTACGAGGAGTGATGACCTCGAGGTGCCTGAGCTACCCAGTACCTGGGGGTATATCCACGTTGGGCATGGTGTTGACAACTCCACTTCTTAAAATCCTCTTGTCTCGAAATCCAAGGAACCAGAATGATTTCTGAGATGACATGGGAAATGTTTTAAGGATTTGCATGCTGGAATGTTTTATCACTTTGTGGCCCATTGCCTTTTATCGCAAGGCCCTACAAGTGCTTGTCGAACAAATGAATTCATACAATATTGACATGATTGCCTATCAGGGAATATGATGGATTGATAAGGGAGTTTTAAAGAATAAAAATTTTGTGTTTTATAATTATGATCCTGGAAAACATATCTTTGGCCCAGGATTTGTTGTAAAAGGTGAAATGAACATCTTATTTTGGATTTTAAACCAAAAGTAACAAGATTATGTAGAATTAGGATAAAGGGCATGTTTTACAATTATAGTGTTATTTGTGCCCATGCACCAACAGAGGAGAAGAATCGGGAAAAGGATTTTTCTATAGTGCATGATGAAAAGCTGTCTTTGAATTGGACTAGTGGTATTTTATGTCTAATTCATAAAAAAGAAGACCCTATACAATGGCTCAACTACTGAGGCATTTGCCTTTTGAACAGCATTTATAAAGTATTTTCAATCATTCTTTTTAATAGATTATCACCTTGGGTTGATGATATAATTGGAGAACATCAATGTGGATTTAGGAAGGGAAAATCTACTTATAAGTAAATCTTTAATTTGCAACAAATTCTTGAAAAATCCAGAGGGTTTGGTATTGAATTGCACTGCCATTTTATTGGTTTCAAGACAGTTTACGATAAGTGTTAATCATGACTTTCTACTTGTATCTCTTGCTGAATTTGGTATACCAAATAATGTTTACTATGGCAACTTTAACTCACACAATTTCTTGTATACAGCTTTCTAGTCGCCTCAATTTTTCGAAATCAGAAATAGTGCGAGATAAACAAGTCTTGTTAGATAACAAGAGATTCTTGTCTGTTTCCTTTTCAACTTAGACCTGAACTAGGTAATATGCTATCCCAGCATTTACACTAGAGGTACTATCTTTACCAATACTGTTTAACTTCTTGTTTATGCTGATGATATAGTAATCATTGGGTATATAAAAATACTTTATTAAAGATTTTTCTGCATTTAATGAAGTTGGCTGAAATGATGCATTTGATTAATGAACACAATACAGAATATTTGCCAATTATTAAAACTGTTGTGAACTACAAATATCTGAAGACCCAAAACTTTAAATCGTTGATAATTTTAATTATTTGGATCAAAGATTAACACCCTAAATGATAAAAGTATTGAAAAAAAAAAAAAAAAAAAAAAAAAAAAGAGACATACTCGCTCAGCTAATCACAGTCTTCATGGTTTAAGAATTTCCTTAAAGTCAAAATTAATTAAAAGGTATAAATGACTGCTTTATATGCTATATAAAGCAGTCATTTAGCATGTGCTCATATACTAAGACTAGGACTTACTGAATCACAGGCAGAACAACTGACCATCTATAAGAGAAAGAGCCATAAGAAAAATTTTTGGCACTGTGAATGGAATGTTTTAAGGAGACAACAATTTTGAATTATATAGGTTATTCAAGGAGACAGATATCATTAAATCAATTAAGATTGGTTGTTTTAGATTTGTGGACTACATATGCCAAATGTACTCCATCCTCTTTGACATTTAAGGTCTTCAAATTTAAACCAATTGGAACTAGAAGAAGGCTAAGGCCAAATTGAGATGAACTGATTGTATAGAGCAGGATTTTAAAATTTTAGGATTACTAACGGAAGAACTATTGTCAAGTGGAGATCGGAATGGAAGAAAGTTCTGAAGAAAGTCTTAGACCATCAGGGGCTGCCATGTCAATAGAAGTTGAAATTAATGAGATAAAATATATATTTTTCTTCTTTTTGTTTTATGTATAACATTTAAATATTTGAAATAAAACAAAACATATTTGAAGTAATGATAAATATTAATACTATTAAAGTTTAATATAAATTTTCATGCCCCACTGATAGTAATGTAACATTTTAATAAACATTAAAAATAAATTAAATTTGAGAACAATAACTGAAACATGCTTACTTCTTTCTTTAAAGTTCGCTTCTTTTCAGACATCATTTTACACCTGATAAAAAAAGTAGCACTAATTATATATAAACAAAGAATAAAATTCGATACATTTCTTAGTAAAATATTTAAAATCTTTAAGTTAATTTCACATTCAGCATATCAACTCATTTAACAAAAAAAAATAAATTACTTTTAATAAATGAATTTTTTTATAAGAGTCAAGCAATATTACATTTAAATAGCAATTTCAAACAGAAAATAATAATTTTATTTTACCTGTGTTTTTTATTCTTTTCTTAAAGTGCACATTTTTTTTAACACTTCTTAACACATTTAATAATTTTATATATAAAATAAATACTCACTGGTTATCAAATCATAATGAAATCCATATATTTTAATTTAAAAATGTTGAGAAAATAAAACATGAAAATTCACTATTCAGTATTACAAGTTAATACGAAAAACTTTTAATATAGTAAAGGAAATGTGTTTTATCACATTTCCTCCGCCACTTATATTTCCAATGGCAGATTATGAACAGTTACAGCAAAAAAAAGTACAGAGAATACAATAAAACATGCTGAAACAGAGTTCATTAATCTAACATATCTCTAGCCTCCCACCCAATATCGCTCGGCGAGAAAAGACTTGCTAAGAGCAGGATAGTGAAGTAGATGCGTGGAGTCCATGGCCTCTCCAGAGCTGCACAGAGTGCATATCGAGGAAGGAACAATTTTGAGTCTGTAAAGATGGTTTCTGCCAAGTTGTAGATCTTTTAGCCACTAAAAAGTGTTACCAGATGCACCACGGGAAGATAGCTCTGCCACTTATTATATATATGATTTGTCAGAAAACTTTATTTCTTTGGCATATTTAATAGTTTTTACAGTTGTTTTTGACTCAAGGTGGAATACATTTTTTTTTTTGTTAATTTTATAAACACTGTTTTAGTTTGGCAATAAATTCTTTCAAATAATTATGTTGATCCAAAATTTTTTCTCCTAGAAAACCTGTAAGAAATATGTAAATGGTCTTATCACCAATTAAATGTGACACAATGTTGACAAATTGTGTTTGTATACATTGGATGATTTATTATTTTTCCCGTTTTGTTTCATCTTTCCCAAAATAAAATATTATTTTATTTTAATTTAAAAAAAATATATATTATTTATTGCTGAAAAGTAAATCTTCAAAATTTATTATTCCTATGCTGATTCTGTTTCATGTTTACATTCAGAAATTTCACAATCTAAACTTTCACCTAATTTGTTATTCTTGGGAAAACTCACAGAAAAAAAAAAACTCTCAGTCTATTGCTCACATTAGTATCCTGTCATTGTCGCTATGTTAAATTTCTTTAAAATGTTAGTATCATAGGGTTAAAATGTCCCCAACACTCATCTGTTCAAATGGAACTCACTTATCTTTTGTTGCAGTAACTTCCTTCTTTCAGAAGGTATTGCTCATCAAACACAAAGAAATTTCAGAAAAGAAAATGAGAGGGTCTTATTGATTAAAATGAACATACAATTACTTATTCCCCATTTGTTGAAATGTCATAAACCATTTTTCTTGCAATGAGTGTTGTTTTTATATTCTTCTATATACAATCTTTGTTGATCAAAAATCCTCTCTCAACATTACTGTTGCCACGGGAAATTATCATTATTATGTAAAGGTGAGTTCATAGCAGGTTGAACCAAAATTTATTAACTTTTTTTATTACATCTTTAGTTTTGTCACATTTTCTGATTCGGCATGTATTTCTTTTAGCTGTTTTTTTTTTATTTGCCTTACCTGCAGAAACTAGTGATCCAATAGTTCTCACACAAGATGAGCAGAAATTTTGGCTGTCTTTGATCAAATAATGCATCCATCAAAGTTACCATTGGGATGAAACAAAAAATTTGATCTTGTCAGAAGAGAGGGGATCACGTCAGAAGGAATCGCACTAGTAATTTTCTAACACATTTTTGGGTTTTAAAAAATATGCTTTGATGTTCAATAGATGCTTTGTTTTTTTAATACAGCACAAAGTGGAAATCTCTACATGAATTTGTTTGAATGTAAGAAAACTTGCTACATTCTAAAAGTTCACATTCAAAATATTTCCCTCCTTTAATGCAATTTTTTTTACCGCAAACCTTTTTAAAAGTTGTGATACAAAATTCGTTAGGTTTTCAAAAAGAAATGGAATGCAGTAAAGGGAGGGCTAAGAATTCAATTTGGAAGCAAAATTTAAAAATTTAATTGGAGGATACAGACTTAAGCTAAAGTCTTGAATCTAAAGTCAACAAGCGTCAAGAAATACATTACTCATGGTGTTCCAAAAATAAACATTGATTACAGCTGAGAGAATGAAAAGTGATAAATAATATGAGAGTTAAGAACTGATTTTTCAGAAATTGCCATCATGTGCATACTTAGAGCAAAATGCTTTCGTCGGTAATTTTCCACATTTTTATAAATTTCCCTGACATTCTGGTTGTGTTCACCATCCTGTAGTAATAGTAGCAGAATTCAGTTTCATGTGATGCAACATAAAAATTAACTTAAAATGAGTATTAAGTACTTTAAATTGGACACTATAATAAAATTTCTTTCAATAAAATGAGAAATATTTTATAAAATAATTATTCATTAAAATATAATTACTTTTCAATGAGAGAACGACCAGCATCTACTTCTCTTAAAGTTTCAGTAGAGTGTAATTCTTTTTCTTGATGGTCAATTACTTCAGTTATTGTCATATTTCTTATGTTTTCTGGTATTGCTTTAAGTTTGTCCATATATAATTTTTCTATTCGATCACATCTTTCAGAGCATACAGTGTTCAGGTGTGTTTCATATTCTGTTTGAAAAGTTTTGAAAATTTCGTGGAGTTCCTTAAGTTTACGTATCTTTTCTTCAGCAATGGGATCCAAACCTTTTCGTCCTCTTTTACCTTTCCGTTTTGGTGGCATTGTTTTGAAAGAAGTTCTATAAAAAAAAATTATGATTTATTGCAGCAATTTTTTTATTATGGAAGAATTCAGAATCACATTGTTATACAATAAACCTACAATGGTTTGTAATTATTTTTATACCAACTATTTTATATTTAAAAGAGCAACATATTTGTTCTGCTTAAGAACTATAGCTTTACATAGCAAAACAATACATTTTCCCATTAAAATTTACATAGATTATAGACAATTGTAATTTAAAATCATAATAAATATTAAAAGAAAAAACAACAACTAGAGAATGATTTGCAGATATTTTATTTCACTTGTAAATCACAAATAAGTACTGGGTCAATGCTTGAGTGCAAGACAAAATTAATCAAGAAACAGAACTCTCTAAATATGTTTACAAATGACAAACATATTATATGCTATCAAAACTTTAATTATGCATTTTTTTTTCCAAAAATTTTCAAAAATCCCCATTAGAAATATTTAATTTATATATACTGAAAGTACTGCATTATTTAAAATTTTTGTTAAAATGTCTTCTTAGAGTATTGCAATTAATAATGCCAATATTGATACCTCAATTCCACAAATCCTATTGTAAGAAAAAAATTCTACTTAGCACAAGGTAAACCATATACCAAAAAATTTGTTAATACTATGTACAAAATAGAATACCCTCATTTCAGTGTATTGTGAAATACATTACTTTTTCAAAATATTTAACTACAGTGTTCTAACTATCGAAAAAAAAATCCTATTTTACAATTTTAGGGATGAAGCAGAACTCCTTTAAATACATTTGAAACAACTTTTGGGGATTTTATGGACAACAATTTATTGATATCTTTTACTTTACTTATTTATAGTATGATGTAAAAGATTGCCAATTTGTAAGGAACTACAAAAGTTTTTTCAACAGCACTTAAACTTAAAAGGTTGGGGGAAGGGAAAGATATTTTTCAATTTATCCTACATCATAATAATTTTCTCTTACCTTCCTTTACTCTTAAAGATGATTTTTAAAAGTACCCTCAGTTGTACATCATATTAAATAAATATATATATGTACTTTTCAATATAACAAAACATATTAGGTACACTATTTATATCTTTTCAACCTAATTTACAATAATTGTTACATTATTTAGCTTTACATTGTAAAAATAAATTTTTAATGTTTCTTTATTTTGCATCTTTTTTATCTAAAATACAAAATAAAGTATGTTTTCAATATGCTATCAAGGATGACGTATTTGGACCTACTAATCAAATGGATAAGGATAATATAGCTTAATTATTATTTTTATGCTAGGAAATATGCTTAATTATTATTTTTTTTTATCAAATGACATTGACAAACCTAAATATAAAAAATGTTTTATAAAATGACAGTTTAAGGACTGTTTTTTTTTTGGCGCCAATTTCGCGCCTGTCAAGTGAAATTTTTTACATCAGTTATACTTTTGTCAACACAACAAGAATCAATAATAGAAGGGAAATGCTGAAGATATGCACATTTTTATTTCATTAAAAACACAAATACATATATGAAATAAAAATTAAATTCCTGCTTTAAAATTTAAAAACACTTACCGTAATGCAGTTTCAAATAACGGTAAACATCTACTATAACTTCAGTTCAGTGCTTTACAAAATATTTTAGATTGGCAACAGGCAAATTGTTGAATTAGTTTATACTGCTTAATTGCGGGTGAACTGCATTTCAGAAATGAGTAACTTGTTCCCCTGAATTCTCATTCTTACCCACAATTCCATGTGTCTGATATTAGTAAACAAACATTATTTACTTTTTTTGTTCCACAGGTTTCGCATTCGAATCTCGGCGTTGCCTTGTAGTGGTTCGGAATCCACTTTAAACCGTAGGTCCCGGTCTAATATGATTGCTGGGCGTAAGGCTGAATACCCTATCAAATAAAAAGGAAATATCTTGTGTTTCGGAATCTACCAATTGTCAGACGGCTTTGGTCCACCGAGGGATATTGTGCCTTTGAAGAAAAAGAACAAGCTAGTATATTTTTTTTTCGATTAATTCAATGAATGATGATTGATTTTACTTTATTAGTTTGCAGTGTTTGATTACTTAAAATATTAGTTAATTTATGAACTACTGAGATAGCAATTTATATAAATTTTTTTCCTCCTGAGTTTTGAATAATATTTATTAGTTTTAATTATTTTTACGATATTTTGAACATTTTAAAATTTTTATAATTAGATGTGCTACGTCTTTTGCCATGTCACTAGTAGAAAAGAGTTTTGATGCCGAAAGTGAAAATTTACTCAGAAGTGAAAAATATAAAAAGTTTATGGGAAAAGTTAAGATAGTAAAAGAAATATCTAGTTGAAAGGAGAATGATGATTTGGTTGGATTATTCTGAGGTTGAAATTTGGCATGTTTAATTTCAGATTTAATTGAAAAAAAAAAAGAAAAAAAATATATGTTTAGTAGATTTATAAAAATTATTAGTTTTCTGAAAAAGAAATGGATAAATGTGTATTTTAAATTTTAATATTAGCATTTTAGTTATACAAATTATGATAATTTCTGTGCAGTATAATTGAAGTTATATTCAATTTAACTTTTATTACAATTTTCTCTTGAAATTAAAGTATTCAGTTTATTATGTTCTGGAAAATTGCTTACAGTTATTTTAAATAGTAATACAAATATAATACAAATTAAGTAAAAAGTATTTAATTTTCTATCCAAAAAAAAAAAAACCCGCAAAATATTTTAACTGCTAAATTATTGTAATGTATGGTCTTAAGTTAGAGAACGATTTACAACATTCAATACGTCTCCAGTCTAGCTAAGAAAAACACATTTTTTTTTAGAAATTCGACTATATTCATCAACATACTGTCCTTCAAGAGCGATACATTCATTCTAACTTTTCGATGCCTTTTTTGTAGAACGATTTGTCTTTGCTCTCAAAACAGGCCTCAGCTTCAGTAATTACTTCTTCGTTTGAGCCAAATTTCTTTCCCTGGAACATCTTTTTGATGTCTGCAAAAGCCAGTCGCTGGGGGGTCAGATTTGGAGAGTACAGTGGGTGTGGAAGAAATTCGAAGCGTAATTCATTCAATTTAGCCACAGTTTTCAGCGACTTGTGACACGGGGCATTGTCTTGGTGAAACATGATTTTTTTTTTCTTAATTTTTACACTCAATCGATGCAATAATCTCATGTAGTATTCGTTATTGATAGTTTTATCTTTCTCAAGACAGTCAATGAACAAAATATAATGCGTGTCCCAAAATACGGATGCCATAACCTTGCCTGCTGATTTTTGAGTTTTTGGTCGATTTGGACGATTTTCACCGGCTGCTGTCCCCTTAGCTGACGATCATTTTGATTCAGGAGTGTAATAGTGGATCCGTGTTTCACCCATTATCACCTCCTTTTATATCGCTTGAACTGTTCCAAACAGCGATCTGAATCGTCGGCGCGTTATTGTTTTCTGTCCGGTGTGAGCAAACGCGGTATTCACTACGAAAGCAACTTAAGCATGCTCGAATTTTCGTGTAAAATTGTAAACACACTACCTTGTGATAACTTTAAGATGTCAGCTATCTCATGCAACTTCACTTTAAGGTCTTTCAAAATTATTTTGTAGACTTTTTATGTTTTCAGGAATAACTGCCGATTTTGGGTGACCAGAACGTTCAACATCATTGGTGTTTGTATGACCGCCTTTAAATTCAGCATACCAGTTAGTAATAATTGATTTCGCTGGTGCAGCGTCATCATAACGCTTATCATGCCACTGTTTGGCTTCAACAGTATTTTTCCCTATCGAAAAACAATGTTTAACCAACACAGAACATTCTTTTTTATACATTGCTTTGAAAATTACAAAATTGGGATCTATAGTAAACCACTAAAACCACTGTAACTTGTAAACTAATTATCAGAATGTCATGAAATTTTGACATGTTTGAAGGATGCTACTATCCAAAAATCATATGGGCCTGTCAACAATTTTGCCATATGTGTGTCAGACTGGAGACTTTTTGAGTATGTGTTACATCAATATAGTCTGAATTCTTACCTCACATCTTCTTTTGTATATAAACATATGCCATTCAACATCAAATTGAAGCAAATATCAAATTACATAATTTAAGATGGCATAAAAGGTAGGTTAAATGTGGAAGAAAAAGTTACTAAGTTTTTTTTTAAAATACACACACCTGTTTCTGAAAATAATTCAAAATCACTTAACTAGAATATTTTTTAAATAAATGAAGAAAATTACCATTTGCTAGAAGCTCATGATTTCTCATTTGAATGTATTTACATTCAAGTCAAATGAATATATTAAAGAATAATTTACAACATAGTGTTTAAGTTCTTTACATTTCAATAACATCAATGTAGAATAAAAGTTACGGTGTTTGTGTAATTTTAAAATATATTTGCACACTACTACTAATACTTCATATCTGAATATGTTTAAAAACCAGAATTTGTCGAAAAACTCAGTTTAATAACAAAAAAAAAAAAAAAAAAGGTTTAAAACGCACTTACAAAATATTTCGAAAATAATGGTTAAACATTGAACAACACAATTTGAACACAGATAGCGATTGTAACAATATGTATAAAAATGTTCTCATGAATAATAAAGCAGCCTGATGGGAGGTTTCCTTGCTTTCTTTCATACGCCACGTAAATGCTGCATAGTTATCCCTAAAAGTCTCCTTGGAAAGTAACGTCCTCGCCTCCTTACTTATCGTTTGACTATTCGTGGCATACATCAGTGGTTCACGAAGCTCACCGATGTTTAACAAAAAACATTTTTTTTTTTCACAATTGATTTCTTTTTAATACGCTTTTATTAGTTTCACCTGTATGTTTGTTTGTAACTGACTCTTTGGGCTCGATTTTGCCCTACTTTAAGCGATCCCATTTAATTTAAACGTTGTAGACATATCAAGGACCGACGACAATAAAATATTTTGATAAGTTTATTATCTCATCATGATTAGGATCGCCAGGATTAGTGATTAAAACACACAGCCTTTGAAAAGTCATCTTGATCGGCGCATAATTTTTCCCCTCGAGATCTGCTTCTCCTCATACACTATATAAGCTGCAAAGAAACATTTACAGACATCTTTCAGATATTCAAACCTACGTGGGACTGCGGCACAACGGATAACGCGCCTGATTAGGAGATTTCCTGTTCGAATCCTGACTGGCTCGACATATTCGCATTTAGCCTTTGTTTTACTCACAATTAAATTATTGTAAGAACCAGTCCTCCGTACCGGGACCTCATTTAAATATTATAGTTTAAAAACACTAAAAAACATGCTTTTATAGTTAATCAAACTAAAAAGTAAATAAATTAATAGTTTAAAAAAACTAAAAAAAACGCGCTTTTAGAGTTAATCAAACTAAAAAGTAAAAATAAATTAATAGTTTAAAAAAACTAAAAAACACGCTTTTAGAGTTAATCTAAAAAGTAAAAAATAATTGTTAGCATAAGAATAAAATGACTGACGAGAAAATTAATATCACTGTTCTAAAAGCGTGGGGTGCTTTGTATGACATTTTTAAACTAACTCTGCATTTCGGAATGAAACTAGTGAAAAATTGATATCAAAACTAAAAGTAATTGATACTAAAACGATTGATATCGAGCACGCCACGCTTTTAGAACAGTGACATTCATTTTCTCGTCAGTCATTTTTTTCTTATGCTAACAAGTATTTTTTACTTTTTAGATTAACTCTAAAAGCGTGTTTTTTAGTTTTTTTAAACTATTAATTTATTTTAAATATAAACTGTACTTTTCTTTTTTAAAAAAACTCAAACCAAATTAAATCAAAGAGCTCGAGTTCGGTACTATGTTTTAAGTTTTAAATTAAAACTTTTGGATTGTTTCTCAAATTCAGTGTTCTCCTTTATTTTCTTATGAAAGAACATAAATTATTATTAACACTGAATTATGGTTAATTGAATCATGAGGTGGTTTCTATAGTGGCAATATTTTCAACTGTTTAAGTCAAAATAAGAGCATAGAATTTTAAGGAAGAAGAAAAACTAAAGCGGGTGAAACACTGACATTAGTGCGCTAGAGTGTTGCCAAAAAAATAAATCAAATTCGCCCAATCAAGTTACTACTGTATCTGCTTTGGTGTGAACTTGGCTGGGTCTGTACATTTCTTAATTTTTGTGTTGATTGCATTTGCGATTTAAAAATTTGTATCAATAACAAAACTCATTTTTTTAAAAATATAAACTGTATCTTTATTCTATAAAAAACTCACTCCGAATTAACTCAAAGAGCTGGAGTACAGTACTATATTTTAAATGCTAAATTAAAACTTCTGAATCTTTTCCCAAATTCAGTGTTCTTTTGCATTTTCTTATTAAAGAGAACACTGAATTACGGTTAATTGAACCAAGAAGTGGTTTCTATAGTGGCAATATTTTGATCAGTTTAATTCAAAATAAGTGAATCGGAGAATCGGTACGATTCATCGGAGTTCCTTGGTCGCGAAGCAAATTCAAAATAAGAGCATACATTTTTAAGGAAAATAAAAAACTAAAAACAAGAGAAATACTGAAAGTGCATTACAGTGTTGCCAAACGAAAAAAAACAAATTCGCTAAGTCGAACTACTAACGTACCTGCTTTCGTGTTAATAGAGAGTTTTTGCATACCGTACGTTAGTTACCGTAGGACGTCCGTTAGCGTTTTCTGCCTAGCGCGCATGCTCATAGGAAACATAATTTCCTATATGCAAAAACTCTCTAATGTGGCGTGGTCTGTACAGTTATTTTTGTGTTGATTGAATTTGTGTTTTAAAAATTTATATCATAACAAAACTCAATTTTTAATATTTAAATTAATTAATTTCAATTTTTTTTCTGTAAAAAACTCACACTGAATTAAAGCAAAGAGCTCGAGTTCAGTACTATATTTTAAATTCCAAATTAAAACTTTTGGCGATCGTTTTTTAAATTCAGCGTTCTCTTTCATTTTCTTCTCTTCGTAATGCGAATTAATGACATGCCAGCTCTAAAATCAGAAAAATTTAAAGTAAATGAGTCCCTCAGAATTAAAGAATCACCATGGCTGGAAGTCAGTTTCATAAAAAAAAAGTTAAAATAAAAATAAACTGTCATAAAATCGTTAAGTCCAGCTACTATTGTATCTGGTTTCGTGTGAACGTGGTGTATGTAGTCTATACATTTCTTTATTTTTCCGTTGATTACATTTGTAATTTAAAAATTTGTATCATAACATAATTGAATTTTTTTAATATCTATAAAAACCTCACACCGAATTAAATCAAAAGAACTGGAATTCAGTACTATGTTTTAAATGCTAAATTAAAACTTTTGTATCGTTTTTCTCAAAATTTTCATTTTCTTATGAAAGAGAACATTGAATTGTAGTTAATTGAATCATGAGGTGGTTTCCATAGTGGCAATATTTTGATAAGTTTAATTCAAAATAATGGCATAAATTTTATGGAAAATGTAAAACTAAAGCGAGTGAAACACTGAAAATTGTAAGCTTCAGTGTTGGCAAAATAACATATCAAATTCGCTGCTGTTTTGGTGTGAACTTGGTGTAGTCTGTACAGTTCTTTATTTTTTCGTTAATTGCATTTATGATTTAAAAATTTGTATCATAACATAACTCAATTTTTTAATATAAACTGTACTTTTATTTCATAAAAAAAAACTCGTATCAAATTAAATGAAGAGCTCGAGTTCAATTCTAAATTAAAACTTTTGGCGATCGTTTTTCAAATTCAGCGTTCTCTTTCATTTTCTTCTCTTTGTAATGCGAATTAATGACATGCCAGCTCTAAAATCAGAAAAATTTAAAGTAAATGAGTCCCGCAGAATTAAAGAATCACAAGGGCTGAAAGTCAGTTTCATAAAAAAAAAAAAAAAAAAAAACCTCTCATAAAGAAGTGCATAACGATAAAATTTAAGTGGACTACGAAAAGCAAAGAATGCAAGTGAAATATTCATTTTGAGAACCTCAAAACTCAGGAGAGTTAAAAAGAATTTCCAAAAGTATTCCTGCGGTTCGAATCTTCTTCCAGATAATGTCATCAGAGCTTGTAAAACATTCATCTGGGCAACAAAGAAAAAGGAGTATAAAAATGGACGGAACTTTCTTCTTCTTTTCTTTGCTTTATTGTAATCCTTTTCTTGCATCACTTATCGTAGATGCCATCAATATTAAATTTTTTCCTCTCTTTCATTTTTTTAGTTTTTTAGTTTTTTTTTTTTATTCATCCTTTACATGTCGTGGAGGACTTTGATTATAAATTCAAAACCTCGACCGCTCTCTCTCTCTCTGAATTTTTTTTTTACTTTTTGCTTTCTTCTTCATTTGCCATTTTCTTTTTCTTTGTTGATAAATGGTGGTTGAATCTCTTCGGACCCAATCTCCACTACTATGTTATGAAATACAGATTAGGACCATGGGATGGGGTACGGGGCACCACAATAATATGCAAATGAGAACCGTGGGCCGCGAATGAGATATTTTTGATTGTGCTTTATGAGCAGGTTCTTTCTTCCTGCTCTGGGAAGAATGTGGCCTTCCTTCCTAATGGCAGTTTGATGTGTATTACGGGAGAGAGAGTATAAAAAACTCCATAGGGGTGGGAGGGATGGAGGGAAGGAGAAGACTCGTTTTTGTTATCTGGATGGATTGGAATTTAAAAGATTTGTCGAAGCAGCGTGGTCTTTGTTTATTTTCTATTAGAAATTTCTGTATGCCTGGGTGGGTAGTCCTGGAATGGGAAATGGAGGAATGATCATCAGGACGACCATTCGCCAACTGCACTATAGAAAGAATTACAGATCATTGAATTGCTGAGATTATAAGACGAGGCAATAAATTTATGACCAGGAAAAAAATTTAAATTTTGCAGCTTGGTTAATTGATTTTTTAATAAAATTATCCTATAATGTCTTTTATCTGTAAGATGTTGGAACTCACTTAATAAAAATTTAACAGACATTATTGTGTACCTTATATATTATTAAGAGTTAATTAATAATATATAAGGTAATAATTTATGATTTAATTATTATATATTAAATAATATTTTTTAATTAAGTTATTGTCGATTTATTATTGGATCATTTTATTTTATTAATATGAAGATAATGCTTATCTGGAGTTATCTATTTTGTTTTATGTTTTTTTGTCTGGATGGATTATTATTGTTTTAATAGTGTGGTTCTTTTATTTTCTGTTATAAATTTATCTTTTCCTGGGTGGGTAGTCCTGGAATGGGAAATGGAAGAATTATCATTATGACGACCATTCGCCGACTGCACTATAGAAAGAATTACAGATCATTGAATTTCTGAGATTATAAGGCGAGGCAATACATTTACGAGTAGGGAAAAAAATTTAAAATTTTGCAGTTTGTTAATTGATTTTTTAATAAAATTATCTTATATTATCTTTCATAAGATGATGGAACCCACTTAATTAAATTGTAACTTTGATACGAAATAATATTTTTGTGTACCTTATAGAGGTAATTAATAATATATAAGATAATAATTTATGAATTAATTATATTTTATAATTATTATTTTATTTTGTCGATTTATTATTATTTTATTATTATTTTGTCGATTTATTAATGGATCATCTTATTCTATTAATATGCAGATAATGTTTATCTGGAGTAATCTGTTTTGTTTCCTGGATGGAATGACATTTAAAAAATTTGTTATATTATCGTATATATGTATATGTATATATACATTATTGTATATCGTCAATATGTTTATTAACAAAATAAAAAATATTAGTATTATTCTAGTATTGTTTATTTTGTTTTATTAGCGTGGTTTTTTTAAAATTTTTTATTATGGGAAAAAGAAGGCATACAGAAATTTCTATTTCTGTATGCCTGGGTGGTTAGTGCTCGAATGGGAAATTATCATCAGGACGATCATTCGCCGAATACACTATAGAAAGAATTACAGATCATTGAATTGCTGAGATTATAAGACGAGGCAATACATTTACGAGTATAAATTTTTTAAAAAAATTTTGCAGTTTGGTTAATTGATTTTTTAATAAAAATTATCTTATAATATCTTTTATCTGTAAGGCGATGGAATCCATGTAATGAAAATATAACTCAGAAAAAATTTTGTGTACCTTATATAATTAATAATCTATATTAATTAATATTATATATTCTTAAGAATTAATTATAGAAATATAATAATTAATGAATTAATTATCTTTTTTTATAATTAAGTCATTGGCTGATTGATTTTTAATAAAATTATTCTAGATGCCTTTTATCTGTAAGATAATGGAACCCCATTAAAAAAATGATTCAGATACGAACTAATATTTTTATGTACCTTACGTATTATTAAGAGTTAATTAGTAATATGTAAAATAATAATTTATGAAGTAACCATTATGGGAAAAGGAGGAATGATCATCAAGACGACCATTTGCTGAAAGCACAAGAGATGATAGAAAGAATTGCAGATCATTGAATTGCTAAGCTGACGAGAGAGGCAATAAATTTATGAGTAGGGAAAAAGAATCAAAATTTTGCAGTTTGGTTAATTGATTTTTTAATAAAATTATCCTATAATGTATGATTCAGATATGAACTAATATTTTTGTGTACCTTACATATTATTAAGAGCTATTTAATAATATATAAGATAATAATTTATGTGTAATTTACGAATTAATTATTATCTTCTTTTATTATTAGGTTAGTGTCTATTTATTATTGGATAATTTTAATTCTATTAACATGAAGATAATATTTATCTCAAGTTATTTATTTTATATATTTTTTTTTTGGATAGAATGAAATTCAAAAGATTTGTTTTTTATTTATTATTAGTATTGTTTTAATAGTGATGTTCTTTTACTTTCTATTAGAAATTTATTTATTCCTGCGTGGATAGTCATTGAATGGGAAATGGAGGAATGATAATTAAGGCAACTATTTATTGCCTACACTGGAGACTATAGAAATAATTACAGAACATTGAATTGTTGCGATCTTAAGAAGGCACAATAAATTCATGACTAATAAAAATTAATTTTGAAGTTTTATTAAATGTTTTTCAATAAAATTATCTTGTAATGGATTTTATTTATACGATGTTGAAACCCACGTAATAAATATTGGACTCAGATACGAAATAAGAGGATTATGTACCTTATATATCATTAATTATAGATTATTGTCAATTTTTTGCGTAGCATTTAATTTAATTATAGCAATAAATTATTATCGGTTTATTGTTAGATTATTTTATTATATTAATATAGATATAGGATTCATCTATTATCTGTAGTTATCTATTTTTTATGTTTTGCTATCTAATGAATTGAAATTTAAAAGTATTGTTAAATTAGAGTGATTTAAAAAAAAAAATGTTATTATAAATTTATTTTACCTTGTGAATAGTTCTTAAATGGAAAAGGGAGAACTGACTATTAAGATTATGATACCATGGGTGCACTGGAAAGTAAAGTCAAAACATTAAATTCTTGAGATAATATGAGATTATAAATTCATGACAAGGAAAAAAAAAAAAAAAAAAAAATCAAAATTTTCGAAAGTTTGAATGAATTTAATAAAACTATCCTCTAAGCAAGTTTTAATAAAATTAAATTATCTAAAGATGATGAGACACATAATAAATATTTATATTTATGACCTAAATACCAGCTAAAATGACATGAATTTTATGTGTTGTCAATTAAAAAGTTTGTTAACTTATTATTAAAATATCATACTGTTTTATTTTTAGACTATTTTATTAAATTACCGTATTGATTTATTATTAAATTGTTATGCTTTTATATATTATTCAGCTGCAACTACCTAGTTTGTGTTATGTTTATTATCTGAATGGAATGGAACTAAAAAGAAATATGTTAAACAAAAAAATGTTTTTATAGAAAATTTCCGAAAATGGAAGATTGATTATCAGGATAAATATTGTATAGTAGTTCGGAAATTATAAAACAATATGGTGATTTAAATATAGGAGGATAAAGCAATAAAAAAAAACGAATGTTGAAGCATAATAGACTTTTTAATAAAATTATTAAGGTAAAGTTTGTGCACAAAAAATTATATAAATAAGACACGAAATTAACTAGTTTATTAAACAGTGTAGAAATCCTGTTTCAATACTAGTAGCATTAGGCCACCTCACAGATCCAGCAAGCAGAAAATTCCACCAGACAGCCAGATAAATGGTCACTTAACCAATCCCCACTCCATTGCACCCGCTTGACTCTACACCCACCGGACAGTGCATTACATTTAAATACAATCCGGCCATTCAAGGAGCTGACTAAACACTCCCGTTAACGTCTGGAGTCCGCATCCTCCGCCATTAGTACTCACTCTGCAAATCAACGGATCAAAGTGTGATTTGCGCGCTCATCATGTGCACATTAATCAAAATTTCCGCCCATTTTCCCCATCTTCCCCTCCACATTGAACTACGATTCATCACTAAATTCCAAAATCGCATCTCAGAATCCTTCCATCCACCCCACCCCCACCCACACACAATGAAATTACAGACTTTTCCCAACGTTTCCCAGTAATGACCGGAGGAAAGCGGACACAGTTCCCATTTCAGGAATTAATGTACCGCCAATATTTTAAAAAGAGATCCATCCTTCACTTTCTGTTGTAGAAAGAAGAAGGGGGGGATGGTTGGTGATGGAGTGCTGCTTCCAGATAATCTTAATGGTATACGTATAATAAGAGTCACATATGCAAGGGAAAATTTGCGCTGTTGATGATCTCGGAAAAGGGCATTTATACACGGGAGATGAATCCATCAAATTGGATAAAGACGGACTTTTGAGCTAAGTGGCAGTTGGAATGGGATGTTAATGTTATTAATTCGGGCAATGTGTCCGGTGCTGATGGAATACTCGGACACAAGGAAGGCTGTCCGTTCCGTGGTTGGTTAATTTGTCATTCTGGGTGTCATAAGCAACATCTGAGAGGTCATTTTCCAAGCTGCATATATGTTCAGGAGAGGATCGAACGTTAATCCTCTAGTTGCAGTCATTACTAAGTCATTGATCTATAGCAGAACTCAGTCTCGCTCTTTTTACATTGATTACTTCCTACATTAGTAACAAACTGCATTGATTACTTTTTACATTAATTACAAATTGCATTGATTTTTTACATTGATTGCAAATTGCATTAATTATTTTTTATTCAGTTTTACATTGATGACAATTTGCATTGATTACTTTTGATATTGATTTTCCATTGATAAATTGCATTGATTACTTTTTACATTAACGAATTGCATTAATTTTTTGGATTGATTTTCAATTGATAGCAAATTGTATTGTTTTTTTATATTTATTATTTTTATGTTTATTTTACATTGATGACAAATTGCATTGATTTCTTTTTACATTGATTTTACATTACAAGCAAATGGCATTGAATGGTATTTTTTACATTAATTTTACATAAAATAAATTGCATCAATTAATTTTAGATTGATTTTCCATTGATTCATTGCATTGAATATTTTTTACATCGATAGTAAGTTGCATTTATTACATTAACTTTAATTAATCTTTAATTTAATTAAATTTAATTTTTAACTTTGAAATTAATTTTGAAAATATGTCTGAAACTGATAGAATATGCAGTTATCCCTCTGTGATTAGTTAAATGTGTAAGTCTTTAATGTCGAGTCTTGTGTAAGATTTTTCAGTTTTCTAACAAGTAAATAATCTGGGAATTGCTTTGAATTTAATTAATCTAGTATTATAAACATATTCTTTTAATACTAGACAAAAATAAACAAATTAGACAAAACAAATTAATTAAAGAAATTAACAAATTAGTTATCTGAATATCAAATTTTTTTCTAAATTTGATTTTATAAAGTCTTTCTCACTTTCTTACCTTTTCTTTTTTTGATAACTTTTTGACGGATATATTTTTGATTTATTTGACTAAAAATTGAAAATTTCTTTAACATTATGTAGCTCTTTTTATTCTATGAAGGATTTAATTTATATTGATGAAAGTTAATTAAAAAAAAAATTTTTAACTACAATATTTTTAGAAATTCTAAAAATAAATCTGGGGAAACGATTTCATTGAAAAATATATGATAAATATTCAACTAAATAGTCACTGAATTAAATTAAGAAATAAAATTTTGTTTCTAATCTGAAACATTTTTTTGTGAGAATTTATTCATAATTATTTTACGCTGCATATTTCCCAAGAGACATCTACGAATTTTCTTTTTCATTTTATATATTTTCGAATGAAATTTTTTTTTTCTATAATACTAAATTTTTATGTTAAGATTCTTAAAGATGTCTTTTTAATTTTATATTATTTTTTATGTCATAAAAGGTACACATTTTTTTAATATTTTATCGTAAATTACAAGATAACGAACTAATTTAAATTTTATTTATTGGAAAAAGAATATGAATAAAGTATAAAATGAATTGAGGAAAAAGAAGAAAATTATGTGATATTTAATTGAAAAAAAAAAAAAAATCAAATTTTTTCATTACAATATTTGTAGTATGCTCTTAATAAGACAGATGGCGCTCCATGCTAGATTTCGAGTTTTTAAGGCATGGAAATAATTTTCATCTGCAATGAATCTATACAATTTTTTTCATCTTTTAAAAAATATTTAAAAGATATATTATTTTGAAATAATTATGAAAAATTAGGCAAACTTTTATAAAATGGAGTCAAAAAATTTTTAAAAATTACAAAATTAAACGATTTTTGTAAAACAAAAATAAAATGTTTTTTGTAAAACAAAAATTCATACAATTTTTTGTTCTTACATAAATTTATCCATGATATTACTAGAAAATGTATTTTTAGTTGTATTTTAGCATAGATGCATTCATAAAAAATGAACACTATTTAAAGTTAATTTTACATACATTTATGCAAAGGTTTAGAATCGATTTGGTTTGTAGCTCTACGGTAATTTTTTTGCACATTTTTGGCTAATTAGACTGGAATCTAGAGTTTAACTTGGATCCCTAACCACTATCAAACATCCATGCCACAACCAGGATTCAAACCTGTGGTATCAAAGGTCAGAGTTCTACTTAAGCATGAAGCTTGACTAATAGAATTTTTGCAATACTTATTCAAGCTACGTGCATCACTTTTGTATATCACGAACTCCCCATGAACAGATGTTGAAGGAAAAACAATGCTTTCAATATTAACTGTCTGAAATTTGATTATTGTATAGCATTGTTGCCAGTATTCAAACCTGAGCCCTGTGGTACCAAAGGTCAGAGAGTCATCAGGCCGCAGTCGGAATCAGAATCGGAGTCGGAGTCAGAATCAGTTGGGAGTCGGAGTCAGAATCGGAAGTCGTTTTAAAAATCCGACTTACGATTCTTTTATAAAAATAATTTTTTTTTCTCCGTAATTCTGGGAAATACTGTTAAAATTAAATGTTAGGGAGGCAATTTAATTGTATCTTTCTATAATTCAAATAGTAACAAAGACAGTTACTGTTTTCGTTGCATATCAAGTCAGTGCTGAGAGACTTTTTTCACTTATAAAAGCTATCTTGATCTTATAAAAGGTCTATTTTTATAGCTATTCTATTTTTTAAGAAAAAAAAAATAAGATTTAATGTATAATATAGGCTAAACAAATATGCCATCTTTGTGCCTAAAATGTACAATTTTCTTTTTGCTTGCCTTAAACTACTCTATAAAACTTTAGCACTTTTATTTTGATAGGATATATGTACTTCCGTAAGCACTAGAATGTCTTTAAATTAAAGCATGAAGTAAAAAAATTCTTCTTGAAAGGAAAATTTCTATGAATGTGTTTTGTATTGACTTTTATCCACAAAGGAAAAATTAAACCATGAAATAAAAAAGTTTCCTAGCAAGGAAAATTTCTAAGAATATGTTTTGCATTGACTTTTAGCGGCACATATAAAATTAAACTATAAAATAAAAAAGTTTCCATAATTATAAGTAAATAATTATTAGAATTAGTATTACATTTAAGTGTCAAGACCAATGTGGAATAGCATGTTGGGACCTGCTGAGTAGCAAGTTGGTATTTTGAATCAAGGGTGTTTGATTGGAAACACGACAAGAGTGTCAGAGAGAATCTTCCATGTTTATGCCGGGGATCAGCAGCTTTAATCTGTAAGTTGGAATGCCAGTTTATCAGGTTCATGAAAAGGGAGGCGGACACCCTAGATGTGTCAAAATTTCTGACAATCGTGAACAACAACAGCCCATTGAAAAATCTCCAATTATTCAGGTAAGTATTTGATTATAATCCAAACATTAGTCTCACACACATTTTCAATCGAAATCTTATAACTTTAGTCTAACGTAAAGGGAAAAAAATAATTAATGAATGAGACTAATCCGAAATTGATTGCGTAATTAAGGGACAGTCCTATTTCCACAAACATCATCTGTGGTGCAGGGAATGATTCCGAGTGCTCGAATGCAATCAATGCTAATGGGAATACATTTTCGACCACCAATCCTTGCGAATAACGCTATTCCCCTGCACTTTACGGCCTCCCAGAACGTTGCTCGCAGTCATTAACTTTAAAATTATAGTCGAGGCATTGGCATGTGCAGAGAGGAAGACATCAATAAGGAAAATTTGCCATGCAACAGGGGATTGTTAAAATTTAGAAATAAATCTGCCACGGGCTCTTTATCGATTTCTCAAAAGTAGTTGGGAAAGGCCGTCAGGGGAAGTATTAGCTGAGATGCAGTCGCCCTTAATGCATTTGAATTCACCACCAGAAATCTTCCTTCCTCGATTATGCCTAACGTGTCCAAAAATGCGCTTTTATTAATCGCCACCGTTCTGGGTAAGACTTCCGTGGAGGATTCTTTGGTAATGTGCACGGCAATTTGGGGTACCTGCTATTAATCGCTGCTAATTGTCCGATTTCGGGGGAATTGTGAGTGTACGACGAACAAGCCTCTAAATAGTAGTGCAGGTGATATATTATACTTATTATGTTTTATACTGTAACTAACTGTCTATCCGGTGTTGGTCTGGTGTTTAATTTCCCTCCTGTTTTGTCCTATAGAAGAATGTCATGTGTCAGAAAGCTAAGGCAGTGCAAAACTAACTTGGCCACGTGTCTTAAGTTTCCGTTGGGAGGCGTTGGTGAGGCGTTAAAGAATTAAGCTTATAAGGAATTATCCTATAGAGCAGGGGTCGGCAACCTGCGGCTCGCGAGCCACATGGGGCTCTTTGGATGTGAAGCTGCGGCTCTTTAGTTCCATACACAAATATTATTTATTTTATTTAAAAAAAAAAAAAAAAAAAAAAAAAAAAAAAAAAAAAAAAAACAGTTAAAAATCGTTCTGAAGCAATTAACGAGGATTAAGCACCGATTCTATCTCTCAGTCACTTATACTCGCTTCTCACCGCACCCCTTCCCCGTGACACGCGTCGTCACTGTCGTTAGTCCATCGGAACTGGACGCAATCTACAAGTAATGTTAATTTGGCAAGTTTCGCGGTATCACTAGAAATTTCAAAAAAAGGCAAATCATTCACAGATGGTGAGTACGTCAAAGATTGCTTCATACGTGCATCCGATGAACTGTTTCGTGATTTCAAAAACAAACCAGAAATCTTGAAAAAAATCAAAGATTTCCCACTATCCGCTAAAACAGTACAAGATAGAATAGCTAAAATGTCTTCAAATGTAACATATTTTCAGGTGGAAGATATTCAACTTTCTTCTGCCTTATCACTTGCTATAGATGAGTCTTGCGACATAAAAGACACGGCACAAGTTGCCCTTTTTGTCAGGTATATGTCTTCCCAAGGTCCAAAAGAAGAACTTCTAAGATTTCTACCGCTCTCGGGACAAACTAGAGGGGAAGATATAGAGAATGTCGTGCAAAAATGCCTTGAAGACAATAAGATCGATTTAAATAAAATCGTTTGAATAGCAACTGATGGAGCCAGAAGTATGACAGGAAAAAATAAAAGGGCAAAAACGATTATTCAGAGCAAAATAAACCATGAAATTCTTACGTTTCACTGCATAATACACCAAAAAGAGCTTTGTGCCCAAATATTTCCGGCCGAAGTAGTTGAATTTGGTAATCAAGATTGTTAACAGCATTTTGTCAAAAGCAGTCTACCATCGTCAGTTTAAAGAATTCTTAAACGAAATGGAAATTCAGTATTCCAACCTCCTTCTTCACAATAAAGTGCGATGGCTTTCCAAAGGTAAGGTGTTGAAACGTTTTGCTTTGTGCTTGAATGAAATAAATACATTCCTAAATGAAAAAGGCATTAATCACCATGAATTAGAGAATGACAAATGGTTGCAAAAATTTTTCTTTATGGTGGATATCACAGCGAAATTAAATGAGCTGAATCTAAAACTGCAAGGAAAGGGAAACCCAGCCTATGTTTTGATAGAAGAATTGGTTTGTTTTGAAGAAAAATTAATTTTGTTTGCAGAAGATATTCAGAGCAGCATATTACTTCATTTTCAATTTCTAAAGCAATATCGTGATAAAACTAGTGCAACTGTTGGCATGAGGTACTTCAGCACAGTTATAAAAAAAAATTAAAGGTGAACTTGCTGATAGATTTGAGCAATTCAAAACCAACAAAACCACTCTAGCATTCATAGTAAATCCTCTCAACACAAATAGTAACGAAATCCACATTGAGCCATTTGGAATTGATACTGGATCTCTAGAAATGCAATTAATCGATTTAAAAAGTAAAGCTTTGTGGAGTGTAAAATTTACAGAGTTGAAAAGCAAGTTGGAAGAGTTGGAGGTCCAGAAATGTATGTACGTAACGCAACAAAAGTGGACAACTTTAAAAGAAATGCCGCGAGTTGAGGCACTTATATTCGACGCATGGAATAGTCTTCCAGATTGCTATAGTGAGGTGAAGAAGTTGGCATTTGGAGTGCTGACTATCTTTGGATCGACATATTGGTGCGATCAAGCGATCTCTTGCATAAATATAATTAAATGTAAAGTAAGAAGCCAACTAACAAATGAAAATTTAGAGTCGTGTTTGAAACTTAAAGCAACAAGTTATGAGCCAAATTTATCCAAACTTTCTATAACCATGCTTCCATTGAATTTGTTTGCTCAAATGTATGTTATTGTTTTTTTTATTTTAAGTACAAATTACATTGTTTAGTAAAGTTTAAATTTTCTACTTGAATAACCATGCAAAGCCATCGCTCCCATCGAATTTGTTTGTTCAATTGTTTGTTATTGACGTACAAGTTAGTGTTGTAAGTAAATGTTTAATTGTTTTAATTTTTTACTTAAATAATAAGTAATTATCTAATAATGAATAAATAGAATGATATAATGAATAAATAGATATTTTTTCTTATGAATAAATAGATTAGTTTTTTTTTTATCAAAAAACTTTATTTATGCGACTACTAACAGGTGGGCTAGTATTATAAAATCGGCGCTACTAGTATTAAATCCATATGAATTTTAGTTAGCCCTAACCTTCAAAAGACACGTGTATAAATTTGACAGCTGTTGCATTATTAGTATGTGAGGTATAGCATTTTTAGTGAAGCAACTTTTGTTAGTTTAAAAAAATGGAGAAAAAGGAATTTCGTGTGTTAATAAAGCATCGCTTTTTGGCGGAAAAAAAATACTATTGAAGCCAAGGCTTGGATTGGTAAACATTATTCGGACTTTGCACCAGGAAAATCAACCGTAGAGAAGTGGTTTGCTAAATTTAAACGAGGCGAAATGAGCAAAGAGGACGATGCATGCAGTGGACGCCCCAAAGAGGCTGTTACCGACGAAAACATCAAAAAAGTCCACAAAACAATTTCTGATAACCGTAAAGTGAAGTTGATTGAGATAGTTGAGACCCTAAAGATATCAAAGGAACGTGTTGGACATATCGTGAATGAATATTTGGATATGCGAAAGCTCTGTTCAAAGTGGGTGCCGCGCGAGCTCACAACCAATTGATGATTCTAAGCAGTGTTTGGAGCTGTTCAATCGTAATAAACTCGAATTTTTGCGTCGATATGTGACAATGGATGAAACATGGCTCCATCATTTCACACCAGAGTCCAATCGACAGTCAGCCGAGTGGACTGCACGTGATGAACACTAAAAATGCTATAATTTCACTAAAAATGCTATAACTTCACTAAACATGCTATAACTTCACTAAACATGCTATAACTCTCATACTAATAGGGCAACAACTATCAAATTTATACACGTCTGTTGAAGGTTAGGGTTAGCTAAAAATCATATGGATTTAATACTAATAGCGCCATCTATGTGTCAGCCTACGAACTTTTCCGCCCATTGTTATTTATTGTTGGAAAGAAAAATTTTTTGTGGCTCTTTAAAACTTTGAAATTTTGTAAATTGCCATTTTTGGCTCTTCCGACACAAAAGGTTGCCGACCCCTGCTATATAGGAATGTCATGTGTCAGAAAGCTAAGGCAGTGCAAAACTGACTTGACCACTTGTCTTAAGTTTCCGTTGGGAGGCGTTAAAGAATTAAGCTTATAAGGAATTTAGAAGAATGTCATGTGTCAGAAAGCTAAGGCAGTGCAAAACTGACTTGGCCACTTGTTTTAAATTTCCGTTGGGAGGCGTTAAAGAATTAAGCTTATAAGGGTAAAATTATGCTTATGTCTGCCTACTGTCAGAAAAGCGAAATGAAATCAGCCCATTCACCTATTTGATAGGAGAATGCATGTAAGAAAACAATACTAATGAAATGGAAGAAAACAATTCATGTAAATACATGTTAGAATACATATAAGAAATTTATACAATACTCTACAAAGTCACAATAATAAGTAACTAAGTAACAGTAATAACAATAATAAGTAACAACAATAAACAATAAGTAACTAGGTACAGTACAAAATTAAGGAAGAGTATTGTCTATGTACTATATTTTCTGTAAATATATATATATATATATATATGTATTATCAATGAATTTAAAGATCAAATAAGTATAAAAACTAACTCAAAAATTAAATAACTTATTAATGGCAAAACCTATTGTGTGATATTAGTTCATACTGGGGTTTCAAAAGTCTAAAACTAATGAATGACTTCTCTTATTAATTTTGAATTATACCACAAACAAGTAATATAAAAAAAAATGTTAAGTCAATTCCTACTTTTTTTTCACTATATTGCAGAAAGTCCTTTACAAATAAAGTTGAAATTTTCCTCTTACATCTGGCGTCATCTATTGGTAGATACATGCAACTGAAATCTAAAAAAAAAACCCCTAAAATTAATTAATTAAATTTAATTAAGGAATTAATATTTGAAAAAAACCCGTATTAACATCCAGTGTCATCCACTACAAGTTCAAAAAAATGTATTTGTACTTGAGTGGATGAATAAAAAGTATTTTATGAACGATGGAAAATTTGAACAAGATATATATAGGGAGAGTGGGAACTAATAGAAGGAATTGAAAAACAATACTGTGCAGCAAAGAAATGCTATTTTAAATGTTTGTAGAATGATAACTTAAAATGATATCATAGTAATGGAAAAATATCTAAAATATATCTAATTCATGGAAATAATAGAATTCTTCTTCTTCATTGGCGTACCGTACCAGCCCCATGGTGGGTCAAGGCAGTCAGATTTTGAGACAAGAGATGTTTCTTTTTACATGGTAGGGTTGTCGACCTTACGCTCTACAGTCATATTAGACCTAAGGTTTAAAGTAGATTCCGAACCACTACAGGCATTAATGGTCCCTCCTGGACTCGAGCCCGAAATCTGTCTCACCGAGCTAGTTATTCGTTCCTCTCTCCAAACAATAGAATCACCACAAATAAAAAAAATATTTTCAAAGCATTTGAAGAAATATATCCCATGATTACCTAAATCTACAAAATTAAAAGAGACCAACTAATTAAATAATGAACAAAACACTTATTTAAAAGAAAAATATCAAAATTGATGTAAAATATACCGTAAAGATTATTTTAAAAACGCCTATTGTTAATATTATGTTATAACAACTTTACATACAAAAAGGCCTTTAATTATAATAAAATAGTTAAATAATTATAGTAGGGATAAATCTAACGCCGAACTCATTAAATAGTCTAGACTTACTTTATTCCGTCATAAAATGGCCTTTTTATCAAGCTTGTTAGTGCTTTCGTTCAATTCTAATTCTAGTCAGAATGAGTTTAAATTACATCTTATTTTTCTGCTGAATTATTTAGTCGCGAAAAGGGATGAAAGATAGTTAATAAAAGATGGAAAATAACAATTACGACTAACTAACTAAGTTTGTGTGCTGTGTTATCGTCATTGTGTTTTAAATACAAAATGCATAATATTAAAATTCCAGCGTTTTTTAAAATTTTTTTACAAACCATATGATTATTTCTGTTACGAATTAATTTTTCCAATTAAATAAGAAACTTATCTTTACATTATAATAAAATATATCTATCGAATTAAATAACAATTCATAAGATTTTGGGTTTCACACATAGATGGCGCTAGGGGTATGTGTACTGGATATACATGTCAGAAGATGTGTTTTTTTATAGGTTAGATTTCTGTCAACAATAATCAGTTCTAATATCAACACATATCGTAACGCAAAAATATTTTTTTAACAGCAAAGATGGCAAGTTTTTGTGCCAAATAAATATCATTTTGCAGGAAGTTTTGCTTTTTGACTTTAACTTAAAAAAATGCAATGAAAGCATGTTGTTTGCTTAAGAATGTTTACGGCGAGCAATCACCATCGAAAACTACTTGTGGAGATTGGTTTAAACGCTTTAGAAGTGATGATTTGGACACTGAAGACAAGGTGCGATCCGGATGATGAGCTGCTAAAACCTGGCAAAATTGTGAATGGGCAATCACTACCGACAACAATTAATCAATCTGAACCAAGCATTGCTAAAAAAACTGACAGAATTGAACATCAAAAGGGAACGAGTAATATTGCAGAACGGCAATACTCCATGCTTGCCGTATTTTCCAGATCTGGCCTCTTCTGATTACTACTTGCTTTAGTCGATGGCCCATGGCTTGGCTGAACGACAAGTAGAAAACATTGGTTGGACGAATGGTTTCGATCCAAACGCGCTTCGTTTTATCGTGGCAGTATTCATGTATTTTCCAGATCTGGCCTCTTCTGATTACCACTTGTTCCAGTCATTGACACACTTGTCCAATTTGAAGAAGTACCAAATTGGTTGGACGAACGGTTTCGATTGAAACATGCATCGTTTTATCGTCACTACATTCAAGTATTACCAGAGAGATGGTAAAAATGTATAACTAGTGAGAAACGATAATTTGAATAAACAATTTTTTTGTATTTTTTTTGAATTTTGCAATTTTTTATTGATAAAAAACCTTTAGAAACTTAGTTGCGCACCTAATACAAAAGGGAATATATCAATTTTGAATACTTTATGAAGAAAATGGTGGTAAATAGTTCACTAGATTCCCTTGATAAATAGTTTACATTTCCTAAGCCAGGGAATTGGGTTCGAAACCCCAAAAAGTGAAGTTCCTCACCGAAAGTTCCTGTATCTATGTTGAGGATGGAAAAAAAAAAGTAGTAAGTAGGAAAGTTCTCCCGTTGGGTTAGAGGAGAAGTAGAGGTTTGGTTTATCGCTTTACGATAATTCTCTGCACACTTTGAGCTAATTAGACCAGCACCTACATTTTAACGTGGATTCCGAACAACTAACAAACATCTTATTACTGCCAAGATTTGAACCTGAAGCCTGTGGTAACAGAGGCCAAAGCTCTAGCCATTGACCATCAGACCGCCCGGAGGAGAAGTAGAAGAGCCTGAGAGCATTCATATAATCTCCATAGGGGTGTTCTTTTAAAATAATGACGGTAAAGTACGTTCTGTAGTGCAACTTTAACAACATTGAATTTTCTACATATCTTTTTTAGTAGCGGATAACGTCAATTGAAGTAAGATGTTTTATATATATAATATCTATCGATGTTATATATGTCTATGTTGTTAGATGTTATTATTCTTTTATTGTACATTAGAGGAACTCTTGTGTATACCGCGAATGATCATTGAAGGCTCCTTGCTTTTCGAAAACAACAGAGCAATTTTTCGAGTATAACATAAAATTGCATAGAGTAATTAAAATATCGCATTTTTAATATTCAAAATTGCACAAAAATGTTAAAGTATTAGAACCAGATATATAAATGTCGATTTGATTAGCGAGTTGTAAAATTTTAATGACTCGTATCTCAAAATGAATGGCGAAGCAGTTGTAATTGTTTGGGCTCATGTTTTGCGCCGCAGACTGCATTGATCCGAGGTTTGAAATGCGGTTTTAAATTAAAACAACAGCGTGACGAACTGACACACCTTAATGAACACGTCCGCAAAGCCGAAAATAATCAACGGTGAGCATTGAAAACAGTCGCGGAGGCGCTCAAAGTTTTCTATTTCCTATGCCACGGAGAGCGTCATTTACATCTGCCCGGGGCAACGCGGGAACGCACGTTGGCATAGATGATGTCGGCTCAAATGGTGCAAGTCCGTGGTATCGTTACAGTTCGTTCATTTGTAATGATATCTGAAATATTCAGTTGGGGAAAAAGAAATCCATTATTTTTACGTGAACTTTCAAGACTTTATTTAACATGTTTCGGATTACCAATTTTGGTCAAATTATTTGTTAATAAAATTATTTGTTCAATAATTTGTTGCTATTTTAAAGGTAGCTTCATAATGCCTCTCTCAGAGAAGTCTTGGTCTTTATTAGCAAAACCCTCTAGTAATCGATTTTCACAATCTTCTCTTGCTGCCAATTTCTTATCCCTAAGGAAGTTTTGCAATGTAAGAAAAACATGGTAATTGCTTGGGCCAGGTCCGGATTATATGGTGGATGCATCAAAACTTCCCAATCAATCACCCGGAGTTTTTGGCGAGTCACTACAGACGTATGTAGGCGTTGTACTGATGGTCAACGCCTCTCCTGTTGACCAATTCTGGCCTTTTATGGTTAGTTGGTAGCTTCAAACGGTTCAGTTGTTGATAGTAGAGATCCGAAGAGATCCGCCAAATGCACAGCAGAACCTTCCTGGCAGTTACTTCTGGTTTGGTCACAGTATGAGATGCTTCACCGCACTTTGACCACTATCATTTTCGCACAATGTTGGTGTATATCACCCATTTCTCATCCCCAGTTACCATCCGCTTAAGAAATAGGTTCATTCCTTCTGTTTGGTTAAGGCTTCGCAGTTAGGCAACTATGTTTGTGATTGTGAGAGCTTGTGCACATCACAATAACCATCGAGTATTCTTATTTTTTAAAAGAAGTTGCTGTGACGGATGCCATCAGAAGATTCAAACCTGAGAAAGCAATATTAATAATTCTTCTCTTATTCTTTGTTAGAGATGAGCATGGATTGCAATAAAACATAGTACATTCTAAGTCAGAGAATGAACGAAGGAACAACAACAACAAAATTTTTTCTAGGAAATACTGTTCGAGAAGGAAGGGCCACGAACTGTCCGTTACCTCTTGACTTAAATTTATGGTATGTGTAAATTCCGATTTGGATGTTAAATGACCAAAATAATAAGATCTAACTCTCAATAATTTCCCCAAGAATAAGTTTCCCCAAGTTGTAAATTTTTAACGTTATTATTCTATTAAAGCATACAAAGTATGACATGTGATATTATGTCTTAGTGGTTAAAGCCAAGGGTATTGTAAAATAAAACAATACATTGCGAAATTTTGTATTGTTTTATTTTACGTTTTAATTTCTTACGTAACACTTATTGTATGTCATAAGCAAATTTACATAAATTATTAAATATTTTCTACTCAAAAATATACTTTTATGTCTTGATCTGACTTGAAGAGGTGCTTAAATTTATTATACTTATATATATATATATATATATATATATATTTATATATCTATTATGCATTTTATATTTATATATTTAATTTATATAAATTTCTATTTTATATTCTAAAAGTCCATTTTGGGACCTGATGGCCGAGTGACTAGCACTCTGGCTGTCGGTGCTACAGGCCACGAGTTTGAGTACCGGTGGCGCCCTGGAGGTTTGTAGTAGTTCAGAATCCATCATAGGTCCAGGTCTAATATGATTGACAAGGGCTTTAGGGCTGACAATTCTACCCTGTAAAAAAACACCATATCCTGTCTTGAAATCTGCCAGTAGGCTGACAACCTTGACCCACCATGATGCTGTTGCGCCAATGAAGAAGATGAAAAGTCAATTTTTAACATTAAATTTTATTTTGTTGCCTATTTTTTTCATATGTAAAAAGCTTCTAAAGAAATATTTATGATTGTAGCAGTCAGAATAAAACATTTAATTACATTGCATTGCGCACTAAGGCAGAAAAATTTATTTTTAATTGGTACAGAATATTCTGTCAAAGATAACAATTAGAATTATTTTTGAACGAAGTCTGTTTCTCAGTCGACTTAAAAATTTTACATTCATAAAGTGTTTCAGATGCCGTAAAGCATTTAGATTATGCCTTTACTATATCAATCTGGCTCTTGCAGTATTTCTTCTGCGGGCAATATTTTATAATCGGAGGCCTCATGGCCGAGTAACTAGTGCTCTGGCGCTCAGTGTCACGAGCATCGGGATCTATCTCAGCGATGTCATAAATCCACCTTAAACCGTAAATCCTGGTCTAATAGGATTGTTGGGATATTGCTGACAACCCTATCTGCCAGTAGTCCTCCATGGTGCCGTTGCTCCAATGAAGAAGAAGAATGTTTTATAATCAAGTTATTAAATGTGATCGTCTATACAAATGGTGATCATTAATTCAATAACTGATATAATGAATATAATTAAGCTAAGATTTGCCACTATGGAAGCTTACTCAGCTCTATAGTTCTTTACAATACAAAAAAATTATAGGAATATTATGCTGAAAAAACGATCAAATAATAGAATTATTTTAAGAAAATTCAGGTATTTGTTGATATGACCAAGTAAGATAAGATAAATTACATATTTTATTTAAAAGTTTTATAAAATATAAATTGAAGTTACAGTACAAGCAAATATAGTCCAAATAGTAATACAGTACAAACTACCTTTCCTTGACAAACAAAACTTATTATCTGCAGACAGCAACAACAACAATGAAAACTCAAAACATTTTATTTGATAACGTAGGACCCACAATTCAACAGCAGCTTTCCGGCATCGAACAATCAACAGGCAGAGATCGAACGATTTCGCAGTATTCCATTTTCCCTCGCAGGTGTTCCAGACCAGACGCGTCTTTGCGAATTACTGCGGAACGTAAGCAATAACGGGACGCTGTAACCGCCATGTATACAATATTCCATCTTCATTTTACCCCCTGCATCCAATCAAAATTATCCCCGGAGTGGCGAAGGCCCCCACAAATGAAATTAGACGTTTTGGGCAAGTTTCAAAAGGAAGACCGGGGATTCTTATTAACGGTTCTCAATTAAAAGCGGGGATGAAAGGGGTAATGTCCCCTATTTATGTCCCCTTGGTTCTTGTTGCCTGAACTGGCTACAGGTTTTGTATTAGCCCCTACGTGACTGGAAGACCTCCGTGGTCGCGAGCTTGGAAAGGGGTCGCCTAGAAATTGCATCACCGATTTGGAAAGGGTTACAATCTCAACTACTCAGAAGAGTGGAGTAGATTTGTCAAATAAAAGTTTCAATCGCCCAATTCATGACCTAATGATACCCTGCACCGTTAGTATGCAGGAGTTCACAAGTTCGAACAACTATCGTTCGTTGCAGCCACTGCTTTCAGAAAATAAAGACATTGATTGTGATTTGGACAAGCTATGCAATCACCAACAGTCTAGCTGTCTGCTGGAAGTTCTTCAAGTGTATCTCTTATATTGCACAAATTTTGTGTAATAAATAATATTAAAAGTCCTTCCCAAAGTCGATGTTCTCTGTCATCATTACCCGTCAACGGGCTGTTCGTGGTATATGTAAGGGTAACACAAAGCCTACT